>OX438684.1:37705728-38305728 GCA_949316375.1 Mythimna vitellina
AAATGAAAAAGACTTATATTTCTTACTAGCATATAACAAAAAAATATACATGCTTGCTCTTTTAAAAAATCTATTATTCTTACTCCTAGTATATATAGCAATTCTAACTCGGCAAACGTTGTTCTGTCACATAAATTATCTAAGACAAAAAAATTGGGTTAGAGGTAGGAGGACAAAAAAAGTCTACGACCTATTCTCAAACCTACGATACAATAAAATTCATTACCTTTACTTAACAACAATAAAATTTATTACCTAGGTATACAATAAAATTCATTAAAATCGATTATGCCGTTTCAAAAGACTTCGATAAACATCCACAACGAGATTTTTATACATATTACTAGCTTTTGCCCGCGACTTCGTCCGCGTAGAAGTCGAAAATGGTTTTATTAGGTTTTTTGAGATACGAAAATATTCATTTTTCATTGTTCATTGAATTGTATGGCGAGCGATATTGTATCTTAAGATAAAATATTATAGTGTCGGACAAACTAATTATTTGCGCTTGGTACAGTAATTGGGTCTAGAGATCGAACCGCAAAATTAAGTTTGTTTTTTATTGTATATACATTTCCGAGATAAAAAGTACCCAGTGTGGTGCCCAGGATTTTAAAGAATAATTATACCAAGTTTCATCGTAATCGAACCGGTAGTTTATGCGTGATGTCTGAACAAACAGACAGACAACAAAAAATTTTTTAATCACAGTTTTGGGTTCAGTGTCGGTCTAGTAACACCCCTGCCAATTATTTTTGTGATATTTTCAATGTACAAATAGACCAATACACTTTAGTTGCGTCTCTCATTAATTATCTCTTTGTGTCAGTTACAAACATTCAAGTTCGTCCGATGCCTATTATATACGTCACACCATTGTCTTAGAATGCGGCGTCTAGGCATTGTTTAAATAAATCACATGATTAAATAATTTAGCTGCGTGACACGTTATTGATACCAGCTTAATGGATAGGTGAAACAATGAGTAACTGACAAGTCATAGAAAATTAGCAACAATCTATCAGCATAGCATAGTCGGCCTTATAATGTTCCCACTGCTGGGACTCAGGCCTCCTCTCTAGGAGAGGAAATGGGCCGTAATCCACCACGCGGGCCCAGTGCGGGTTGGTGGATGTCACATGTCTTCGAATTTTTGGTTCTAGGACATGCCGGTGTCCTCACGATGTTGTCCTTCACCGTTTTGAGAGCAGTGGTGATGAAATTAATTACACAAAGTAATGCGCCTGGCTGGGTTTGAACCCGCGCCCTATAACTCGTAAGTCGAGGCCTTTACCATTTATCAGCATGCAGATAATATTTTGTGACCATCTCCCTAGCTTGGAGCTTAGCTGTCAACTAGCTTGAAGTCTAACTGGATGCGGCTGAATACTCATGTTTTACATAGAACGACTCCATATCATATCTCCACAACCCAGATACTGAGCAACACGATACTCCTTTGATTGACTGATGGTCGACTTTCTAGCGTCTGACTTTCCGGAGCACGGTGTGTCGGTAACGTCCTAGATAAACTTAGAAAAGTACATATGAATTGAAAAATTCACATTGATACTTGCCCGGTTTCGAACCCGAAACCTCATGCATGAGAGGCGGGTACCTCATACTAGTACTTTTTCTCGATATACATTATACATGCTGATAGATTTTTCAATTGACAGTATTTGAAAAATTTATCGGCACTTTATGCAAGAAATTTAAACAAGAAAAACATGGCACACAAACAGTGCTTATTATTAGTATTTTTTATATAGGTATATATATTGGTTTACGTAGGTAATTATTTAATACATTCATTAGCAGTTTATTTATTTATTTTATAATTTATGTACACACGAATAAAGAAAGAAGATACATTCTGAATTACTGCTTATTTCCAATAAGAAATTTCTTCCAGCAGACCTGCGAAAGGAGAAATAAAAAGAAAGGCAGCAGCAGCAGCAGTTGTTCATTTCTTCTATAAAACATATCTTAAAAAAACCAAATAAAACCTTTCATCATCATCAAATAAAACCTTTATTAAAACTAAATCACCGCTCCGCCCCCGGGAGATGCCATTAGATGATTTACTACATTAATTTAAAAAAAAGGCCATATAAACGCTTCCAGAATCGCCAGACACTAGCCACCAGCCACCATCGGCAGTCTACCAGTCCAAAAAGGCGTGGGTTCTTATCCCATCGCTGCACTGTCACAATGTAAAGAAACACATTCAAGATGGTTAAACACTGATTTATTTCAACATACCCTCTCATACCAATATTGCAAATTTATATTACAAGAAGCATTTAAATTTAAAACTAAATATCAAAGAACCATTTTAATCTTTAAAAAAATCAAAATGCATATCGAATTTCATTTTGAAATCACAATGAGCAAATAAAATAAACCGTCTGTACCAATTTCTATTCGTAAGTGCCACCCTTGTCTGGAAGGGAAGCGAATTCGAGGGGTGTGTTGTAAAAATAATACACGAGGTTTATAAGCACTCGTTGCTATAGAAACCGAACTGCTAGCTTCTCTATATTTGTGAATGTATTTTGAAAAAATAAAACTTGTAGAAAATATTTCAATTAAAACATTTTAGTAGACTTTTGAATTATCTAGGTAGGTCAGGCACAAAAAATAAGAATAAAATTCTATACATGCCGGAACGAATATTCGGCATAACTTCAATATCGTTTGTACTAAATCGAAGAATTATTTTTTATTGTGTTCGTTATTGTGAGGGTCAGGTTTGGGTGAAAAAAAAAATTAACAAGAATTCAAAGAGAAAATAAACTTTATTGTGTATCGGAAGGAGCTGTTTCTTCTGAGAGGCTCCTTTTGCCATGATACAATGCACTCAATAACACTTATAGACAAAAACAGATCGCTAATAGCAAAAAAGATGTACACCATAATAATACTAATTTCGATTTTATATTCTAATTTGTAGGCACATAATATGTCAGTCTGACAAAATAATTATAGCAAGAACTTGCTTGACTTATCTGCTGATTACACTCTTGCTAGAGTGGTCGTGATCATCACTGTGAATCACGATAAGTGATCATCCTGATAATACGGCGCCATTCATCGCGGACTGCAGCTTTTTGGGTATATTCGTAAACCGAGCACTTAGTTGCGGCCTTGATCTGGTCTGTCCATCTCATTGATGATCTACCACGTGGTCTGTTGCCCTCAACTTTGCCCTGCACTACGAGATGCTCTATGGAGTTATCACCACGACGAGATACATGACCGAAGAAGGTTAAAATGCGCGACTGCACTGTGGATGATAGGCGCTGTCTGATGCCAAGTTCTTTTAATATGGAATCATTTGTACGTAACTTTGTCCAAGATACTCCCAGCATCTGTCTCTAGCACCACATCTCCAACGCGTCAACTTTCTTCTTCTCAGTTTCACTTATTTATATGTATACCTATGTATAACAAATAAATGACTCAGATGCTGATTCTGAATCAAAAGTACAGTGCCTACCAAATTATAATATCACAATACAAAAACATCATAGTTGCTGGATTCAACGATAGAGTAACTACGGCTCTGGATCCCAAAAACAAGTTAAGAAACACGGTAGGTTTTAGTCAATAAAAGTCTGACACTATCTTGTTCTACCCAGAACTGGACATGTGAATTCATGATTTCCTATAAAATAAGGCATGATGGAACTTGGTGTTATCGATTGCAGTCGCGTATGCTTTCTTTGCATTTGTATTTAATAATTCAACTAGCGCATACTAATCTCTTTTTAAAAGCTTTCCTATAAGTGCAAACAAAGCTTCTATAGGGACCTAGTTGAGGTTGGTACATTCAGGTTAGCATAGCATAGTCGGCCTTATAATGTTCCCACTGTTGGGATTCAGGCCTCCTCTCTAGGAGAAGGTACGGGCCGTAATCCACCACGCGGGCCCAGTGCGGGTTGGTGGATGTCACATGTATGTATAACGTGTATATAGAAAGGGTATATTATATTAATATTACTTATAGAGCAATTGTACTCGTAAATTAGTTTTCAAACTTCTTCTGGGGTAAACATAACTTATAGTTTTCATGTTAGCGACATTAATAGTATCCTACAACATAACTTATTTAAAACTAAAAGTGTTTAAGAACTCTATTATATTTACCTTCACCAACTTCAACAAGTAATGATAGTTTTCCGCCTTCAATAATACACTATGGAATATTGTTTGTTTTGTTTTATAGTTTTTTTTTTTCTTTAGCTTATTTTCTTTCTTTCTTTCTCTTTATCTTTTTTTTCTAGCTTTCTATGGACGACAATAATAAGTACATCCGGTTTTATTGTTTGAAAAATTTGGTTGTATTTTAAAAATTTGAAGAATTTTGTACACAAAACTGGTGTGAAATAGTCCATCACTCTACTTTCAAGTTCAAATTAGTAATACAGTATTTGTACTGTGATTATGTAGGGTTTTGAACCACCTGCATGATCAGATAGCTTATTTCATAACAATTCATAAAATCAAGGTTCGTAGAGCTAGGACGCGTATTTTCTAAGATATCGTCGTTTTAGTTAACGCGGGGAAGTCGTGTCGCGCCTTAGGATGTCGGATGGACGGATGAGCGTTCTAATCGAAGCAGGGGCTCGACATTTTATCGGATAATATACACTTGTTCAGCCATTGTGACAATTATCAAAATAATCAGACATGACTGCATGACATTGGCTCGAATGCAAATGAAAAATGATCACTGTGACATAGAAAGAAAATACACAATACCTACAAATATTATTACATTCATATTTTTTTTAATTACATATACCAGTGCTTGACTGCGATCCCACCTGATGGTAAGTTGTGATGCTATCGTTGATTGCGAATCGCACTAGTTTATTAAGAGCTTATGGAGCTGGGTCATGGAGTGTTACATAAATAGCCATGGGGTGTCCTATGCCTAACATAAGGCTACTAAACAAAGTTGCAAACGTCCAGATCCAAAGACGTTTGACGTCCGATTATAATTTAGATGTCTTCAAGGCTAGAGTGAGTATACTCTTAATAAACTAGTGTGCCTCACGATGAACGATTGCATCACTGCTTACCATAAGGTGGGATCGAAGTCAGGCACGGTTTATATCATTAAAAAAAAAAACTTATTATTTAGAACTTCACTAAAGTTGAAACAAAAATCTGACAAATACACAAATAAATCTTTTCGTTTTATGACGTGCAGGGCTAGTGGCAATAATAATAATAGTAAAACTTTATTAATTCCACACAATTTTAACATTACAAAAAAATAATAGATTAATAATTAGAATAACTTAAATCATACAGATCACATTCAATAAAAAATAATAAAAAATAATTAGGTAGTACTACTTATATCAATTGATAAAAATAAAATATAATTTCAATTGATTAAAATGGAATACATATTCTTAATAAACAAGGGATGTTTTACTATCTGACTGTACGGTACATTTCATTCTTATTTTAATTCAGTCGTCTTCTTTAAATATTTTAGAAACATAAAACACTAAATAAACTTTACGTAGATCGATTCAATAGACATTTACTTTCCCACAGGATCGGTCGTTGTGTATGTCCAACAGTGGACGTCTCTCGGCTGAAATGATGATGTTGATACTTTCCCACAGTTGGGCAAAAACCTCCCGCACCTTCTCGGAATCACCTCGAACCAATCCTTGTGATCCAAAAAATATCTGATTAAAAAATAATAATAAAAAGGTGTGAAAATGCATCATTTTCACACCATATCTTTCGCTACAAAAGACAAAGGTATAATTATTGCATTGATGTCGACTAGTAGCCTGGTAGCCGATAGTAGGCTGTCATTATGTTGTCTATGCCTGTCGAAATGGACAGGGTATATTTACGCGGCATTTGGATATGAAGGCGCCGTTGAATTAGAATTTAGAATTTCTTTTAAATGGCGTTGTATTTTAATCTGACATTTTAGAATGGCTCTTAAAATTCAGTTTGTACTCCTAATTTCAGATTATTTTTTTTTATTTTTTGTTCTTTAATTATTTGATTCAAGGAAAAAATACATACTTTTGAAAATACTGCTGTTAGCACCACTTTTGAAAAAAAAACTTGAACCTCAATGAAAATAAATTCAAAAAAAGCAAAAAAGAAGTTGATAGAACGGTCCCTTACACAGAGCAGGTAGGTTTTTTAATTCACCTAAGCAACAACAGGCAGTCAGTTAAAAATTTCTCGGCTTAAGAGGATGTAACTCGAAATACATTTTCACTGTTTTTCATGCAACCGCTCTTACGCGATTATGACGTTATTACACATTTTTATTAGATGTTTCGGAAAAACAGTATTTTTTGTATATTATCTAGGCTTCTGTCGAAATTGATTTATAAATTTGTGTAAAACTGAATCCAGTAAAGACCTCTGAATATTTGCTAGTTTGCGTGAACCGTCGAAAGTTTGACACTCCATAATTTTACTCAAAAATTTAAAAAAGTCAAAAAATTATAACAATAGAAGCCTCGCGAATTTAATCAAGATTCTGAATGGCTACAATTTTTTTCAAAAACTTTTAAGGGTTTTTTTTTTTTTTTATTGGGTGCGAAAATCATCCTAGTGACATCCCCGCTCTTGGGCGGAGGTGGAGAAACTTTTAAGGGTTAAAAAAAATACTTAATCCTGGAACAAGTTTTGTAAAATATTCGAGTAAATCACGCAGTTACCGGATGCTAAAAGAGTTTTCAGGTGTTATCTCTTTTTTTTTCGCGTTTCCTTTTCGTCAAACATCACGTTGGATTGCGTTAGATGAAGTACAAGCAAAAAAGGACCCTCTTCAACAAAAAAATTAAATTAAACTAAAAAAAACAAACTTGTAATAAACGGCATATCTATTTTTTTATACATAACGTTTGAAAGAAAATTAGCATAGAGAAATTACAGGCCGGTGTCTTAATTGTCATTCTAATAATGGCAATTTCTTGCAATCAAAGTGTAATAAAAGTTCTATTAAAACAATAAAGGCTTAATTATACGGTCAAGAAAACCTTCATAGGTGCGACGAAGTAAAAGACAGTTTTGTTTCAATGATTTATCGACACTATTTTGTAGTCTTTTCACTGAAGCCGTATAGAGAGGTTCTTGCGGGACAGCTACTGAAAATATCAACTGGCTTTGCATCAACAACCCTCATCACCTTGGTGCAGTATTTTTAGAGAACCATGTCTCTTTTGGAAGAATTTTTAGTGTTGTTTTTAATATTCCTAATCGCGCTTGGGTTTGATCAAACGATAGTCATAGTAATCTTAGCATTAATACTTGTAAAGTGTTTGATTGAAGCATTGTAAAATGCAAAATTATGGACGTGACGTGCTAGTTTTCGATCATAAAAAAAGGCCGATTGCATTGTTTAAATAGTGGATTGTAGTTTTTAAAAAAGAAACGGTAAGCCGTAGTGATTTTAATCTATATATATAAAAGCGAAATATCACTCACTGATTAATCACGAAATCTTAGAAACTATAACACCACAAACTTAAAATTTGGCAGTTATTTTCCTTATAGGGTGTTTTTTTTTTATTGGATCGTAAAATCATCTTATGACAAATCCCGCTCTTGGGCGGAGCGAGAGATAGTGTCAGACTTTTACTGACTAAAAACCCACTCCTGTTCCTTCGTTGCCTTCGTCGGTCCGAACGGTTACCGGACGGTCGGACGGCGGGCTACCCATTGCTCGCCGTCCGCAAGCCCGCGCCTACGGTGACCGAAAATCGGGATCGGAATCCCGGCTCCTTATAGGGTGTAGACTTCCGCTTAGAACGGATTATACGAAACTCTACCCCAAAGGGGGCATAACGGGGGTTGGAATTTTGTATGGAGAAACCTACTTTCTCTCGAGCGAAGCTGCTGGCAGAAGCTACTGTTATTATAAATCTGCCAGGTAATTACTATACTCATATTCTAGCAAAATAAATTATTACTATTATAATGTTGTCGTTTTGCCAATTTTACCACACGGTTATCAGTTTTCTTGCTAGTGCTGCGAAAACTTTTAGTAGTTTCTGTGGCCCTAAAACGCAAAGAAAAAAGGTGGGTTTTATACGGTAAAAGATTAGAAATCAATTTTATATCGTGCACAAATAGTATAGTTTTTTTTTAATATTGATAGGCTCACGTTGACCACTATCTCACCTGATGGTAAGCGATGATGGAGCAAGCATGTCTAGAAGTAACCTATTCACTCATAACTTAAAGATCACTAGGTTGCAGCTATCAGAAAACACAGACTCCAGCAGGGAATTTAATTTCTTACCTGTACGTACAATAAATGTTATCCCAAAACGTTTTGTACATATGGGCGGGATTTACATAATATGTGTCCTATACTCGTAAACAGCACAAATTTTTTTTCATTAAAAAATAAATTCCATTATTTCAAATTCAGTTCATTATTTGAAGACGTACATATGTTTGTGAATCTCGGCATCAACTAGCGAAATATTTTTCTACTCGGCTCTTTTATTAGCCACTGATTTCTATTTTTAAATGGTAACAAAATTGGAACGATTACGTCTGCGGCCCCCCTAGTAATCTGTTCATTCGATCATTGTAAACTATTCACTTTTGGTCAGATTATACTTGAAAGACATTTTTGATTATAATGATGTCTGAGGACAATCAAGGTCATTTTGAGCCAGTTTTTTTTTAGTATAATACTTGTCTTTTGTATCGTTCCCTATTTAGTGTTGTTATTATACGGTTTTTTTATTCTATATTATGTTTATAAGCTCTTTATACAGTCTGTATCATCAAACCAGTCGACTGAGTGTCTGTAATAATACGTTCATATTTCAAGGATAAATTCGTACTTTTTTAATTTTCGTTTGCTATATCAAATCATTTTTAGCTCTAGTAAACAAATATGAAAGAATTTTTAAAATGTCTTCATCTATAACTACGTTATAAAGTTTCAAAGCTGTTTGTAAGAAAGTGAAGTCCGATATAGACTTCGTCGTCAAAGTTCATCACGCACGACCGTGCCGTAGAAAACGGCGTTTTGGTGAGAGACCAATATACTTGCTTAATTTTTTTATATTTCGTTTTTTTTCTACCAATTTTGATATTGTTTTCAAAGTTAATATGTTGTTTTTGTATATCTATCTATCTATATATATATAAAAGAAGGAACTGACTGACTGACATATCAACGTACAGCCGAAACTACTGAGACTAGGAGCGAAATTTTAGCGAAATTTTGCACAAGAGTTCCTTTTATGACTTAGGCGAGCATTAAGAGAGGATTTTCCAAAATTCACCCCTTACGGGGATGATATGGGGGTCCCAAGTTTGCAAGGAGAAATTGACTTTCACGCAGGTGAAGCTGCTGGCAGAAGCTAGTTAATTGATAAACTGGTTTTTTTTTTTTTTTTTTTTTTTATTGGGTGGGAAAATCATCCTAATGACATCCCCGCTCTTGGGCGGAGCGCGGGATAGTGTCAGACTCTTACTGACTAAAAACCCACTCCTGTTCCTTCGTTGCCTTCGTCCCAGGGCCCCGGGTTTCGCTTTCACACTACCCGTGGCCCCAGTAGGCTTCGACCCTGCTGGGCCCCTACGATTTGCTGACATCTCCCTGAGGCGCGCGTGGAACAATACGCGCCGTCGACGACTTGGGCTCGGTCCGGACGGTTACCGGACGGTCAGACGGCGAGCCACCCATTGCTCGCCGTCTACAAGCCCGCGCCTACGGTGGCCGGAAATCGGGATCGGAATCCCGGCGGCGGTTGGAGCGTAAGGAACGTTGCCTCACGCGATCGGCCGCCTCCTTAGCTAGCATTACTGCTTCGCAGAAGGAGGCGACCGCCTGCCACTCCTCCTCGCTCCGGAGCATGGCCTGAACCAAGGCCCGGCGCGAGAGATCGCCGCCGCCGATTGCCCCCACGAGGACACGGCGTTGCTCTGCCCAAGCGGGGCACAGATAACAATGTTTTTTTTCATGCATATTTTCTTATGCGAGACGATAAGCTGCTTTTTAAAAAAGATTTATTCCTCAGATGTTTACGGTACTAAAAATCTTTAAGTTCTCAATATCTTGTTTGGCCCCAAAAATATCAAATAGCTCGATATACCCTATTGAAATAGATAACAATGTTTTCATTAACTAAAGGAATATTAGTAATGAACAGTCTTTAATTAGACCTATTGTAATATCTTACAGCCGTTGACGTAGTACAGATTACTGAAGAATAGACTCGTGTTATGAGGTTAGTTGCTACGTGAGCGGTTCTAGCCAGAGCTATGCTTTTGTTCGAAAGAGTCACCACCTGATAGTTAAAACCTAGACCTTTAAGTTAAAAGAGAGGTTACTTCTAGGCAAGCGTGCTCTTCCATCGACCACATAGAGGCCAAACGCGAGCCTATCATTAACAAAAAAAGTCTGACAACTCTTTCTCGTTCCAATGAGAGTGGGGGATGTTATTTGACGATTTCACAAAAGGTAGAAATTTGATTATTCTAGTTTTATTATATTTTACCAAGTTTCCGATTTTAATTGTTTCCGAGGTGAGTTTTTTTTTTACTTTCGGAGGGCGTATCACACTTCAACTGACCACACGTATGATCCTTAAGTTGCTTTTCGCGTTTTATGACCATGTGTATCTTTTTTACTTTTCCCCACGGCCCTAGCAGGCATCGGCCCTGCTAGGGCCTCCTACGATTTACTGAAATTATTTTGAAGCGTGAGTCAAACTCTATGCACCGCCGACGATTGGGGCTCGAACTTTACCTCCGAGATTTTTTTTAATACGTTATGGTGGGTAGGTTTATAAACTATTCTCGTTTGAAAGGCTAAATATTTGTCAAGTATAAGGAATTTTTCGACTTCCTGGTATGTTTGACTGTTATTGCTGCATTTTCGCATGTAATGCATGCAGATGCAGTTTAGAATTGCATCGGACATCTTGAAAAAAAAGTTAGTCGGCCTTAAAATGTTCCCACTGCTGGGATTTAGTGGATGTCACATGTCTTTGAATTTTTGGTTCTTGGACATTTTTCTCACAATTTTTTCCTTCACCCTTATGAGAGCAGTGGTGATGAAATAAATTACACAAAGTAATGCGCCTGGCTGGGTTTGAACCCGCAAAAAACTCGTAAGTCGGGGCCGTTACCCCTGCTCCCCCTGCTCTATGCGTTGGGTAGTACGTAAAGCCGTTAGTCTTGCGGTTGATCTCTCTCCGTTTGTGTTGATTGCTATCCTATCGGACTATGAGAGTAAAGAAACTGAGAGTACACCTGTGTTTGCGTATAAGCTTATGTTCTATAATATCTCCTGCGTACTTGGTTTATCTCTGTTTTATTATTCTATCTTTATCTATCATTTTGAAGTGTACAGCGTGCTTGCGTGCTAGCGTTTTTCTAGCTTATTAATGTCATAGTTGCTAACATGCTATTTTCTTTCCCAGTGTCACAATGCCTCTTCCCAATTCCTTCCTGGGTCGAGCGTGCGGCGGACGGATTCTTGCTCCGAGAAAGAAGATAGCTGCCTGCCTCCTGCTGTTACTGTTTTCAGTCTTCACCATAATTATATTCACGTCATCTAATGGTAAGTGATATGTAATTTTAAAACTTGCGCATACTTTCTAAGTTTTCAGTTTTCCTTCACTCGACTCAATTTTGGCTCAACCGTCTGCAAATCTTTAGTTTTTTATCTATCGACATTAATTCGTTGTAATGGCGAACCAGTTGAGTAGGGTGATGGTTTTTTTTTTCGAATCGACTTAGAATATGGGTGTAGAAGACTTATTTTGTATCAAAAACTCAGATAATGAACAACTTTTAGAAATCCAAATTCAATGCCTTACTATTTAAAGATGCTCCATTCGAAATATGATTCGGCATTAAAACAAACGTTTTTTAATACGTACGTTCAAACGATTTTGGCTTTTATTGCATTGGTGACATGATTTCATCGCTATCGTGTATTATATACATACGACCTTTTTATTGCAAATTGTCAATTAAAAATCAATTTATTACTTGGCGCTACAGTAATTATAGTTGATTATATAGAAATTTTTCTAAATTATCTGAGATTTTGTTTTCAAGTATAGACAGAGAGTGGGCACCTTTTGTATTTAAACAGGTTTTTCACAAGCTTTATAACACGTTTTAGTCATATAGTACAGCATTTATTTTTTATTAGTCCTTTGATAAAAATCTCGTTTCACAGTGTTTGTCATCGAACTCCTCCGAAACAGCTTAATCAATTTTTATGATTTTATAAAAGTATGTTTGGTAGATCTGACAATAGGTATTATATATATTTTTTTAAATATATTTGGTAGATCTGAGAATAGTTCGTAGGTTATTTTTTAAAGTATATTTGGTAGATCTGACAATAGTTCGCAGGCTATTTATTAAAGTATATTTGGTAGATTTGACAGTAGGTCGTCGGCTATTTTTTAAAGTATATTTGGTAGATCTGACAATAGGCCGTAGGCTATTTTTTAAAGTATATTTGGTAGATTTGACAATAGGTCGTCGGCTATTTTTTAAAGTATATTTGGTAGATCTGACAATAGTTCGTAAGCTATTTTTTCAAGTATATTTGGTAGATTTGACAGTAGGTCGTCGGCTATTTTTTAAAGTATATTTGGTAGATCTGACAATAGGCCGTAGGCTACTTTTTAAAGTATATTTGGTAGATTTGACAATAGGTTGTCGGCTATTTTTTAAAGTATATTTGGTAGATCTGACAATAGTTCGTAAGCTACTTTTTAAAGTATATTTGGTAGATTTGACAGTAGGTCGTCGGCTATTTTTTAAAGTATATTTGGTAGATCTGACAATAGGCCGTAGGCTATTTTTTAAAGTATATTTGGTAGATTTGACAATAGGGCGTCGGCTATTTTTTAAAGTATATTTGGTAGATCTGACAATAGGCCGTAGGCTACTTTTTAAAGTATATTTGGTAGATCTGACCATAGGTCGTAGGCTATTTTTTACTCCCCTAACTCCAACCCGTATTTTTTCTTTAAAGTTTATCTGGTATTGTATTCAGCCGTATCCGGTCTAAGTTAGACTGGAAGCCAGCCCCAACTAGAAAAGACTAGGCTGATGGATTGATTCGTTTACATTAAAATAAAACAAACTTTATTTTCTAAGATAATAATAACATAATTTTTATTCCAATTTAAATCTATGGATACAATAGTGGTATTATCGCTGACAGTGATATCTACCAGACAACATTTGGAAGAACTGAAAGAATTTAAAAGGTTGAAGTTTGTTTTGTACTACTAGTAAATTAATCAAACTTTAAATTTCAAAAAATACAAAGATATAAAAAACACAAAAAAAAAACACTGATTTTAATACAAAAAGACTGTTTCTGGTTTTTTCTTGTAATTTAATACTTACTGACTTCCGAAAATAAAAATACCGAGTAAATGAGAACCTCTTTCTTTTTGAAGATGGGTAAAAAAGATTTTCTCAGTTTACTAATGTAAATATAGAATAAATATTATTTCAAGGAATTTTTGAGGTAAAATATTTTAATTCGCCAATTTACTTTTACACAGAATAAAATAGAATGAATTCGAATGCAAGGAATGCAATACAATTGCAACAATATACGGCGCTTACATTGTGGAGATTTTTTTAAAAGCTTTATTCTTCATTTTTGACCACTATCGCACCTTTGTAATTTTACAACTTTAATTAATTTAACTTACTAAAATACTTTATCAGCATATTTGCTAATAAAGTATTTTTTTACTAATACTAATATGCTAATAAATAAATCATGCTTTATTATATGCTTGTAATCTGACATACCTTGAGAGATTAACGGTAAGTGTCAAATAATTCGATTTTCTTTCAGAATCTACTTTTTTATTAAATTTTTTGTAACTTTATAATATTATATTCTTTCAATATCAATGTGGTGTTTTTATAACTATGTAATGATGATATTGGATGTCTGGATCACAAATTTTGACTGTGTGTGACTTTGTAATTGCTTTAACTCTTTGACACTAAATCTCAGTAAAACGAAATTGCATTATCAGTAATATAAACTAACAAACCTCCAGACTTAAACGAATTATTTTTCTATTTGCGTTCCTACCAAACACTAGGAACAAAACGTCATCAACACAGCCGAAAGACATCCAATGTTGGACACAGGCCTCCCTCAAGTGTCGCCACGATGAACGGTTCTGCACGTCTCGCATCCATCTTGTTCCCGTGAC
This sequence comes from Mythimna vitellina, assembly GCA_949316375.1. Lineage (NCBI taxonomy): Eukaryota > Metazoa > Arthropoda > Insecta > Lepidoptera > Noctuidae > Mythimna > Mythimna vitellina. Next base: position 37,719,969 of record OX438684.1, read on the forward strand.
TCTCGCCTGTTTATCGGGCAATTTTTAGGGATGCCTTTTTAAATGTTAAAAGGCGTCCCTGAAGATTGCCTAATAACCTGGACGTATCGTCGTCTGCGCAGTCACCACCAGAACCTTTCGGCCCCATCGACCATCCGTTCTGCGAGCTGCACATAGCTGCCTACTGCCACTGTCAAACACAAGTTATAAAATGTTCAGCACGACACTTGTCACGTGACTTCCCAGCATGTAATGTTATGGCCATACTTTTTGTAATTAGCGTTTGGTGGAAACGCTAATGGAGAAGTAATTTGCCTAAGCCTACTGATTATAACGCGTAAGCGATATTAAACCGAAGTAAATATGAGGGTGGATATAATATGAAAACCATAGACCATATTTTACTATTAACTACTATTTTATTTTTACATAAGTATCCTAGGAAACACTTAGTTGTCTGACCAAAATTTTTACCACGATATGAGTTATTCTCATAATTATGATTACTTTAAATTGATAAAAAAATAAGCAGATATGAAGTGTATGTAGGCAGATATACTATTATTTGCACTGTTCAGACGAGGTTTGGGCAGTCTGTGGCCCACAGATGACATTACGATATTCTATGGTCGACCAGGAGAGATACGTCAGCCAAAGTGTCCGGAGCGTAGGCAAGTATTTTTTTTTTGTCAATGTTTTGGCTTGGACACTAATTCCTTCAAGCCATGTCGTGGTATGAATATTTAATTCGTTTACCATTGGAATATGGATGTACACTTTCTGATGTTTTTTCTAGTATTTGACAGTAAACGTATCAAGTCAACCTTCTCGGTAAATTTCGCTGAGATAGTCAATCCTACAATAAGAAATTTAGCTCCATTATACCGAGATCGCGCCGGTTTTAATGATTTCACATATTGTCCAGTTGCGCAGAGAATTGATATACAAAACTACACTAATTTCACATAACAATATTTATGAGGCATAGTGATGACGTGACGGCTGGTAGGACAGAATGGAAAAAAAAAAGTGTTACCCCGACCCTAAATAAAAAAGGATAAGGGCAGGAAGCCGAAAACCTCTACGCGAGCCAAATACATTGCAATAATAAAGACATTATAAGCTAGAAATGGCAATCAATGCTAAGGCTTGATACTCTTTAAAGTATAATTAACAAAATCAAACTTAGGATACGTCTACAATCCCAACCCACGTCTAATATCCCAATTTATTATAAAACAATGTCGCCTAATGAATCTGTCTGTTCAAGATAAACTCAAATACACCTAAACGAGATTACACGCAAGTTTTACTAAAAGACTAATAGAACAATAATTCATGAGAATGGTTTAGATGTATAATACGCAACATGTTGGTACAGAGAGCGATCACAGTAGAAGTACTTTCCAGAAACCTTATTTTGTGGACGATGACTGGGTAACGAGCAATAAACAAACTATTCCTGAACACGCAATTGTTCTTTTTTAGATGCAATCTTTAGGTATTCACTTCACAACGAGCAGTGAAACAGTCCCCATGGTATATGTTGTTCATACGGCTGCCGACAGAGAAAAGAGTCCCGCGTCTCTGTGGTCGGAACTTTTACCTATTCGGTTTTCACAAACGTCAGCTCAGTTTCTAACAAAGTTACGTGTGACTTGTTCACCGACGTCAACATCACTTTGCTCGTTCATTCTTTCTCAAGCTTCCATACTATTGACTTCACCAAAATACATATTATAGCAGAAAAAAGTCAAAAATTTAAAAGTTTTTAGCACTATTGCAAAGCTGAGACGGTTCGCTAGTGTAGAACGAAAGACATATCCTTAGCCGTAATTGCTTTGAACAGTCGTCAAGGCTTGAGTAATCAAAAATATGCAGACTTTCACTTTCACATTATAAGACCAGCTCAATAAACTTTCCAAAATAATTTGCACACAGAAAGTATATTATTGTTATTCCCAGATTTCAAAAAGTCTCGTTATTTTATTCACAATCCAGACCACACCTGGCCTTGTAGAGCACCCTTCATATTGCAAAATAACCGGCGTTTTGCCCTTGCGTCCGTCAAAAGACACGTGTGCTTTTGTATTGTTGATCACAATGATTGTCATGGCTTACAAAGCTCAACGGCTATAGAAAATGAATGGTATGTAGGTATATTTGTATTTTTTTTTTGTAAAAGCCCATAGCGATCTCCAGAACAAAATACTTTACTTTGTAGCGTTTTATAAAAAAAAAATATACAAAAGCATATTATGTTTAATATATTTAATTATGAATATATCCCTACACCGTTTTGAGAGCAGTGGTGATGAAATAAACTACACAAAGTAATGCGCGTGGCTGGGTTTGAACCCGCGACCTACAACTTGTAAGTCGGGGCTGCTCTCAAAACGGTGAAGGAAAACATCGTGAGGAAACCGGCATGTCCTAGAACCAAAAAATTCGAAGACATGCGACATCCACTAACCTGCACTGGGCGCGCGTGGTGGATTACGGCCCATTCCCTCTCCTAGAGGGAGGCCTGAGTCCCAACAGTGGGAACATTATATGGCCTCTTTGCTATGCTATGAATATATTTAATTTATGATTATATTTAATTTCGACTTGTATATATAGTAATGTCAAAGTTAAAATTATTTAGGAATTTAGTCTACACCACTATTTTTTAATTAGTAAAAAAAATTGAGGCTCTATCCGTATCCGTTACTGATCACATTTTTGTAGACAAAAGTAAAAAAAAAAAAACTAAATCCCAAAGTATTCCACAAAAATTTGTCACTATAGGTAAATTCATAATTGAATCAATCATTCATAACAATTGCTACTATAAAATACTACACGCAGTGTTTTTCTATTTTGATTGCCATTCAATTATTCATAATCAATTGAGTGACATGATAATTATAAACAAACGCTTAATAACTTTGCTATTTAAGAATTTTATTTATTGAGATTTTACTTAAATAATAACATGACCTATTCTAATAAGTCTCTTGTATTTGTACTAATTAAAAATTAGTGGTGTATACTACAGACTAAATTCCTGCACAATTTTAACTTTGGTATTACTATAATTATATACATGTCATAATTAAATATATACCAGTTTGAAATGGGGGGGTTATGTATATTTGTCAATGCGAACCTAATTTTGAAAATGAATAAGTATACGCAATACGCATTCTTAAATAAACGACCCGTTTTCATTTTCAATATTGTCAACTGACCATTTTCATTGTCATTATTGCTAGACCTTAGACATTTTATTATTTAATTTGCTATTACCGTTTTTATTTTTTGGAAAAAAAAAAACTTTTTTTTTATGATTCGTAGACGTAAATATAATTACGAAATATGTACTTAAATACAAAAAAGGTTTACGTTAAATTTTTCAGATTTTAAAACAAATGGCAACACTATTAGTATTGAAAGTACAATATTATTGAATCAATTGCTTTGGAAGATGCAATTCAAAAGTGCCTGTAAATCGCTTAGCACTCATATATAATAATATTATACCTATATGTGTTATCGATAGATTTCTTAAATTGTCAAATCAATAGAATTACAAAAAATCAGACCTCTCTTAAATGAATATTAAGTTGAGTATTATATAGGATGTAATGTATATAATCATTAAGTTTTTAAAGCTTTATTACCTATAAAGAAAACTGTATCAACAGTTGGTGGAAGCAAAACATCTGTACAGCTAATTTGTGGCAAGAACCAATTATAGTTTTAAAACCGATTGCGGTTCCTTTCAATTCATACCTGCCGGCTTCAATGGCCATATGCTAGTCCTATAGATACAACCTTTTATTCATAAAAAAATAATAATAAAAAGAATTGGAAGGTTTTGTTTTGGCGGTTTACATGGGCTCTGGAACTACCAATAAATTCTGTATGAAAAAGCCAATTTTTTGATGTATTTTCTAATATTCATGAAAGTCTTGTGACACTGTATTTGTTATCGAACTCCTCCGAAAAGAATTGACTGATTTTTATGATTTTTTAAAATATATTTTTGGTAGATCTGAGAATCTCCTGCCACAACCCATTTATTTTTTTACAATGAACAATGTTTGCCGGATCAGTTATTAGACTACCTATGAAATTTTAACATCATGCCTCTACTGAGGTCCTAAAGCATTGTACTGAGCTCCTTCGTAGTCTCCGCCATGACTACTATATCGTCGGCAAACCGAAGGTGAGTGATGTACTCGCCATTGACATTAATGCCTAGTCCACTCCAGCCCAGAACCTTTCGACATCCTCCATTGCAACCGTAAACAGTTTCGGAGAAATGACGTCTCCCTGCTTCACACGCCGCTGCAGAAGTATAGGTTTCAAGGTCTGATCCCGAAGTCATACTAACATTGTGGCGTTCTCGTACTAAGACATCAGCACTTCGATGTACCGATAGTCAACCTGGCACCGTTGGAGAGATTGTTTACCAACATTGTAGATGCACATAAATGAATATGAATACGCTTCCATACGTATAGTCGATTTTTTTACTATAAATTAATATCAGGTAGGGATTTTTTGATTTCTACATTATTTGCATACTATTAAGATAGCTAATTTCTTAAAAAACAAACTACCTAAGCGTATTTAACTAAAATTTTAGTGCTTAGAACTACCTCTTTATAATATTGCATTTACAATCGTAAAAAAACTTAACCATTTGCGAAACCTTTAGATCTACCTAATAAGACATTATATTTTCATTGCAAAAATAACTTACTTCTACTGCATAATAAAACTGATTCGACCACAGGAAGGCTTCCCACGACAATTTTCTTCGAAGCTGCCATAACATGTCATTTTGTTGGCAATAAGCTTGTCATTAGAACTGTATCGTACAACTGATGAATAACCATCAATTGTACACGGTGTAGTTTGTCAATGAATTATAAATTTCACTTTGTCTTCATGGTTATTGTATTTTTATTTTCCTTGTCGAAATTAAATGGATTTTGGATGTTGTGAAACACTATAAAGTGAAGTTTGACTTTCTTAATATATTTAAAGATTGCAAGATTCAAAGCATTGGTTTCAAACAAGCCATTTACAGGGACTTTAGAGACACATATTGCACATTACAAAGTGTAGATCTCTATGGAGAAGAATGAGCGAGAAATCCCATATTAAATATGTATCATCATCTTCCTGCCCTTGTCCCGTGTTATTTGGGGTCGGCGTAGAACGTTTTTTTTCTTCCATTCTGCCCTGTCACTCGTCATGCTATCACTTTAATAAAATAAGACAAACGATTCCCGTACTTTGCAGTCACTATCGCCATATTATTAAATCATCATCATTTCAGCCGATAGATGTCCATTGCTGAACATAGGCCTCCTCCAAATGTTGCCACAAAAAACGGTCCTGTGTGGTCCTATTATTAAATATGTATAGAAATTTTATATTCTATTCTTATGCAAATGGCAAATAAATTTCTTTTAAAAATAATTTTTATGTTATTTATTGTTGTTGTTTTTTGTTGTTTGTTATGTACTAAGATTTTTAAGACATATTCAATGATGGAAATATAGTTTGAATATTATGAGAAAATTTAAGACTCGCGAAGTTATCTAGCCAGTTACTACGAGTACAATCCCTTCATGTTTCTTTTGCTTTGTGTAAAAAACATAAAATGTTCTTTCTACTAAATATTTGATGTGTATAGATATCATTAATTATTATAATGTTTCTCTATCTCGTTATGCATATAGGCCTTAAACTCAAAATGTACCTTAAAATTACATTGTTATATTTTATATTATAATGTTTTCAACTTAGCTTTTCTTGGTTTCAAAGACACATACAGATTACATGCGGATTCACAGAAATGGCAGTGACTGATAGAATACTTTTTATAAAGCAAACATTTGGCATTTATACTGACGCTATCTGAAATAATTTCTCAACAAAAATTGCCGGCACCAACTGTTTCCTAGTTGCACCATAAATCAACCAGTGAGAAATTGATTTTCAAGTTATAAGAGAAGCAATTGTTACATCGCACTTTTACACCATTGGTTATAAAGGTCCTGTTAAACATTCAAATAAACTGTGTGATGCTAGAATTGAGTGTCACACATGCCTTTTAGCCGTTTGCCAAAACATATCTTTCCCGACTCACGGTGTTTAACGGAGCTGACTCACCACACCACACTACATATAACTTTGAAATTCGAATCAAAGACATTTCGGGGAAACAAATGACGTTAGCTTTCATTAGAGTGAGGTCACAGAATAACGAAAAGTTGCAGAATCACAGCAACGCAGATCACGAAGCAACAATGCAGAGGTTTATCTGGCAGCTAGCCCAGTTAATTTTGAGCAGTATCCTCTGGCTTACACTACCGCAGTAACTTGAAGGTCGGATTCACTTATAGCAGTGAGATTAAGAAACAAGAAAACAGGGACTGAAAAATACAGGGTGAATTTTTGGGGCGGGGACAGTAACGGCTAGTATTGTAACCGTTGTAGCTACAAGAAAACGATCTTAAAATTCTTCATGAAATCTTGAGAAATTATGATTCTATTTTCAAATTTTTAAAAAATAAAATACAGTGTGCCAAAAAATGGGAAATTTTTACAAAAACTTCTGTCTAATCAGGATCAAAAAGTCTTTCTAACCAACTTTGAGCACTTGAAAACCAAAAATCGCAAAAAAAAAAAACTTTAACGAAACACGCGAAACTTGTGAACAAGTGATCAATTATCATACGATATTTTAATCTAGCAATATAAAAAAAAAATGAACAGAAAACCGTTTAATTGACAAACTGTTGTTAAATTAAAAATAATTTCAAATAACAACAACAAACAACAACAACATAAAAGCAAAACAAACAACTTTACAAACTTTTGTAGGTTTTCTAACCGACTTCAAAAAAAGGAGGAGGAGGACCGATTTGCAATATTTTTCCTGTTAGAGGGTATGCTTTCCGATTGGTGCCATTCCACAACTATCACACAACGCCGTCTAGTCCCAAGCTAAGCAGAGCTTGTGTTATGGGTACTAGACAACTAATAAACATACTTATATATTTCTAAATACATACATATATAGATAAATTATACTCAGGACACAGAATAAATGATCGTGCTCATCATACAAACATTAGTGCCGGGTGGGAATCGAACCCACGACCTGTGGCATAGCAGTCAGGGCCACTAATCACTAGAGCAACAGGCCAGTCAAAAATCCAGTTTTGATTATTAGATCCATTTGGAATCGCGGGCCTCCTTTTTCTAGGAAAGGGACCATAGCCTTGACCTCACTTATATTTCGTTAATTTTGTCTTACATGAGCCAGACGCTCATGTCTTTTGGGACTTCTCTACACTAAGGAGACAGAATACACATAAAATAATGCAGGCAAATACGTTTTTTCTGGGTATTTTCCAAAAAACACACATGCAATGCACAGCACATGAAATGAAGATTTAATACGTTACTGCCATTATGGCCCGTCCGTTGCATAGACAGCGAAGCCCTGGGAGGAAAAATGGATTATCTCTTCCAGCGTCAATTTTGCTACTCTCAGTGACAGATGCCAATCCTGTCAATCCCCCTAGAAAAGTTAAAACCGTTTCGTTGCGATTCTCTTTTCATCGATCGATAGGCCTACATGGACACTTATAAAACGTCAGAAGCAAGTGCATGATTCCAAATTTTTCGTTTCGATTTCAAAAAGAGGCTGTATAAAAAAAGCAAAAAATTATTTGAATAATAACTATTAATAATAAATTACTAACAGCTTAAGGTAGTTGGGGTCTTATAATATAAAAAATATTACAACAAATGTGGAGAAGTTAACTGACACATTTACACAATATTATGAGTTACCTACCTACCTTAATATATTTGATGAAGTGGAACTGATGAAGATGACCAGAAATTGCCAACGGAACTTCATACTCACATAGATATCACAATGAAGATAATTAAGCGACTATATACTATATACAAATAAATAAATGGTTCTGAATAATTCCGTTAAAAATGGTATCATCGAAATGACCTGATGATGATCTCTGTAATTAATCAGTGTATCTTAGCCGTGTTTGGGCTTATTAGAATTGTCATGAAATGCAGTTTGGCTATAAGGTACTATCAAACTGATTCGAGCTATCAAAATGAATTTAACTCTTGAATATTTTCGTTCAATGATTTTTTTAAATAATTTTTATGTTATTTAAGTTGGTAGTAAGATTTGTAAGGCACATTCAATGATGGAAATATAGTTTGAATATTATGAGAAAATTTAGGACTCGCGAAATTTTCTAGTCGGTTAATACGAGTACAATCCCTTCGTGTTTCTTTTGCTTTGTGTAAGAAACATAAAATGTTCATTCTACTAAAAATTTTATGTATATGTATATCATTATAATGATTTTTTATGATTTTGGTTGTGGCTTAAGTCAACAAGAGAGTTTCCAAAAAATAAAGACAAACTTAGAGGCCCACGTTATATGAACCCCTTAATCGCCGGTGAAAGCTTTTCATAAAGCCATTGTACAGTGGTTTCAGCGTATGTAAAAATGCATTAATTGCGAGGAAATATACTTTGCAAAACAACAAATGCATCGTAAGTCTTATATCTAGTCTTATTTATCAGAATCCAAAAACTTTCAGTATGACCTAAGTATAGTCTCTTGAACATATGACCGGATAGAGCGCCACTGACCTTTAGATCCATTTTCTTTGCAAAATATTGATTGATTTACATATTCTATGTACATTCTGAAGAACATTTAACCAGCATTTTTTTGTGTAAACATATTTCTAAAGATCAAGTTGTTTCAAGAGTGTAGGTAAAACAAATGTAAAAATATCATGTTGCTAATTTTTTTTTTTTTGGCATATGTATTAGTCTTACGATAAAAGAAACATTATGTTGATAATGTTGTACATAAATTGTCACTGTATTCTATCACTGCTCGGGAGTTAGAGCCTTAACACATTAACAGGAACAGTAATAGCCGTCAGCTTAAAAATCCACTAGATTTATAAATAAACAAACAGCTAAAATAATCAGTAAAATCAATTAGCTCGAAATCAAACTTATTGCAACGATATTATAGCAGTGACATTATTATCAACTTCATTTAGTATGTTTCGTTGTTTGCTAAATGCTACGGTGAACTGAATACAACTAAATTAAAATATTAATTGTAAATTTTTTGTTTCAAGAAAATGTTTAAAAAAAATAAAGCTTGTGATTTGCATACCTCAAGATGTAATATGGTTGGACTGTGCTATACTTTTAATAACTTAATGTATTTACCCATATTAGGAAATATTATGATGATGTATTATGAATGAATTGTGATATTTATATTTTCCTGTTCTTTCAAAAATTACTGTCGATGATATTTTCTTTTTTCGTGACATAGTCATGTAGGATATCAAAATAAAGGGTTCGAGGAGTCAGTTTAAAAATTATTACTCTAAACTAAACTGTACCTGTGCAAACATTTTTATAAACCCACATAATTAAAAAAGAAAAGATTGATTACCAATAAAAACAAATATTGGTAAAAAAGCAAAGAGCTAAATATAAATTAACTAGCCAAGAACGGTCTGTTGCAACATCTAACCTTAAACACAAATTGTTAACCATCTTCCATAATCGGCATATTAAAATACTCGTTAGACGAACGTTAACGTGTTGAGTCTGGTAGACGCCTCACAGGCAAACTGTGACGTCACGCCAGTATACTAGACGATACCTGACGCGCGATCATCGATGGTTAAAAATAAACAAGCGTTAGACTGATATATAGTGGAAGCTATGATAAAGATGCCATTTCAGATTCAGAAGTGATAGAGAAAGATGGAAATAGAGAAAGATTTCGTTATTCAGAATCATGAAATACTTTTGATCTGGATATGTATGATATAAGATTTTATGCTAAACCAATGAGAAATACTGGTTTTATTTAAATGTTTTATTTATTTAAATATATTTGTTACGACGTTTAACGTTATATCAATTTCGATTACTAATTGTAATTGTAATTCTTGTTCTGTCATATTTCGCATCCTTATAATGAAAGTAACCTAACTAAAAAAAAAACAATTAGTTGTAAATGAGCATGATCGACTACATACCATGTATTGTTCATACGACTAAATTTTAATATATCGCTGGTAACCACAGTGTTTCAGAGCAGGCTTTTTAGGGTCAGTTAATGCCAAAATCAAAAGTTACTGGTATTTTCATTATGAGGTTGCAATTTGTCATATTAGTATTAATTTGCTATCTTTTCAGAGATCTATATCTTCATAATTTCTTTGTCATGTTCAACTTGTATAACCTTGCGCTGTGATTCCTTGCCAATGAGAATTTTAAAATCTTAATGAAGCTTAGCTTTAGGTGTAAGAAGACCTTCTATGTCTATCCTATCGTTATAACTGAAACGTGTTGGCTTGTGAGTGTTACACTGACGGTACAACAACAAAAAATGAAACTTAACTCTTTGCAGTTACTTCTAGTTTTTTTTACCCCGAACACTAAATGTAGTTTACTTTTGTCAATACTAATAAGAAAATACATTTAAAAAAATACATGTAAACTATGAGATGAAAAACAAACAATTTTGTGACGTGTTTTTACCTGTGTGATATGTTTATAATTCTATTCATTTTTTTTTCACATTATCAACTCATTTATCATTTTCTTAGATCATTTTATTTATTTAAATTTATTTCAAAAACATATAATTCATTCCAAACTCATTATCTATTGCTTTCCTAACATTCTTTAACAGTCCATTTTAGATTCCAATTTTGTACTTAACGCACATCAGTCTTATTTCGAGATAATGTGATATGATAAAATCTAAATGAATTGATATGAATGAAAAAAATCTGTCATTAAACTAATTACTTATTATTTTTACAATAAGTACATACAACGCCTACCTGTGGATCATCCTTATACAATTGAGTTATATCCATGTCAGTCCCTTTGTTGTTTTTACAATAGCACTTAAAAACGATGAGGGGACTGAAATAGATTGACTCATAAATATGAGACCGTCGCCGTGTGTGGTCAGAAGAAACAAGAACACAAACTCTCGGAAACATCTCCTTTTTTGGACTATGTCTTCTTCATGTGTATACAAGTACATATTGTGAACTAACTGAAATTGACTGTAATCTAAATTTTCCTTTGCTGAAAAACAGTTAGCGATATAAGTTTATGACCATGACTATACCATGACGTTTAAAGTAAGATTGTTTCATTCTTATTTCCAGTGTGGGTAAGAGATGGCGCTAGACAACCTGTATAGCTCTGTCTCTTACCCACACTGAAATAAGAATGCAACAATCTTACTTTGAACGTCATGGTAACCCCCCATAAAATAATATATATCATATTGTTAATCCTTCGAGTGTTCTCCACTAGTCACTAGAATCTATTGATCGCATACTTATGTCGCTGACCGTACTTGCTTGTATATGTACTTGTTTAATCCTAAATTTGACTATATGAAAAGAAATAGTAGCTAAGTAATAGCAGTCGATTCACATAGTCAATCTTTCTAGAACTGTACATTGAATATCACAATCTAGATTATCTGGAGATTGTCCTAATACATAGAAAGCAATCATGTTATAAATTACTATTTAATTTCAACTAAAACTAATTAAAGGGGAATGAAATTTTTCCCGTACATTGCTGGCTTGTATTTTTTTTTATAGAAACTTACTTGCTTTTTACGTACTTGTAGATACTGCACCTCAATTGCTTAATACACTCTGTATCATAGGGCAATGGACGGAAAAAAATAGTCATTTATTTCTTAAAATTTGAGCTTTTCTTCACCTGCCACAACATAAATAACTATTACTAATAATTATAGTTAGTATTTTTGGTGAAGTTGTAAAAAAAATTTGATAGTTCACAAATCGTAATCATTGTGATAACAGCGGATGTATAAGTTCAGCCGAAGCCTTACCATGAGCTCTTAACGCGACCCATTTGAGGACCTAAACTGAATTGTTAAAGGTATATGATAATACCACACATAAAAAAAAATTGCTGTGCTAGACCTTTAGAACGTGGAAAAAAATATACATATTTATGGAAATTTATTACAGAACGTGATGAGTACAGTAATTGTTAATTAATATGATTCCCTTGGAGAAATCATACCATTAGACCATCATGTGATAAAGTTATGTTATCACAAAATAATAATTGATAGGATCCAATAACCCTTGCGAGTCAAAAGCTTGATACATGTATTAACAAAAAATATACCAAGTACTGCTTAGAATTATAGTTTCATCATTATTTGAAGCCTAATGTAGATAAATTTAAAAATAAGACTAATTCAGTTAAAACTACTATCAAATTAAAATATAAATGTGGTGTTTCTTATTTAACACCGACTTTTTATTTGACACTTTTTACTTGCGATACACATATAGCCAGAGTACCTATTTCTCATGACAATTCCAATTAACCCAAACACTGCTAGGATACATTGTTTTATTTTGAAGTTCCCGTGCCCATCTTTCACCTTCCGGCTCCATCATTAGATCAGTTCAATAGTACTTTGTAGCCAAAGTACATCCCAAACACGGCTAGGATACATTGATTAATTAAGAGTTCCAGTGTCTATCTTCCGGATCCATCATCATCATCAGATCACTTCGATGATAATATTTTCAACATAACCATTCAGAACCATTCATTAATTTGTATTGTCTCAAAGCCGCTTAACTACTTTCATAGTGATATTCCATTGCCATTTCTAGTCTTCTTCACCAGTTCCACTTTATCCAATGTTACTTTTTGACTGTAAATGCTAAGGTCATAAGGTGAAAACACCAAAATCACTATATGGTTGCCTATGATATTTAAGAAGGTTCTTCGATTCCTTATGGATCCCATCATCAGAACTGAATTTTGAAAACAATGGGACCAGTCTGGAAGTATATCCTTTGAGAGGAAAAAATATTTTGAAAATCAGTCCATAAACGACGAAGTTCTAAGGTAACAAATATTTAAAAAAATACAACCAAATTGATAACCACCTTCAACTTCCCTCATTTCTTTGGAAGTCGGTTAAATAAAAATTACATCACAATGGTCTTTTATTATAAGTATATTAATGTTTTTCTTCTGCAAGCATAGTGTGCTGTGTGAACTTAGAAAACAGTTAAGAAATGAGCAATAAAGTAACACACTCTTTTTTAAAAAAACAATCATTTTAAATATTAATAGGTTTAATAACAATAATAATAAACTTTTATTTCGGACAATCAAAGTCCATAAAACATTGCACCTACAGAAACAACTTACACATACAGAAACAACTTACACATACAGAAACAAAATTACATATACAGAAACAAAATTACACATACACAACCATATTACATTCACACAGACATATTACACATACCGAAACATATTATATTTACACAACCATATTACATTCACACACACATATTACACATACACAAACACATTAAACATACAAAAATTAAAACGACAAAACTATTTAATATATTTAAACCAAGCAACCCATAACACTAAAAAATATTAATTAAAAGGATTTTTGATCCATTTTCCAATGCCACACTCTTTATATACACCGTGACAAAAACATGAGCTCAGTCGCAAATTCACAATAAATATGACCCTAAATGAGAACCTGTGAACAAAGAGCACGTAATTTGATATTAAAAATAAATAAGTTTATTGCCTGAGTGATATTACGGCAACAGTTTCATTTTCTGTTTATAATATGCATTTATTTTAATCTGCGCGTATAGACTTTACTTATTTAAGAACCTTCAAAGCAACAACTTTCTGTGGTCTGTCGAAAAATGAAAAACATACAAGCAATTTTGTGACTGTTTTACCTATGTTTATAAAGTATTCATCTTTTTTTTCACATTATCAACTCATTTATCATTTTCTTAGATTATTTTATTCAAAAACTTACAATTCATTCCAAACTCATTATCCATTGCTTTCTTAACCTTTTTTAACAGCCCAATTTAGATTCTAATTTTGTACTTAATGCAGAAACACACATGAAAGTCTCATTGCGAGGTAACGAGATATGTTAAAATCGGAATGAATGAAATTGAATGAAAAAAATCTGTCATTAAACCAATTACTAATTATTCTGGCAAAAAACCTAGAGAAAGAGACAGATAGGCAGATGATACATGTTAATTTAATACATAACATTACATGTTAATAAGTACACACAACTTCTGCCGGTGGATCATCATACCTTTGAGACATTTCCATTTTGGTCCCTTCTCCGATTTCGACATTATAGACTACATAGCATTTGAAAGAGGCTAAGAGACCGAACTGGATTGACTCATAGATAAGGTACCGTCGCCGTGTGTGGTCGGAAGAAAGAAGAACACTCGGAAACATCTCTTTTTTTGTACTATTTCTTCTTTATGTGTATATATGTATATATTGTGAACTAACTGAAAGTGATTGTAATCTAAACTTTGCTGGAAAACAGACAGCGATAAAAGTCTATGGCCATGAAATGATATATATAATTAATATTTAATTCTTGGAGTTTTCTCCACTCTTCACTAGAATCTGTTGATTGCTTACTTATGTCGCTGACCGTACTTGCTTGTATATACTTGTTTAATCCTTAATTTTACTATATGAAAAGAAATTGTAGTTAAGTAACAGCAGTCGATCCACGTGGTCAATCTATCTACAACTGTATATTGAACTGAACAAAATCGCAATCAATATTAACCGTGAGCTTGTCCTAATTCACAGAATGATTCACATAATTTTAAAAATTACTACTTAATTTCATATAATTGAATATTTATTTAGAAAAAGAAATTGACCTTTTAATAACACATTGCATTTTTATGATTTGTGTTAAACTTGTGGTAATCGCTTAATAAGATTAGTTTTTAATGTAAGGCTATAGAAACGCGTTTAATATGTGTCGGTAGTGGCGGTTACTTGCTTTTTATGTACTTGTAGGTACTGCACCTCAACTGCTTAATACACTCTGTATGATAGTGCAATGGATTTAGAAGGAAATTTAAAGTCATTTGTTTCTTAAAATTTAAACTTCTCTTCGCTTACCACAACCTAGACAACGCTAAAAATACCAACTATACAATTTTAGTTAGTATTTTTGGTGTTGTTGTAAAAATTGTTGATAATTCACAAATCATAGTCATTGTGATAACAGCAAATGCATTAGTTCAACTGAGGCCTTAACATGAGCTCTTAACGCGACCAATTTGAAGACCTAAACTGAACTGTTAAAGGGATGTGATAATCTCACATCCTCGTAAACAAACATATAAAGAATATTGCTAGCTACTATATTGCTATACTAATCCTTCAACACGTGGAAAAAATATTATGTTTATGGAAATGTATTACTGACCGTAGTGAGTACAGTAATTGTTAATTAATATGATTCCCTTGGAGAAAGAGGTTTCAGACTGGCTAAAGTGGCCTCTTCTTTCATGGGGTACTGTTTGAAATGTTATAATAAAATACCTCCACAAATATTAGAACAGAATGAAACGAAATTTAAATCTTGTATTAAACGCTCACTATGCAGGCAAGCATATTAGAAGTTGAAGGATTATATTAAAGATAAAAATGCTTGGCTTAATGCTGGTCCAGCTTTACTACCACCGGGGTGTACAAATTGATTATTTTGGAAATTATTATTATTATTTTACAATGTTTTTTTTTTTGAAATTGTAAAATATTATTAGTATTGTATAATGTAGAAGCATTTTTTTCAAAGTCTCACATGATAGCGACAAGAAACATGTAACAGAGATATTGATAATTACAAAACATGATTAAAAGAGTGTCCATGGAGTTTCTTGCACATTCTTCTCCATAGAGATCCACGCTTTGGAATGTGCAATAAGCTTCATTTTTTCTGACTGACTGACTTCCTTACATTTCAAAAGTGCCTGTAAATGGTTTATTTGAAATATTTGATTTTGATTTGAAATCAAACCATTACACTATCATCACTATCATGTAATAACGTATTTGTGTTCTCATAATATAATAGTTGATATGATCCAATGACAATTACGAGCCAAAAATTTGATATACTAACAAAAATTACACCAAGTATTACTTCGAATCATGGTTTAGTCTAATAACAGTCATGAACATTTGCCCTTCGCTCAAAAGACGGTAGTATCGGGCACGTACTATCTGATATATACGTTCCCTGTATGTCCGTTTTTTGAGTGCGCGGTGAAATTGCAACATCCAGCGTAGCAGACGAAAATGTGAAGAAACCATACTCTACTTTCTACATTTCATCAATCTGGAAGGCCACTATAAACTGTAGCTCCCGTATTATAAAAAAACGTTGAGATCAAATCAAATATCCACATATTGACAAAATTTTTGCTAAACTGAGAACTATGTGGGTAATCCGCTAGCTGTTTGAGTACTTGATGTGACCCTACCTAAATGTCAGACAGTCAACTCATCGAATCGTGAACGAAACTCTTTCTGATATACATATATTATTTCCTCAAAAGACAATTATAGTCACTTGTCTGTAGACCATTCGACAAGAATCTGTCATAATCTCAATATATATAATTCGATAAAAAAAACAATAAAGCAAAAACGGGATACAGTAAGAAGAGACGAAAAACATTAAAAAAACACAAGGATCTTCTCAAGAAAAAAAGAAAAAAGCAAACAAAAACGAAAGTGTAAGAAATTAGTACATTAAGAAAAAAACATAAATTAAAGAATAAAATTACAAAATACAAGTACAAGGAAACAAAAAAATAAAAGTGTTTGTGTACCTATATATAATTATTTTTTAAGCAAGGTGGTATGTAGCAATCTATACTTATAATAAATCTGTAGAAGTGAAAATTCTGTACTGTGTGTTCTGTGTTGAAAATATCAAAAAAATAAATGGCATATATTATTATTATACCAACGCCGAACCCAAAAATGTCTTAAAAAAAAATTTGTGTGTCTGTTTGTCTGTCTATCTGTCTGTCTCTCTGGCTGTCTGTCTGTCTGTTTGTTCAGGCATCACGCAAAAACTACTGGTTCGATTACGATGAAACTTAGTATAATTATTCTTTAATATCCTGGGCACCACACTGGGTACTTTTTATCCCGGAAAAGTCTTTTCTTTCATATCACTCTTCACACAATCCATCCATATTTTCTTTGGTCTCTTTTAGCAAAAACTAAAGTGTATTGGTCTATTTGTAATCTAATATGCATCTATACTTATAATAAATCTGTAGAAGTGACAATTCTGTACATTGAAAATATCACAAAAATAAATGGCAGCGGGTGTTACTAGATCGACACCGAACCCAAAACTGTTATTAAAAAAAATTTTGTCTGTCTGTCTGTTTGTTCAGGCATCACGCAAAAATTACCGGTTCGATTACGATGAAACTTGGTATAATTATTCTTTAATATCCTGGGCAACACACTGGGTACTTTTTATCCCAGAAAAGTCTTTTCTTTCATATCACTCTTCACACAATCCATCCATATTTTCTTTGGTCTCCCTCTCCATCTATCCACATGTATACTTATAGCTCTTTTAGCAACATGCGTTTCATCCCTCCTTTTCATATGACCATACCAAGACAAACGATTCCTATTCAACTTTTCAGTCACTATCGCCCTATTATTAAAATGTATATGACCATATCTATACTAATAATAAATCTGTAGAAGTTAAAATTCTGTACATTGAAAATATCAAAAACAAAAAATGGCAGCGGGTGTTACTAGACCGACACCGAACCCAAAACTGTTTTAAAAATAATAAGTTTGCCGGTTACGTCACCCGCAGTGGAGTTCACTAAGGGGCGCTGCACACGGCTAAAATACTATAATATTTTATCTTAAGATACAATATCGCTTGCCATACAATTCAGTGGACACACGACAAAGATTTAATTTATTTAGAAATTAATATTTAATATTTTTGTATTTTAAAGAACCTAATAAAACCATTTTCAACTTCTACGCGGACGAAGTCGCGGGCAAAAGCTAGTTGTTAAATAAATTCATTATAACAGGTAAAAAAAAGAGATAAGCCTGTTGATAATGTGGTGCTGTAAAATTTTATTGTAATCAAAGATATTTCATTTGAATATTTTTGAAAAAAAATATCTACCCGACGCGACGCGACAATTTTTTAGTCTGTTTTCTACTTTATATACCAAAATACATATTGATAGTATCAAACTTATAAAAGTTATAATTTAAATTCTCCATGCCGCTATTATAATTAATTTTAAAATTTATCAGCAGTCTAACATCGATAAATTCAAGAATCTGCACAAAGCGTTAATAAATACTTTTCGAATGGCAAGGATTCGTATCGCAGTGGTATCTTTAACCCTATCAACTGCATTGTTTTTAGAAAGAACACCAGCCACCGTAAACCAACGTAAATATGGCACATCAACATTTAGAAATACCGTTTCTGAGCCTAGTTCAAGAATCTAAAACGCCAAAATTTAACTAAAATTTGATGTTTCATGATTACGACCGGGTGCTATATATTCATTATGTCGCTTAAAGCTCAGTACTTACGGTGTATGACTAAGTTCACTCCTGTAGCACCTAGGTTTAAAGTGATGAGTAGATTTGCACGATTAAGCATGCGGTTGCCACTTCGTGCTGTGAGTTACTCTGCAGAAATTTTCTGTAAAGCGCTACAGTTGCTTACGTAACTTCTTGGAGATTCGTCAGATAACAGCTATCAACCCCATCTAGCTTAGATATCTCTTTATTGGTTGATTTTGCCTACTGACTTGTGACTAGCTTGTTATGTTTCAAATTGACTATCAAAATAATTCGATTATTGGCTTAGTAAGAAAAAAAAAAAATTACGTCAAAATAGTCTTTTGTTATATATTAATGTTTTTCTTCTTCTGTAAGCATAGCGTGCTCTGTGAACATATAAAACAGTTAAGAAATGAATGAAACAATTTGTCAAAACTCTTTTAAAAATAAATCATTTTAAATATTAAGAGATTTACTTATAGATTAATAAATTTTTATTTCGTGTCCGAAATAAAAAAATATTATAATTGTCAAATATTTAATTGTCCATAAAACATTGCAACTACAGAAACAACTTACACATACAGAAACAAATACACACAAAGAAACAAATTACATATACAGAAACGAAATTACACATACAGAAACATATTACATTTACAAAACCATATTACATTCACACAGACATATTACACATACACAAACAAATTAAACATACAAAAATTAAAACGACAAAAATATTTAATATATTTAAACCAAGCAACCCATAACACTAAAAAATCTAAAAAGTATATATTGCTTACGTACTTGGTTAGGAACTTACCTTTGATACTATGATATTGAATTGTAACGATTAACAAGTTTCTTTGCCAAATAAGTTCAAGATATTTGAACGAAAAAATCTTTTCTTACTTCAAGTTTTCATTTCAATCTCTCCTCTCCAAGACTGCACCTCCGAGAAATCTTTGTGAAAAGGATTTTTGATCCATTTTCCAATGCCACACTCTACCGTGACAAAAACATAAACTCAGTCGCAAATTCACAATAAATATGGCTCTACATGCGAACCTGTGAACAAAAAGCACGTAATTTGAAATTAAAAATAAATAACTTTATTGCCTGAGTGATATTACGGCAACAGTTTCATTTTCTTTTTTTAATATACACTTATTTTCATCTGCGCATATGGACATAACTTATTTAAGAACCATCAAAGCATAAATTATCGGTGGTTTGTAGAAAAAAAAAACAACGAAATTAAATGCAGTGAACGGAACGTTAAACAATTAAAGCTTAATTCAATTTAAAAATGTAAAGTAATTTTTAACGAAATAGTCTATCACAAAACGGTTAAATCTGAACATTCAAAAAATAACCCGAGAAGTTTGACAGCTGTAACTGCTGTAGCCAATTGAACTTATACCGTTACTTACTGTCAAATATTGAGCGGACTATTAAAAACCCGATATAATATGAGAATAATTCATACCGTCGTAAAATATAATCGATTTAGTAAAGTTCAATACAATAAATGAGACAGTCTCACGTAGTACATCATTATACAAAATATCTTTTTTGTTTAATTTTTAATGTCCAACTAATGAAATAATAGCTGTTGTGGTCTTCACATCCGATTATAATTTAGGTCTTTTCATGAACTAGTGCGCCTCATCATCAACGATTGCATCATCTGCTTACCATCAGGTGGGGTTGCAGTCAAGCATAATATCAACTAAAAGTAAATAAAAAATAAGTCAGTGAAAAGAATGTTGATATACATATTTGAATATCATATTTTTGACGTTGTTATGCGAACCAACATGTCATGACGGTACAACAACAAAAAATGATACTTACTCGTTGTTGTTACTTTAATTATTATTTTTTACCCTGGTTATTAAATTTAGTTTAGTTCTGTTAATGATAATAGATAAAATGGATTAAAAAAAAAAACGAAATGTAAACGACTAGATGCAAAACATACAAGCAATTTTGTGACCTATGTGATATTTCTATAATCTATTCATCTTTTTGACATTATCAACACATTTATCATTTTATTTGATCATTTTATTGATTTAAATTTATTGAAAGACTTACAATTTATTCCAAACTCATTATCTATTACTTTCTTAAACTTCTTTAACAGCCTGGTTTAGATTCCAATTTTGTGCTTAACGCAAAAACACACGTCAGTCTTATTGTGAGATGGTAAAATGGGACTGAAATGAATTGACTCATAAATATGATACCGTAGCCGATTGAGGTCGGAAGAAAGAAGAACGTAAACTCTCGGAAACATCTCTTTTTTATACTATGTATTCTGTATGTGTATACATTTACATATTGTGAACTTACTGAAATTGATTGCAATCTATATTTTTCTGTGAAGAAAAACAGCGATATAAGTCTATGACGATGAAAGAATATCACATTGTTAATCCTTGGAGTGTTCTCCACTCTTCTCTAGAATTTATTGATCGCATACTTATGTCGCTGACCGTACTTGCTTGTATATACTTTTTTAGTCCTTATTTTGACTATATGAAAAGAAATTGTAGCTAAGTAACAGCAGTCGATTCACATAGTCAATCTATCTACAACCTGAATAATATCGCAATCAAAATTAACCTTGAGCTTGTCTTAACACATAGAAAGCAATCACTTTATGAATTACTATTTGATTTCAACTAAAAGAAATTAAATTTATTTAGCAATAACGATTTTGTGATAATGTATTTGTGTTATCATAATATTATAATTGATATGATCCAATGACAATGTATTTGTGATAATGTTTTTGTGTTATCATAATATAATAATTGATAGGATCCAATGACAATTACGAGCCAAAAATTTGATATACTAACAAAAATTACACAAGTATTACTTCGAATCATAGTTTAATCGAATAACAGTCATGAACATTTGCCCTTCGCTTAAAGTCCGGAAATACGGGTCATGTAATCCGATATATACGTACCCTGTATTATCCGAACTTTATGTGCGCGGTGAAATTGCAACATCCAGCGTAGCAGACGAAAATGTGAAGAAACCATACTCTACTTTCTACATTTCATCAATCTGGAAGGCCACTATAAACTGTAGCTCCCGTATTAAAAAAAAAAACGTTGAGATCAAATCAAATATCCACATATTGACAAAATTTTTGCTAAACTGAGAACTATGTGGGTAATCCGCTAGCTGTTTGAGTACTTGATGTGACCCTACCTAAATATCAGACAGTCAACTCATCGAATAGTGAACGAAACTCTTTCTGATACATACATGTGGTGACTGGACGTGTCTATTTAAATTGTGTGATTATTTCCTCAAAAGATAATTATAGTCAAATGTCTGTAAACCATTCGACAAGAATTATAAAGCAAAAATGGGATACAGTGAGAAGAGACGAAAAACATTTAAAAAAACACAAGGAAATCAAAAAGGAGTCAAGAGAAGAAAGCAAAAAAAGAAAAAAGCAAACAAAAACGAAAGTGTAACAAATTAGTACATTAAGAAAAAACATAAATCAAAGAATAAAATTACAAAATACAAGTACAAGGAAACAAAAAAATAAAAGTATTTGTGTACCTATATAAAATTATTTTTTAAGCAAGGTAGTAGTTAAGCAGCAATCTATACTTATAATAAATCTATAGAAGTGAAAATTCTGTACTGTGTGTTCTGTGTTGAAAATATCAAAAAAATAAATGGCATATTATTAGACCAACACCGACCCCAAAAAAGTCATTAAAATAATTTTCGTCTGTCTGTCTGTTAGTTCAGGCATCACGCAAAAACTACCAGTTCGATTACGATGAAACTTAGTATAATTATTCTTTAATATTCTGGGCACCACACTGAGTACTTTTTATCCCGAAAAAGTCTTTTCTTTCATATCAGTCTTCACACAATCCATCCATATTTTCTTTGGTCTCCCTCTCCATCTATCCACATGTATGCTTATAACTCTTTTAGCAAAATGCGTTTCATGCCTCCTTTTCACATGACCATACCAAGACAAACTATTCCTATTCAACTTTTCAGTAACTATCGCCATATTATTAAAATGTATATGACCATATCTATAATAATAATAAATCTGTAGAAGTTAAAATTCTGTACATTAAAAATATCAAAAAAAATTATGGCAGCGGGTGTTATTAGACCGACACCGAACCCAAAACTGTTTTAAAAATAATAAGTTTGCCGTAGGTTACGTCACCCGCAGTGGAGTTCACTAAGGGGCGCTGCACACGGCTAAAATACTATAATATTTTATCTTAAGATACAATATCGCTTGCCATACAATTCAGTGGACACACGACAAAGATATTAAATAATATTTAATATTTTTGTATTTTAAAAAACCTAATAAAACCATTTTCAACTTCTCACGTCTCACGTAGTTCATAATTATACAAAATATCATTTTTGTTGAATTTTTAATGTCCAACTAATGAAATAATAGCTGTTGTGGTCTTCACACCCGATTATAATTTAGGTATTTTCATGAACTAGCGCACCTCATCATCAACGATTGCATCATCTGCTTACCATCAGGTGGGGTTGCAGTCAAGAATAATATCAACTAAAAGTAAATAAAAAATAAATCAGTGAAAAGAATGTTGATATATTCGAATATCATATTTTTGATGTTGTGATGCAAATCAACATCTCATGACGGTACAACAACAAAAAATGATACTTACTCGTTGTTGTTACTTTTTTTTTTTAACCTGCTTGTTAAATTTAGTTTAGTTCTGTTAATGATAATAAATAAAATGGATTTAAAAAAACGAAAATGAACTACTAGATTAACATACAAGCAATTTTGTGACCTATATGATATGTCTATTCATCTTTTTGACATTATCAACACATTTATCATTTTATTTGATCATTTTATTGATTTAAATTTATTGAAAGACTTACAATTTATTCCAAACTCATTATCTATTACTTTCTTAAACTTCTTTAACAGCCTGGTTTAGATTCCAATTTTGTGCTTAACGCAAAAACACACGTCAGTCTTATTGTGAGATGGTAAAATGGGACTGAAATGAATTGACTCATAAATATGATACCGTAGCCGATTGAGGTCGGAAGAAAGAAGAACGTAAACTCTCGGAAAAATCTCTTTTTTATACTATGTATTCTGTATGTGTATACATTTACATATTGTGAACTTACTGAAATTGATTGTAATCTACATTTTTCTGTGCTGAAAAACAGCGATATAATTCTATGACGATGAAAGAATATCACATTGTTAATCCTTGGAGTGTTCTCCACTCTTCTCTAGAATTTGTTGATCGCATACTTATGTCGCTGACCGTACTTGCTTGTATATACTTGTTTAGTCCTTATTTTGACTTTATGAAAAGAAATTGTAGCTAAGTAATAACAGTCGATTCACATAGTCAATCTGTTTACAACCTGAATAATATCGCAATCAAAATTAACCTTGAGCTTGTCCTAACACAGAAAGCGATCACCTTATGAATTACTATTTGATTTCAACTAAAAGAAATTAAATTTATTTAGCAAAAATTAAAATTAATTTGTAATGATCGCTTTCTTAGATAGGTTTTTAAGGTAAGATAATAGAAATGCGTTTAACACGTGTTGGCGGTGACGGTTGCTTTTTATGTACTTGTAGATACTGCACCTCAACTGCTTAATACACTCTGTATGATAGTGCAATGAATTTAGAAGGTAATTGAAAATAAAATGCTTCTTAAAATTTAAGCTTCTCTTCGCCTGCAACACAAGCAGAGTAGTTTTAATTTTCTTTGTGATAGTTCACAAATTATAATCGATGTGATAATAGCGAATGCATTAGTTCAGCTGAGGCCTTACCATGAGCTATTAACGCGACCCTTTTGACGACCTAAACTGAACTGTTAAATTGATGGAGCAATAAACGGTAAACAGCTCTGTCTCTCTCTCTCTCTCGCTCACACGCCTGATATTTTAAGGCATCATGGTAAGGCTCCTTTACCATTATTGGCGCCATTCATGAACGAATATTAACATTATTCTATTTTACAGCTCGACTGCAACGTGAAGATCACATGGAAGAAATGCTAGCTGATATGCGGTCTCATCTGCAGTTCCTAGAGGCGCAGTACAGAGGAAGGCAGGAAGATGTCATCACTCTACAGGTAATTTTGAACTTTTGATTGTATTTTTTAGTGATGCAACAGGATTGTTAAACAATGCTTGGTTGGTGGTATTGGTGTCAGACAGTGGCGAAGCATTCTTCAGTTCGGTCCTGAAGTCGTTATATAGGATTGGCCTGTTGATCTGGTGGTTAGTGGCCCTGACTGCTATGCCGGAGGTCGTGGGTTCGGTTCCCACCCAGGATAAATGTTTGTGTGATGAGCACAATCATTTATTCTGTGTCTGGGTGTAATTTATCTTCAATATTTATGTATTTAGAAATATTTAATTATGTTTATCAGTTGTCTAGTACTCATAACACGAGCTCTGCTTAGCTTGGGACTAAACGGCTTTGTGTGATTGTTGTGTGAATATTATATACGTTGATGAGTGACAATTTCTCAATGACAGTTTGAAGTATGGTTACGTATGGAGAGATTTATGTCCCCTATAACATGAAATTTGAATAAAGCCAGCGACACGCGTGTATTACATTGTCTACAGTGATTGTCTGACTGTCTATGCCGAGGTGTCATTAGCTCTGATAAGAGATCTCACAACCATTTGTATAATAATGTATGTTTTACTCGAATTCTGTCTTTCTTTATTTGCATTTTGTTTATAAACACCTTTTGTGGAAGTGTGCTTGCATCAAAGAGATTTAAAGAGATAAAATATTTTTAATGTCTTTGGCTTGCATGAATGATATACTCGCATCGTGGGTAGATGCAACAAATCTATAATATTCCGTATGGATCTACACATCAGCCAAAAGACGTACACTGTGGGACATAGGCCTCCCCCAAGTGTTGCCACAATGACCGGTTCTGTGCGTCTCGCACCCATCGGATTCTTACAACCCTCACCAGGTTATCAGAACAACTTGTGGTATGCTTTCCGAAGCTGCGTCTTCCAGTACGCGGTCACCATTCCAGAAAATTTCGGCCCCATCGACCACCTGTTGAATAAGTTCGGCGATTCTTCGGCCTATGTCGATATCCGCATGCATGTAAGAGACGAATGTGAAAAACTACACTTATATTTATTTAGAGGTCCTTTACCCCTTTTGTATTACTTTAGTTTTCCTTAATTGGGTTAACCATTGAAAAGAAGGACATATTAAATAACTGACACCTTGTGCAGAAAAGCTATTGTACAGTTAAAAAATGTGCTAGTTTTTTGGAAAAAACGAATAAAACATGAAATACATCGAAATTTTTTTTCACAGGCGAAAATGTTTTCCGACCGTGGTAACGGTTCTAGTAATCATGTGACTGGGCAAACCGTCTCATCGACAACCGTTACTCCTGCAGTGGTCGGGCTTCTGAAGAATATGACAGGTAAGTAGTATAATAATAAATAACTGTTAGCTTAGCTTAGTCGGCCTTATAATGTTCCCACTGTTGGGACTCAGGCCTCCTCTCTAGGAGAGGGAATGGGCCGTAATCCACCACGCGGGCCCAATGCGGGTTGGTGGATGTCACATGTCTTCGAATTTTTGGTTCTAGGATACGCCGGTTTCCTCACGATGTTTTCCTTCACCGTTTTGAGAGCAGTGGTGATGAAATAAATTACACAAAGTAATGCGCCTGGTTGGGTTTGAACCCGCGACCTATAACTTGTAAGCTGGGGCCGTTACCACTCGGCCACCACTGCTTCAAATAACTTTTAATAATTATTATTTACTAGATTTTGCCAGCGGGTTCGTCTGCATACTTAAAATATAGCTTATGTCACTCAGGAATAAACCAACTTTCTATCGGTGAATTAATTTAGCAATCAGACCAGCAGGCTTAACCAAGTTACGACCGTTTCGTTTCGAATCTCTTTCTAGAGTCGGTATCGCCTCCAATTCCTTTTTTCTGACCACGTCACTAAAAGAAATAATAATTTAATCATATATAAATAACTACAAAATATCCCGGTTGGTAAAATAATCCATACTCTATTTCTAAGCGATTTTATGCTTCTATGAAACGTTTGCAAAGGCACGACAATTATATTAGTACAAGAATGTGCTAATTAGCTGAGCGTGTGGCAATGAAACCATTTCCATAGTTGATGAAACTCTTTAATATGTTTCTAAAAATGTATTTGTCATCAAACAAAATGATATACTTATATAGATATAAACAAATGGTATAGTTTATTTGGGTGCGATACAATAATAATAATAATGTGGGATGTAGACTCAGCGATCATTGTACCGATAGTCGTGTCGGGCAATGGCTTAATAGCCAAGAGCCTCGACCAACACCTTAGGAGGCTCGCGTTAGGCGACTGGATCAAGGGCTTGATTCAGAAAGCGGTACTCCTGGACATGGCTCGTATTGTTAGGAGGTTCCTTTCTCTGGAGCCCTGACCGCCGGTAGCTTGGGCCCTGTCCCCGATACCGGTGGGGTACTATTTTTTATATTTTTAAATGTTTATTTTTTGTATCATTTTGTTTAAGAAAAATATTTAAAAATGTAATTAATATGTGTTTACAGTGATTAAAGGAAATAATAATAAAATCTATAATGTAATAAAACCAAAATACAAATTAACTTAATACTACATCAAGAGTGATGGATAAAAGACTGCAGTGGATAACGAAGCAAGACCCAGTCCCGTGCTAGGAGTTAACCTGTATTACGGATACTGTATCGTCACTTCAGAACCGTTCGCCCCCATCGAACATCTGCTCTGTGAGCAATGTGCCCTGCCCATTGCCACTTAAGTTTGGCGATTCTTCGGTCTATATCGGTAATCTTGATTCTCCTGCGAATATCTTTATTTCTGATGTGTGGAAACTCCGAACATAACCAGCAAATATGTATTTTGATACGTAAAAGTAACTAAGTATTAATAAACAAAGAAAATATTCCCAATAGAATTTTATTATTTTGCGATGCCCTAATAAAGACGAACATCGTGCAAATAAATTGTCGTCGTGTTAATTGTACGGCAAAATTCAAATTATATCTGTCGAATTGACGCGTTTATATTTACCAAACAAATGCACGTGACAATCGTGTATAGCGATACAGCCGGTTAGTCTTATTCGGTAAAAATGGAAAGCGCCATCTACCGGTAGGATGAAGAAGCTGTCGTGTGGATTTTGTACTCGATTTCGATCGTGACCGATAGATGACGCTTTGCGGATTTTCCGGACATTTTAAAGCGGTAACCACATATTCGTGCAGTCGGACAAAGCCTTTAAGTAAGGGCTATATTTCACCGGGACACCATGGCGGCGTAACCAGTCGCGCCATCATGGTATCCGTAAGTTACCAAACTAGACACCATAAAGACACCACAGTCGCAACAGCACACTGAAACAGTACAGCCGTTTATGTCGCAAAAAACGTATATTTCGACACTTTACTCAAAATGACTCAAAATGAAACAATCTCTAAATTAATTGAAAAACAAAATTTAGTAGTCTCCAAAATTGTAAAGTGACCCTGCCAAGGCAACCACTGTACACGTGCGTATTGCAGTCTCCATAAATCACTACTAACTCTTCCTTTACCTAAGAATAATGTTCATAAGGTTGACCGTACCCCGTTTAAGAATGTATTAGTGAAAAAGACGTTGGAGTACCATAATTAAATGAAGTCCTCTCCATTATCAGGATCCAAAGCGGCAGCTGGCGTCTTCACTAAGAACATACAGCAGCTGAGGACCCCATTCGTGTATCAACTCTTGCCGCACCTGATGAATGACCCCTACAGCCTGAAGCCCGCCTACCACATGAGAGGAAACCGGCAGTTCTCAGATTTGGTAGTGGGTATACCAACAGTTAAGAGAGATAAGGAAAGCTACCTTATGTTAACCCTGACCGTGAGTACTATTTAAATCTATATTCCCATAAAATTGATATCTATTTCCAGGTTCAATAATTAGCGTCTGCGGTCTTCAGCCTCTTCAATTAATGATTTGTAATTTTTTATTGACTATTTTAGTTGGCACCCAGTGCTGAAGAAAATCTTAAAGACCCTGCCCTGAAGCAAAACACTAGAAAATTACAATAATTCGTTCCGTTCCCATAACTCCTACACAGTGTGGAGCCGGAATAGATAATTTAAAACAACCACCCATATTTTTTTTAGTGTGGAAATCATCTTATGGCTTCTCTTGCTCTAGGCGGAGCATGAGGGCGTGTAAGACTATTACTGACTAAAACCACACTTGTGTCTTTCACCCTTTTCGTTCTAGGACTACGGGTTTCCTTTTCAGAAATACCCCGCGTTCCTAACAAGCAGGCCCTACGGTTTGATGAAATCTCTTTGAGGACCGCGTGGATTACGCGCTGTTGACGACTGGGCTCGGTCCGGTCAATTACCGGATGGCCAGACGGTGAGCTATCCGTTGCTCGATGTCCACAAGCCCGCTTCTACCGTGACTAGTAGTCGGGGCCAGAATCTCGGCGGCTGGGGCGTGAAGACATTCGTTCCCTCACGCGTGCAGCCTCCGCCTTCGTTAGCATTACTGCTTCGCTGAAGGAGGCCACCGCCTGCCATTCTTCCTCGCTTCGGACCATAACCCGAACCAGGGCCCGGTGCGAGAGGTCGCTGTCTCCGATTACCTCCACGAGGACACGACGATGCTTGCCCAAGCGGGGCACACCTCCATCGTATGATCCATCGTGTCCCGATGGCGATACCCGGGCATTTTTTCCGCCTGAATCCGATGCAGGAGTCTCCTGAACTTGGCATGTCCGGTGAGGACCTGCGTCATGCGGAAGGTGTGAACGCTCCCGCCACTCCTTACTGCCATAATTGTGGCGAGCCCAATTAATTAGAACCGTATGCTAGCTTTGCTTTCTACGTGAAATAAAATATTTTGAATATTGAATCTTAATATCACGTCTTCTATTCACCTTAAGTCGTTGCTACAAATTGGATACTCTCATTTTATCAAATGATTAAAAACGTAAATTTTCTTTAAAATTTTAAATTCTTCAAATAAACGACTGTATTGTTAATAATTGTAATAAAAAATATGTTATTTTTCATCACTTGATAACCATTAAAAGACTGTCAGTGCGAAAAATTTCTTAAGAGATTAGGTAAAGCTTAATCTTTCTAAAATTAATTAAAAATGTATCTTAACCTTTTTGTCTGGCCGTTAAATCAATTTAAAACTACTTACTAGTTTTACATTGATGTTCGTCGTGATCAGTAAGATAATCTTGAATAGATTAACAAATACTGCTGTTTATAAAATTGGTCTATAATATTTTTATTCAATCACTCTTGTGAAAACATATCAAGACAAACGATACTCATCAGTGTTATTATTTCAACAACCGAGGTGTCACCTGGGCCTTATAGACGAACACAATGCCTTGTTATTGTAAAATTTTCTTTGGTTTATCTTTCAAATGTAACTTTGAAACAATGAATAGATTTTTTCAGCATACTCAACCGCACGGTCGTGCAATACAGTCGAGTTCATTTTCGCTCCGTATTTAATATTGTGCCAGATATATTCGTGAAAAGACATTGATTTGTAGCCTGAGTTAATCCAAGTTGCGTGTTATTAGACTGAGTGCTGATATCGTTAATTGGTACAAGTGTTAACTGTTCTTTTAATCGGTAATCAGTTAATTACTTTTACTATACAAGATGAGATAAATTGAAAATTTAAATATTTTTATTACTTCATAATTCCATACAGATAATTCAGAAGGGATCATTATTATTTTCGGTACAAATTGTAACGCTTTATTCTTACTCACACGACTGAAATCGAGGCAATATTTAAACTGGCCAATGATCGAGTTGGTGCTCCATTTTTTGCAACTTTAGTAAAAATAAACTTTACAATAACGGTAATACTTGGATTGAACTAAGCATATTTTTACAGCACCTCGTTACCGGCCTGACGCCAGCTGACATCAACGGAACCCTGATTGTCATCATGATTGGTGAAACGGATCTCGAATACGTCCTCAAAACGGCCCGGCAGATAGAAACTATGTAAGTATTGATTTCAGTCTATTTTAAATCCCTATATATTCACTTTGCCTTTTTCTTCCATAATTACACTTTTTGCCGTCACCTCAATAGTATCATCCTTATTAAACACATCATCTTTCACACAATCCGTCAGTTGTTTCTGTACTTAAATGGTTACCCAAACGTCTCACTAATGGTGGCGCGTGTGTGAAATGATTCGAGTTCCATCAAAGTGGTTGAACTGAGTGGAGCTGATTACGCGTCATATTCCTGAATTAACGATATTAATTGAGACCGGTCACTTCTTGGCTGCCAGTGGCTTATTTAATTTCTAAATTTTGAATTGGTTTTAATTTACTTGATTTATATTGTTCTCAAATAATAGAGGCAACAAAAGATGTAACCGACATATTTGTAACCTGATTTAAAACAGTGTCAAATTCTTCTGCATAGAGATCTATGCTTTGAAATGTGCGATTAGCATCATTATTCTGACTGACTTCTTACCACTCAAAAGTGCCTGTAAATGGTTCATTTGAAACAAATGCTTTAATTCTTCATTATTTGATCTTCTTATTGCAATCCATATTCATACTAGTAATCCTCATTTCCACGCATTTCATTGATTAATTTCTACATCTGACTAATAACTCTGTACCAACGGTTTATTTACTTCTTGATTGATCTGGTTGTGAACTGCTCGATACAAGTCTCCAGTAGCCTTGGCGTTGAATGGCGTTTGACTATAACATGTTTTAGTGTCAAGTGTCTGGGACTGTTTCATTGCAAGTGTTTTAATCTTGTTGACTGTGGTTACTTACTTTCTGCATAATTGGATTTTTAAGAGTAAATTTAGTTTCGTGGTCCTTATTTCTATATACGTTACCAGCAATCTATATAATTCAGGTATTCTTTACAATACCTAGGCAATGTATGAAATATTATGATTATTATTGTCCATTACACACTTTACCTAGATATTGTATACAATTCCTAGGTATTGCATAAAGTTCCTGCTGGTCCACCCGCAATGTGTAAAATAATAGATTTTGGTCTATATTTATCAATATTATCCGACCTGAACATGTTCTATTACTTAAAATCAATGTATGTAAAAGATGAAAGCAAGGAAAGAATTGACGTAATTTTAGAGCACCCCGATATGGAGCGGTTAGGTTAGAAGGCTAAGTACAGTATTTTTTTAATATCATCCGTAAACAGGAGCCTTTACAGTTCAGTTTAGATTGTCAAAAGCTCGTGGTAGAGCCTCTGGTCTTATTTCTGTTTGATGAGTTTAAAGTAGGTAAGGTTTCAATTTTCAGGTGGTTATAAAAAACTCCCGCCTTAGCCTTCTAACCTAACTTGCCCGTGTTGGGCTACCCTAAAATTACGTCACCTCCTTCTCTGCTCTCGTCTTTTACACACTTTACCGGCTACACATTTGGTATTGTATAGAATACCTAGGCAAAGTATAATAAAATAAATAATATTTCATACATTACCTACACGTTTTGGGTAGTCTATATATTGCCTAGGTATTGTATAGAATATACAGATTACAGGTAACATATATATAAAAGGAAAAACTGATTGACTGACATATCAACGCACAGCCGAAACTACAGGACCTAGGAACGTGAAATTTTGCACAAGATTTTTTTTTATGTAGGCAAGCACTAAGAGAGGATTCACATGGAGAAACCGACTTTTACGCGGGCAAAGCCGCTGGCAGAAGCTAGTTTGAACATAATCAAAGTCACAGTGAAAAATACTCAAAATGTCTTTCTCCAGAAGTATTGGTGCAGTATAACGGAAAAAAATACAGCTATTACGTTTTAGATGCATCTTATTCTTTGTACAGACGTTCACGTAAATCACTACAAAGAATTATGTATTACCATTTCTTACTAAAGAACATTTCATAGTTATGATAAATTATTGTAGAGTGAAATATGGCTGGTTTATAAAAGTTATGGCAAAACTGACGGATTGCTTCAGGGAATCGCTGTTAGCCGTCCTGGTATTTTGGTCTAATAAAATTTAGTGGTAACAATACTTTATCAGACAATAATCTGCTTGCATGAAAATAAATGTCTCATTTTAATCATTGATTAAATTTATTTCTACAAGTCGTTTTAATTAACTTCTGCCAGTCACTTTGCCCGTGTGAAAGTATAAAATACATACTCAGTGATAAAGTAGCATTTTAAAATCGAAAAAGTTATTATTAGTAAAGATGAAAGCTTAAAATCACTAAACAAAACGTGTTTTTCATTCATTTAATCCATAAAATTCAAACTAACCAGTATTCATTAGAAAAAAAAAACCGTGATCCACATAAGCCTATTCAGCTCAGTGCCGAGTTCGATTTCCGTTTCAATCAGATACCTGTATTGACGATTATTGCTCTGAAGTGTAGACAGTTAGTGTTTGTATTTTGTAAATATTGCCTCTGAACACGGTGGGAAACACTGTCCGAGTTTGAACGTGTTTGATTATTAAGGTGCTGGGTTTCACCTTGTTATTGATCTGAGTTGTAAACAGGGAAGTTTGCATTGAATGGACAACGAAACTGATTGTTATATCCCACATAACACATACACACACACACACACACACACACACACACACTGAAATAGTTTTATTTGTTTTTCGATTTTTTTTTTTGGTTCCTATGCTAATAAGCTAGAATGCTCACTTTCGTTTCTGTTCTAACCAATTGTTCAAAATGTTCTTTCAGGTTCCCGAAGCATGTAGAAAATGGCCTTATAGAAGTCATATCACCATCACCAGCTTACTACCCTAACTTCGAGACCATTCCAGTAACCTTGGGTGACTCCCCCAAGCGAGTCAAATGGAGGACCAAGCAGAATCTGGACAACATTTACCTGATGGCCTATGCCCAGTCCAAGGGTACCTTCTATCTCATGCTAGAAGATGACGTTATTGCTAAGAAGAACTATGTTCAGGTGAGTTCAGTGATTGAAATGATAATGCACTATTATTTGATAAACTTATTTTTATTTTGTGTTATTCGTTTTTTTTTTATGAATTCTCTCGTATCGACAATCGTCACCCTATCCTCAATTAAACTGGCTTTGGCTTCTTTTCGACGGAACAATTACTTAATGGACTTTGATCACCTAGTTCATCATGATCTGAATCTGAATCATCATTTCATCTGAAAGACATCCACTGTCGGACAAAGGCCTCTTCCAAATTAAATTGATACAATCAGATATCACTGAACCTTTTGGTTCTTAAAAGAACGATGTATTTTTATGTATATCCTCATAATTTTCCAGGAAATCAAGAAGTTCACTGCTACAACCACCGTCCACAATCCCAACTGGTTCTTCATCGAATTTTGCCATGTCGGAGGCATTGGCAAGCTGTTCCGTTCTGCGGACCTGATACACTTCATCACCTACGTACAGCTGTTCTACAACAATATGCCAATCGACTGGCTGCTTGAGAGCTACCTGGCTGACAGGACCTGCACCATTGAGAAGTCATCTGTAAGTATTTCTTTCATCACTTTCTAGCCCGTTATACTGAACGAACTTAAAAGTCGAAATGAGTGTCCAATTTTCAAGAGATTCCTAGATAAATGTTAAACATTAAAAAAATTATGTTCTACTTCTAAAATCTTTAGTTTAGTAGAAACAGTTACATTGTTAACTATCTTGTTTTTTAGTTAAGAAATATTTACAGAGTCAAATGAGATTATTCAGCAAAACTCCGCAGTGCGTTATGGTTGTCGATATGCAATGACAATATAACATTTACATAAAATTTTAATTCGCTCAAGGGTTGCTTGAATTACGATTCAAATTATCGCTAATAAAATAGCGGATATTTTAATTGTAAAAAAATCGTTCTCTTTTAAAAACAAGAAACAAAAATAAGAAGATACCTATATAATGCACACACAATCATATAAAATAAAAATACATAAAAGAAAAAAAAAGAAAAATCAGGGTAAACTATCGAAAAACCTGTGAACTTTTCCTAACTAGTCTTATTCATCCTTTTACTCGTATATTGTTATCCGTACATTTTCTAGAACACTGTAACCGTATCTTTGGTTAAAGCGATTTGGGTGTACGGAGAGCAAAGCCTGCCAACACTAACTGCGACGCAAATTATTATTTTTGCTTTGTGAACATGTGTGGATACATTTATATTTAATTAGTTTCATTAGGCGTCGTTAACACTATCCCCGTGATTTAAGCTCAGTGGCCTAATACCCGATCATGTTAAAACCGCCCAACCTGAAGTATGTTTCCATACAATCGCTCTTACTTATGACGTTATTACCAGAATTCGGAATAAGGTAGAGTTGTTTATGTACTTCCATCGAAATGTTGATGTTAATAATAATTAATAAAGCCATTTTATTTTTATATCTTAATTTTTCTTAAGTTTTTGGAGTTGTTAGTAGTATTAGTAGGTTCACTTAAACTAATTTTTGTTAGTAGACTTAGTTATTATGTATAAATCTCATTTTGAGTAAGGCCTTATGCAGGCAATAGGCCTTATAGGCAATTTATGTTGATAGGTGTATTTTGGTGATTGGCATCTTAGCCTTACTTGCGTTTTTTCCGGACCTACTTTTGAACTTTCCTGGTCTAGGGAGTAGAGCATATTCTTGAGTTCTTTAGCTGTTTCAGAAAAAATGGCAATGTATCTGCAAACCTGCGATGGTTTAAAAAGTGCCCATCTATACTAATGCCATAATTTGACTATTTAAATATTTTAAACATATTTCCTAAAACAGCGATAAAAAATTTAGGTGATTTGGGGTCTCCTTGCCTTACTCCTCTTTCTATATTAATTGGGTCAGTTCTCCAAAAAAAATTAGTCCCATCTTACCGATATCGCCTGTTTCAATAATTCCATAAATTGTCCAGCTGTGTTTTTTTATCTCAAGTAGATACAAAACTAGACCGATTTTACATCACAATATTTACTAGGAATCAATTTGCCAATAATTAAAACAGCCACTGAACTTAATTTAAAAAAAAAACACTCCAAGAACCGGCACCCATATTCGAGATTAGAGTCACCAGGCAAGCATAATAAGCATAATCAGTCTTTTAATGTTCCCACTGTTGGGATTCAGGCCTACTCTCTAGGAGAGGGAATGGGCCATAATCCACCACGCGGGCCCAGTGCGGGTTGGTACGCGGGCCCAGTGCGGGTAAATAGGAAAGTGTGAACGACGCCTTAGATTAGTGTGTGCCTAACCCTATGACTTTCCTGTTTCTTTTTTCTAATAATATTTAACCTTAATGCTGTTTTCTGTTTCAGAAAAAATGCTCCACAGCAAAAGAAGAAATTCGTCCAAAGTACAAATCGTCTCTATTCCAACACATTGGCCTGTATTCTTCACTCAAGGGAAAGATTCAGAAGATAAAGGTAAGGTTCACTATTTTTTTTTTATTCTTTTTCTGATGTGATAAGAATGTTTAAACTGAGGATGTGTGTGGTCTGTTGTACTGGGATAATTATAGATAAATTAAATTTATATAGGCGCTGTGTTGATTCGGATACTGCTTTTATTTTATTTTATTAATTAATTGTATATAACTTTTTTTTATCTAAAAGATGTATGGATTGTGTGAACAGTGATATGAAAGAAAAGGAAGTTAGTGATAGTATGACGATTAAAAGGATAGAATGGAAGAAAAAAACGTGTTGCGCCGATCCCAAATAAGACAATACAAGGATAGAAAGATGATGATGATTTTTTTTCTCTTTTGGAAATGGTATGGTGTCGTTTTCCTCCAGGAAGTGGGCGTTAATAGCTGCGACACAGTTGCTAACTAATGTAGCTATTTTCGCACGCAAACAATTCTTATGTTTTTCTGTTCCATTATACATTATTATTGTTGGTTTCAGGATTCGCAATTTGGGGCTGTCCCAACGTTCTACCCGCATACGAGCAACCCACCCATTGTCGCCACAAAAACCGATATACAGGTGCATCTTGGCCATGGTCTGAAAGCGGCTTACGAAGGACATACTTTCTTCTGGGGCGAAAAGCCGAAAAAAGGAAACTTCGTAGAATTTTGGTTTCAAAAGCCAGTCGTTCTTGCTCAGTAAGTATCTTTAAGGTTTTTAAATAATCCTCCTTAGTCGTTCACTCTTGACAGAGTGAACATGGTTGACAATGTTGCATTTTCGTTGGCGAATGAGGCTCCCGCGATGCATCTCAACTTGTCATGGTTTACGGCGCCTCGGGAACTCTGGACTATGGAGATTTGTGTTGCAGCTCTGATGAGGTCTGTCCAACGCGTAGGTGAGCGCCCGCGTGACCGCTTACACTCCACTTGTCCCTGGACAACGAGTCTTCGAGGATTCGTACTTGAACAGTCGACGATAACCTCTGTTTGATTTTAGCTCCTCCAGGATCGAGACGTTAGTCCTAAGCGCTGTCTAAGGGTTCCATCTCGAATACATCGATTTTACTTCGGTCTTTGAGGCAAACCGTCCACGTTACTGTGCCATTCCTCTACACCTGTGTTTACTGTCCGTTCAAGCGATTTTGACTTTTATTGCGTTGGTGGCATGATAAAAGGTGGCTGCAATAAGCTGTCGATATCGTGACTACTTTTTCAATACACTTCCTCGAAAACTGGCTCTTATGGCTCTACGATTCGGTTCAATATGCCATATATATCACCCTCTTGTTTTTTTATTTATCACAACAAGGCCTTTTTTCTTTCCTATTTCGTCACAGTCAACGGTCATAATTTTTTATGTTGTAATATATATTGAAAATTTAAATTTTGTTTATGTATAGAATATCATAATAAATATGATTATTTACACAATAATTTGTTATTACCAAAAAAAAATTAAAATTACCGTATTCTAAATTCAAAAATATTTGAATTTCTATTTTTAATACTAGAATATTAACTTCTCCTTCAACCTACAAAACGTCGAATTTAAGATTTGAAAAGAATTCTTTAGATGTGATGCCGCCGGATATTGATTGAGGTAAAAAAATACTTGCGATAGCTTGCTGCCAAAAAACTTAAATGTATAGCAACTTTGGAAAATATCCATCAGTAAAAAATTTTACTTTTAATCCCATCCTTATGTCTACGGAATAGAAGTCTAATTTGGTTGAACAGACAGTAAAAAAGGCTTGTTTAAATTTCTAATTTCATTGCAACTGAATAACAAAAACTCCTCGTGATGAAGTATATACTGAATATGCATGAACCTCAAACACATGACTAACGACACATGTGATTGATGACTTACGAACAGAACTGAGACCTTAAATTTCAACTAATTTCTCAAATGTCTTGCAATCGTTGCTAACTTTTTTTTAAATCCTTTGTTTCAGCTACACGTTTCGTAGTGGGAATGTGGAACATATTAAAGATAAGTTCTATGATACAACTGTGGAAGTGCTGCCAGCAAGAAATAATGCGTCTTATACTCCGGTTGGCTCATTCGATGAGTTCGGACTCGCTGAGGGAGACTTAGCCGTGGGATCTATCTCCGCAATCCGGCTGAAAGTTCATAGAAACAGCAGTTATTGGGTCATACTCAGTGAGGTAAGATATTTTAAGCATCACTATATCCATTGAATATCATAAAAAAAAACAAAAAATAAAAATATTTGATGTCTGGAATCCTTGACCCCTAAAAACATCTTACAGACTAACATGTACCCAATAAAAATAAAATAAAAAAAAACATGTAAAAAGTAAAAACAATTAATTAATACACACAATAAAAAAACAAACAACATCAATTATTGTTATTAAAAATAATATTTTTTTTTTTGCAAAAAATTTCAATGTAATTGATCAACAATAACGTTTTCTGCTTCAATATTAATTTAACAAAAAGATATTAATATCTTAATATTATAAGCATTCCTTGCCTTTTTATTAGAATCACTTTGCCTTACAATAAAGTGTTGAATTTTTTCTATTCTTCAATATACTATGCAGTACCAAGTGCTACATTATTGGACTTATTTAAAGTAACCTTTCTTAACAAAATCAACTAGCAAATCAGCGACATCTCTCTTTTGTTTTCGTGCTGACTTTCACGTAACTACTATGCCACTGTCATATATTATATCATTATATCATGTATGTCAATGTGTACTCTGCTTGTGGCTATATACCTACTAAATATTATAAATTCCAAAAACCAAAATAATATAAAATAATAATTACTAACGACAATGAGTTCAACACTCACAATTATGAATGATTGAAATAAATAAAAATCAATATTAACTTGGAAAACGGTTCTTTCAACC
This sequence comes from Mythimna vitellina, assembly GCA_949316375.1. Taxonomy (NCBI): domain Eukaryota; kingdom Metazoa; phylum Arthropoda; class Insecta; order Lepidoptera; family Noctuidae; genus Mythimna; species Mythimna vitellina. The sequence continues at coordinate 37,758,949 of OX438684.1, forward strand.
AAAAACTGATATTCTATCAAGAATTTTATTATATATTAAAATAAGTTCAACGCTGCGCCTCCTTGTACGTCCGGTATGGCCTCCCACAAGGTGGACCGATGACCTAATGAAGGTTGTGGAAATTCGATGGATGCAAAACGCACAGGACCGATCATGGTAACATTTGGGGGAGCCCTATGTCCAACACGGGATGATGATTAAGTTAAGTTCTTACTTTTAATAAGTACAAGTTTATAAATCATAATTTTTATTTCAGATCGAACTGAAGGAGTACCAGCCACCGGTAACAGGTAGGTGACATATAACCAAAACACCGTGGGACAGGATTCTACGCAACCTAATCAGAACACCTACGATGTGAGCGGTACAAGGTAGGAGCGGCTCTACCAAACATAGACATAAGCAATTGTTGTAATCACTGTAAATAAAATCAACGAAATATGTACAATATACAGTTACTCCATAACACGTAATAAATTCATAACCAAATAAATGGTTCACGTAAATGTATATGCTGATATAATATAACTAAAATTTCTCAGACTCGATGTTTGTAAAAAATATAACTTATTCCATTCCGGATCGAGATAAGATCAAACGTCTTCCAGTACCGGAGGTGTGGCTTCAGATGCTGCGCTTTCGGGGAATAGATAGTTAAAATTCCATTTGGAAAGTAAAAATCCTTGAGCTTCAGAGGTGCTATATCAGTAGCGATGCCTCTTATGAGGTTGGTTTTCATAAGGACTTCATTATTTTCCATTTGGTTTTCAATCCCCTCTACAGTTTTGTACCATTAATTTTGTCAACACCACATTACAGATTTTTCATGATTTCCAAGTCCTTTGAAATTGATATTTGCTAACACTCACTTCGACGACACAGGCGGCACTTCTGGCATTCTAAGTTAATTCTTTCTTATATCTAGGGATATATCTAAATTATTAAGTGAAAATTTAAAGTTAAACATTTTAGTGAGCCTCCGTAGTTGTATTATTTAAAAAGGTGCATCATCATCATCATTATCATCAACATCATCATCATCATCTATATAAGGGATGTGGTATTATGAGATTCTGGACTGAGAAAGATTCGCGCATCGTTTGTAAGCTATCACTGTTTTTATTTTTCTCTTCAGAAATTTATTTCTGTTGCTATAATAGTATTCGGTTGCTTTATAAATACAAAATTGTTTTGGTGTTTGACCATCATCACCATTGTTTTCCAAGGTCTAAGTTTAGGTTGAATTCGTAATGTTTTTTATTAGGTGATTTGACTATTTCTACAATCTTCTCTGATGATCTTCTTAACATTTTCTCCAGACTGAATTACGATCACTGGCCGTGCACAAAGCAAGTGTTTGCATAGACACAAGTACTGTAAATTTTCTATTATTCTCAAGGTTCGATACGAAGGCAACTGTTACGACCCATGAGCTATTTGATATCTAAGGTAGCAATTTATATTTTTTTCTTCACTGCTGTAATCTTCCATTACATTTTGTGTGACTTCGGACAATATGGTGGTTTTAGTGCCGCCTTTTGGGCATGCAGGAACATATATTTTTCCCTATAATTATGACATTTTTACTGTACGGTTATTTTCTTATTTTATATTTGCATATTTGTATTTATAGTGTGAGAGGATTTTAGTGTCGTATGTAGTGAATAAAATCTCTGTCTAATGTTAGTTCTTCTTAATGTTAATTATCCAGTAAGTATTCTTAGTAGATATCAGGACAATAACCAAACCTTGTAAATAACTCGGTTATTGTTCCTTAATAATCAAAAGCGTATATTAGCAATATTAATAAAATAAATAATAATAAATAATATATTTTAAAAACGTTTTCTTAAATTCGAATGCTTATTTTATTCTAATTGTGAATTTTGCACTTTACATTCGATATACGGGTAACTATGTAGATTAACTCAATATACATTTTGAAAATTCATAAAACAACATATTAACCATAGGTCTCATCTTCCCTTTCATAAAAACTTATCAACATTAAATATGTATTCAATAAAAAACAATCACTAAAACATATTTAATACATATTAGAATACAATATTTTAATAAAAATAATAAATGGAAAATATAAATGATAATAATCGAGCGTAGCGAAAGGATGACCATAATAATGTAGGGGTGACACAATTGGTGTTTGAGACGAAGTTTATGAAATATTATTAAAATAATACTATAATATTATTGCGCTTTAATTCACATGACAACGATTAGATCTTTAAAATTGTACCAGTAGTAAATAATAAATAAACCCTGGACTTTTTCATTTATTTTGCCCAATAGAGAGGAGATAATTACACTACTTATCCGGTTATTTTTTAAAGTAGATATATTTAAAACTTAACTTAATTATTATAAAATTATAGCTTTAAGTATATTATTAATAAAAACTTATTTATAACCTAGACAAAAACTAAGTATATATTAGATATTTTCAAAAAACAGTAATAAGTTGTGATTTTGAAAATTAATTCGAAACACCTTTTTAGTCAAATGCGTAAGCTGCGTTTAAATATGAAATATATTAGTAATTATTAAAAAATAAATTATACTAATTAATCATTATCTTTTCTGCGTACTTCGATTGCTTCAGACGTCTTCATATCGAGTTAGGGGAGACGCAAAATAAACGCTTCATCTTAAATTATTATATTATTAGAAGTATGTTAGTTAAACTTTAATATAAGCGAAACTATCAAACTTATTAAATGGCTAACTTACAAAAAAATCACAACGAAATAGACTCACTGGAAGCTTCAAACTCAATCTCGTCAGTCAGAAGACTGTCTAAATATATAAACTCAGATAAACTCGCTTAAGCTTTTTCACATTAACATTTGTAGTACAAACAAGAACTTCGACCAGCTACGTATACTATTATCTGTGACTGACGTTAAATTGGACATTATTATTCTCTCCGTGTACTGGCTTCGCGGTGTCAGTCTTCTGCTTATACGGGACGGTTATGTTGTGCTCTCCACGGGCTCTGCGCTTAATCAAAACGTTGAAATTGTATTTTTTACTAATATAAACTTCGTGCAAAATAAATAAGCCGCTATTTAAAGACCCTAGCTGACTATTTTTTCAAATAGACAATGATACAACAATCGTAGCTTTATACTGCTCCCTATCCCTAACAAGCCGTGAAAACTTTACAAACTTCCTAAATAATTTAAATGACATTTATAATAGTCTAACCTCGCGCAACACTGTATTAGTTGGTGATATAAATATCGATATTTGTCAAAATTCCAGATCAAGATAAGATCAAACGTCTTCCAGTACCGGGAGTGTGGCTTCAGATGCTGCGCTTTCGCGTAATAGATAGTTTAAAACCCAGTTGGAAAGTAAAACTCCTTGAGCTTCAGAAGGTTCTATATCACTGGCGGTGCCTCTTATGAGGTTCCCTTTCATAAGGACTTCATTATTTTCCGTTTAGTTTTTACTCCCCTTTACAGTTTTGTAAAGAGTTATTGTACCTTTAATTTTGTCAACACAACATTATAGATTTTTAATGATTTTCAAGTCCTTTGAAATTGATCTTTGGTAACTCTCACTTACTCCCACGACACAGGCGGCAATTCTGGCATTCTAATTTAATCGTTCTTATATCTAGAGATATATCTAAATTATTAAGTGAAAATTTTAAGTCAAGCATTTTAGTGAGAATTAGTAGTTGTAGAATTTAAAATTTCCCCCATTACGCTTTATTTACTAGAACTTAATCTATAGAATCTAAGGTATATCGTATTGCAAGGTTGTGGACTGAGAAAGATTCGCGCATCGCGCAGTAAATAGGTTTGTAAGCTATAACTGTATATATATTTTTCTATTTCTGTTGCTATAATAGTATTCGGTTGCTTTATATATACAACATTGTTTTGGTGTTTGACCATCATCAGCATTGTTTTTCAAGGTCAAAGTTTAGGTTGAATTCGTTATGTTTTTATTAGGTGATTTGACTATTTCTACGATCTTCTCTGATGACATGATGATAGACACAAGTACTGTAAATTTTCTATTACTCTCAAGGTCCGATAAAAAGGCAACTGTTACGACCGAGGAGCTATTTGATATTTAGGGTAGCTTATTATAATTTTTTCTTCACTAATGTAATCTTCTATTACATTTTGTGTGGCTACGGACCTTATGGTGGTTTTAGTGCCGCCTTTTGGGCATGCAGGAACATGACATCATTTGTAATTTTTTTTTTATAATTATGATATTTTTACTTTACGGTTATTTTCTTATTTTATATTTGCATATTTGTATTTATATTGTGAGAGTAGAGTAGTGACGTATATAGTGAATAAAATCTCAGTCTAATGTTAGTTCTTCTTAATGTTACTTATACAGTAAGTAATCTTAATAGGTCAATAACCAAACTTTGTAAATAACTTGGTTATTGTTCCTTAATAATCAAAAGCGTATATTAGCAATATTAATAAAATAAATAATAATAAAGAATATATTTTAAAAACCTTTTCTTAAATTCGAATGCTTTTTTAATTCTATTTGGGAATTTTGCACTTTACATTCGATATACGCGTAACTATGTAAATTAACTCAATATACATTTTTAAAATTCATAAAACAACATATTAACCATAGGTCTCATCTTCCCTTTCATAAAAACTTATCAACGTTAAATATGTATTCAATAAAAAACAATGACTAAAACATATTTAATACATATTAGAATACAATATTTTAATAAAAATGATAAATGGAAAATATAAATGATAATAATCGAGCGTAGCGAAAGGATGACCATAATAATGTAGGGGTGACACAATTGGTGTTTGAGACGAAGTTTATGAAATATTATTAAAATAATACTATAATATTATTGCGCTTTAATTCACATGACAACGATTAGATCTTTAAAATTGTACCAGTAGTAAATAATAAATAAACCCTGGACTTTTTCATTTATTTTGCCCAATAGAGAGGAGATAATTACACTACTTATCCGGTTATTTTTTAAAGTAGATATATTTAAAACTTAACTTAATTAATATAAAATTATAGCTTTAAATATTTTATTAACAAAAACTTATTTATAACCTAGACAAAAATAAGTATTATATTAGATATTTTCGAAATACAGAAAGAAGTTGTGATTTTGAAAATTAATTAGAAACACCTTTTTATTCTAATGCGTAAGCTGCGTTTAAATATGAAGTATATTAGTAATTATTAAAAATAAATTATACTAATTAATCATTATCTTTTCTGCCTACTTTGATTGCTTCAGACGTCTTCATATCGAGTTAGGGGAGACGCAAAATAAACGCTTCATCTTAAATTATTATATTATTAGAAGTATGTTACTTAAACTTTAATATAAGCGAAACTATCAAACTTATTAAATGGCTAACTTACAAAAAAATCACAACGAAATAGACTCACTTGAAGCTTCAAACTCAATCTCTTGTCAGTCAGAAAACTGTCCAAATATATAAACTCAGATAAACCCTCGCTTAAGCTTTTTCACATTAACATTTGTAGTATAAATAAGAACTTCGACCAGCTACGTATACTATTATCTGTGACTGACGTTATATTGGACATTATTATTTTCTCCGTGTACTGGCTTCGCGGTGTCAGTCTTCTGCCTACACTGGACGGCTATGTTGTGCTCTCCACGGGCTCTGCCCATAATCGAAACAATGAAATTGTAATTTTTACTAATATAAACTTATCGTGCAAAATAAATGAGCCGCTATTTAAAGACCCTAGCTGTCTATTTTTTTTAAATAGACAATGACACAACAGTCATGGCTTTATAGTGCTCCCTAACCCTAAAAACCCGTGAAAACTTTGCAAACTTCAAAAATAGTTTTAATGACATTTTTAACAATCTAACCTAGCGCAACACAGTATTAGTTGTTGATATAAATATCGATATTTCTCAAAATTCCAGATCAAGATAAGATCAAACGTCTTCCAGTACCGGGAGTGTGGCTTCAGATGCTGCGCTTTCGCGTAATAGATAGTTAAAACCCAGTTGGAAAGTAAAACTCCTTGAGCTTCAGAAGGTTCTATATCACTGGCGGTGCCTCTTATGAGGTTCCCTTCCATAAGGACTTCATTATTTTCCGTATGGTTTTTACGCCCCTCTACAGTTTTGTAAAGAGTTATTGTACCTTTAATTTTGTCAACACCACATTATAGATTTTTAATGATTTTCAAGTCCTTTGAAATAGATCTTTGGTAACTCTCACTTACTCCCACGATACAAGCGGCAATTCTGGCATACTAAGTTAATTATTTCTTATATCTAGAGATATATCTAAATTATTAAGTGAAAATTTTAAGTCAAGCATTTTAGTGAGAATTCGTAGTTGTAGAATTTAAAATTTCCCCCATTACGCTTTATTTACTAGAACTTAATCTATAGAATCTAAGGTATATCGTATTGCAAGGTTGTGGACTGAGAAAGATTCGCGCATCGCGCAGTAAATAGGTTTGTAAGCTATAATTGTATATATATTTCTCTTCAGAAATTTATTTCTGTTGCTATTATTCGATTGCTTTATATTTCAACATTGTTTTGGTGTTTGCCCATCATCAGCATAGTTTTCCAAGGTCAAAGTTTAGGTTGAATTCGTTATGTTTTTTATTAGGTCATTTGACTATTTCTACGACCTTTTCTGATGATCTTCTTAACATCTTCTCCAGACTAAATTACGGTCACTGGCCGTGCACAAAGCAAGTGTCTGCATAGACACAAGTACTGTAAATTTTCTATTACTCTCAATGTCCGATAGGAAGGTAACTGTTACGACCGAAGAGCTATTTGATATTTAGGGTAGCTTATTATAATTTTTTCTTCACTGCTATAATCTTCCATTACATTTTGTGTGACTACGGACAATATGGTGGTTTTAGTGCCGCCTTTTGGGCATGCAGGAACATGATATCGTAATATTTTTCTTATAATTATGATATTTTTACTCTACGGTTATTTTCTTATTTCATATTTGTATTTATAGAGTGAGAGGAGATTAGTGACGTATGTAGTGTGTAATGTTAGTTCTACTTAATGTTACTTATACAGTAAGTATTCTTAGTAGGTATCAGGACAATAACCAAACCTTGTAAATAACTTGGTTATTGTTCCTTAATAATCAAAAGCGTATATTAGCAATATTTATAAAATAAATAATAATAAAGAATATATTTTAATAACGTTTTCTTAAATTCGAAAGCTTATTTAATTCTAATTGCGAATTTTGCTTTTTACTTTCGATATACGCGTAACTATGTACTACATAGTTACGCTCCTCAATATACATTTTGAAATTTCATAAAATAACATATTAACCATAGGTATCATCTTCTTGTAGTCGTTTCCCTTTCATAAATACTTATCAACATTAAAAACATATTCAATAAAAAGCAATCACTAAAACATATTTCAATAATATATTCTAATCTTAAAAACTATATACTTTTACACTCCCGCCGCAGAGCAGTCCCTTTTAAATATGCAGTAGGTAAGCATTAATATATATTATAACATATTATTTTTAGAATAATAATATATAGAAAATATAAATTATAATAATCGAGTGTAGCAAAAGGAATACTATAATAATCTAGCGGTAGGACAATTGGTGTTTGAAATTAAGTTTATGAAATATTATTAAAATAATAGTATAATATTAATGCGCATTAATGCGCATGACAAAACATATATTTTTAAAATTATACGAGTAGTAAACAATAAATAAACTCTGAGTTTTTTCATTTATTTTGTCCAATAGGGAGGAGATAATTACACATCTGGTCCGTTGAGTTTTTATAGTCGATATAACTAAAACTTAATTATTATAGAATTCAAAATCAAGGCACTTTTGAAATGTCAAGAAGTCAGTCAGTCAGAAAAATAAAAATAAATGATGCTAATTGCACATTCCAAAGCGTAGATCTCTATGGAGAAGAATGTGCAAGAAACTCCATGGACACTCTTTTCAATCATGTTTTGTAATTACAAATATCTCTGTTACATTTTTCTTGTCGCTATCATGTGAGAACAATGTAAATAAAAATAAAAACTAAATATAGATATTAAAATAGCAACTGGCAGCTAAGAGATGACCAGCCTCAACTGACAGCGCCCGTTCACGGACATGACGCTAATAGTAGCACCACTCAGCTCAACCATTTTGAAGGGAACCGAATGATCCAACTCACGCGCCACCATCAGTGAGACATTTGAGTGAGCATGATAAACTCTCAACTGCCATGCTCATTTATGTCAAACAAGTCCAGTAGCAACATAAAAACCATAAATAAAATAGCTCCATGGTACTCACATTTACAAACTTTGAAAAAAAAATGCTTCTATATAATACAATTCTTATATTTTACAATACCAAAAAAAAAACATTAAATAATAATAATAATAATTTCCACACTAATCAATTTGTACACCCCGGTGGTAATGGAGCTGGACCAGCATTGAGCCAAGCATTTTTATCCTGAATATAATCCTCCAACTTATAATATGCTTGCCTGCATAGTGTGCGTTTAATACAAGATTTAAATTTCGTTTCATTGAGTTCTAATATTTGTGGAGGTACTTTATTATAACATTTCAAACAGTACCCAGTAAAAGAAGAGGCCACTTTAGCTAGTCTGAAACTCGGTTGAACTAATTGGTCCCTATTTCTTGTAACATAATTATGTCTATCGCCTCTTTTGCTAAAAAGATTAAGATTTTTTTCTAACATACATTATTTTAATAATTATAACTGTTAGTAATTATAACTTTGAGTATATTATTTATAAAAACTTATTTATAACCTAGACCAAAAATAAGTATATATATTAGATATTTACAAAATACAGAAATATATGTTGTAACTTTGAAAATTAATAACAAACAACTTTTTATTCTAATGTGTTTGCTAAATTTAAATATGAAGTATATTTTTTAAAAATAAATCATATTAATTAATCGTTAGCTTTTTGCCTGCTTCCGATTCTTCATATTGTGTTAGGGGAAACGAAAATCAAACGCTTCATCTTAAATTATTTTACTAGAAGTATGTTATTTTAACATTAATGGTTAACTTAAAAAAAAATCACAACGAAATAGACTCACTCGAAGCTTCAAACTCAATCTCTTGTCAGTCAGAAAACTGTCCAAATATATAAACTCAGATAAACCCTCGCTTAAGCTCTTTCACATTAACATTCGTAGAATAAATAAGAACTTGGACCAGCTATTTGATATTTAGGGTAACTTATTATAGTTTTTTCTTCACTGCTGTAATCTTCTATTACATTTTGTGTGACTTCGGACAATATGGTGCCTCCTTTCGGGCATGCAGGAACACGATATCGTTGTTTATTTTATTTTTTTTTCTCTACGGTTATTTTCTTATTTTATATTTCCATACTTATATTTATAATGTGAGAGGGGATTAGTGACGTATGTAGTGTGTAATGTTAGTTCTACTTAATTTTAACTTATACTGTAAGTATTCTTAGTAAGTTTCAGTGCTTTAACCAAACTTTGTAAATTACTTGGTTATTGTACCTTAATAATCAAAAGCGTATGTTAGCAATATTTATAAACGTAATATTAATAAAAAAAGATTAAAATAATATAACGTTTTCTTAAATTCGTATACTTATTTAATTAAATATGGGCATTTTGTCTTTGGATAGTTATGTAGATTAAGTTAAAATATAGTTTTTTTATTTGTGACAGGCCTCTTGGTCTTGTGGTCAGTATCCCTGACTGCTATGCTGGAGGTCGTGGGTTTGATTCTCACCCAGGGCAAATGTTTGTGTGATGAGCACGATCATTTGCTCTGTGTCTGAGTGTAATTGATCTATAATATGTATGTATTTAGAAATATACGCCACTAGTTTTTAATTAGTACAAATATTTAAAGGGCTTATTAGAACAGGTCTTGTTGTTATTTCAGTAAAGTCTCAATAAATAATATTCATAAACAAAAATAAATAAATTTCATAAACAGCAAAGTTATTAGTGTTTGTTTCTGGAATAAAAACCTGTGTTGGAAAGAGTTCATTCTTATTAACATTAGATTGCGTATTGACCACAGTATTCATTATGTTGACTTAACAATCCGATACGTAAAGTGGTAAGCCATCGCGACCGCAAAAACGTAAACAAATAATTTAGGTTAAAAAAATCACAATAGTAAATTGACACTTTCAGTTTGACTTGTTTCTTGCTCGCTCGAAAAGGGATCACTGGATCACGGATGCAAAAACGGGCGTGGCTTGAGCTTCGACGCGAGTTTGCCGGGATTTATGAATGGTGATCAAAATGAAATAAAAACAGTACTTGTAGTATTTTCTAGTTGTATTGTTATGAATGATTGATTCAATGCATTTACCAATTATGACAAATTTTCCTGGACAATAATGGCATTTAATTTTTTTACTTTTACTACACAAATATGAACAGTAACGGGTACGGATAAAGCCCCATTTTTTTGTACTAATTAAAAACTAGTGTGGTATAAGTATGTTTATCAGTTGTCTAGTACTCATGGCACAAACGCTTAGTTTGGGACTAGACGGCGTTTTAGAATATTATTATTATTAATTTTAAATTCATAAAACAACATATTAACCATACTAGTAATATTTTGCAAAAAACAATCACTAATAATAATAAAAACAAATAATAATTTCAGGTTAAAACTCATATTAGAGATCTTCCAAAAAATACAATAAATTAAATCCAATAAAAAAAACAATAAATTAAAATACAATAATCCAAATAATAATAATCACACCAAAAATTTAAAACATTTAAATTTATAATAGTAGTAAATATGCAACACTGTAATAAAGACAGTCCAACCTAATCGCTATCACGATCAGACAATACTAATAAATATTTTAATAATATATTCTAATCTTTAAAACCATATACAAAAATAATACTTTTTATACTCCCGCCGCAAAGCATTACCTTTTCTATATGCAGAAGGTAAACATTAATGGTATTTAATTTTATAATATAATGTTTTTAGAACAATAATAAATAGAAAATATAAATTATATGCACAAAAATAATAATAAACAAGTGCAACGAGAAGACGACCACAATAAAGTAACTTTGAGACAATTAGTGTTTATGAAATATTATTAAAATAGTACTATAATATTAATTCGCATGACAACGATTGGATCTTTAAAATTATACGATTAGTAAACAATAAATAAATCCTGGACTTTTTCATTTATTTTCTTCAATAATTACACAACTTGTCCGTTTATTTTTTAAATTGGATATATTTAAAACCTAACTTAATTATTATAAAATAATAACTTTAAGAATGTTTTTTATAAAAAAATATTTAAAAATTAAAAAAAAAATTATATAAGTATTACATATTTTCAAAATATAGAAATAAGTTATAATTTTGAAAATTACTAAGTAATATCTTTTTATGCTAAGTATAAATATTAAGTATATTTGTTAAAAATAAATAATATTTTAATACTATAGAATCGTTAGCTTTTTTGCCTGCTTCGATTGCTTCAGGCGTCTTCATAGGGGAGACGCAAATCAAACGCTTCATCTTTAATTATTATATTATTAGAAGTATGTTATTTTAAAATTATTATAAGCAAACCTATCAAACTTAATAAATGGCTTAATTACAAATAATTCACAACGAAATAGACTCACTCCAACTGAGATATGCCCTCCCTCAAAGTTTTTCACATTAACATTCATAAGAACTTCGACCAGCTACGTATACTATTATCAGTGACCGACGTTAAATTTGACATTATTATTCTCACCGTGTACTGGCTTCGCGGTGTCAGTCTTCAGACTATACTGGACGGTTATAAACTTATCGTGCAAAATAAGTGAGCCGTTATATAAAGATGCTAGCTGTCTATTGCTTCAAATAGTCAATGATACAACAATTGTGGCTTTATACCGCTCCCCATCCCTAAAACCCGTGAAAACTTTGCAAACTTCATTAATAGTTTAAATGACATTTATCCCGCAACAGGGTATTAGTTGGTTAATTTCGATATCAGACAAAATAGTTCAAATCCGTTTTGTGAAGAATATTTAACATTGAATGCCACCCGTGAACTATTCTCAACCCATACAGTCCCCACAAAAATTCATTCTTGTTTAGACCATTAGCCCTTTGGAAGGTAATAAAAACATCTCTTCAATTGGACGAAATAATAATTGGAATAGCGTCTTCATCCGTATACTCCAATTCTGAGTTTTCATCGATTTGGCTGCTCACGTCACAGTAATCATTGTCATAATTTTCAATACCTAATAAATAAAATATATCAATACCTAAGCATTTTTACCATAAGCCTTAAAAGTATAACTATTCTGCCAGTATACAAGCCAGCAATATATATGTGGCTTCTATGGACGCCTTAATATTTGTGTTTTATATTTTTATTTGCTTTATTTTTTTTTAAACATATACCTAAATTACATTTTTAAATATTTTTTTTAAGCAAAATCATATAAAAACAAATTTAAAAATATAAAAAGTAGTACCCCACCGGCATCGGGAAGGGTCCAAGCTATAGGTGGTCAGAACTCCTGAGAAAGGAATCTTATAACAATGCGCGCCGTGTCCAGGAGTACTGCTTTCTGGATCAAGCTCTTGATCCAGCAGCCTAACGAGAGCCTCATCAACCGTCACGACTATAAGCACAATGATTGCTATATCCACATCCCACGTATCGCCAACCCCGCGAACTAAGTCCAGATATTTAGTATACTTATCATTCTCAGCTTCTTCTTCTCTTCATAAGGAAACCGAAGGTTTTGTCTATGCAATTCCGGCAGAAGTTATGATGACGAACAACTACCGAAATTACATTGTGAAGGACGGTATGGTTGACACTGTTGATCGTGCCACCGGCCCGGAGAATTAATCCGACACATTATATCTGGGTGTTCTCATCTAGCTAATTTAGACTATTTGCAAAGACACAACCTCGTGGCCAGGATTATCCACCAGCAACTTTCTCTTAAATACAATCTTGTGGAATCAGAAGTACCGTACTATATATAGGTATGTGCACAACCCAGTTTTCAACAACGGCAATATCACATTATATTGGGATCGATCTATCATCACTGACAGGACTATTGTTGCCAATAAACCTGTTATAGTGGTGATAGATCGACTTGAGCGTCGCACAGTGATTGTTGATAAGGATTTCCCTGGATAAATTATTATTATTGGATATTTGCATGCAATTTTAAAAATATTAAGATCGTATTCTTGATAATTGATTAATTCATTCAAAATAATTACAAAGTGTAATACGAGTAGATTTACAAAAAAATTCAAACCTGCTACTCTGAGTACCTTCTGAAGCAATCCAAGATACCTCGCTATAGCTATTAGGAATTATTGAATTGTGCCCAAAATAAACAAAAACATTTGTTTTAAAATAGCAGGATTGTAACAATACTGTAGCATTTTCATTATAACACAAATAACCTTTAATTGAAAAGCAAAAATAGTGCAACTTTTAATTACTTCACATGTTAAACCTATAGGCATTCTGTATAAAACGGGCCAATCATTTTGTTGCATATGTTTGGAATAGTCCATGCAGTACAAATCGATCCTGATAACGCATAGTTAATTTTAAATATGCTTCGATTTCAAACACATTTATTTAATCACCAAATAAAAGTTAAATTTCAATTAGCATAGCTTCATTATCGTCATTATTTAAACAATTAATTATATTTAATATTATAGTTGTCTTCATTGCTTTATGGTAATGAAATAATATAATATAGGTACTAAATCTTTTGATAGATATTATTTTTAAGTACCGAAAATTCTGATAAATTAGTTTAGTACAAGGTAAATGAATTCAGTAATTATAATAAGTATATAGTTATATATTAATTAAAATTTAATTAACCGCTAGTTTTACATCAATTAGCATTTTTACTTAATTATCTATAAAAATCATGATTTTAACTATAATATGCAGTTTGGCAGCGCAACCGAATACTGTATTGATTTTAGTCTCGTCCGAAGTTAGAAGAAAATATTCTAACTACTCTTTGTTCACAATATAGGCCATAAATAAAAATAAAAACAGATGAAAATTAGTATCACTTGTGTGAAAACCGGATTAATTTTATATTAACATACAGTTTAATTCTTTTTACCTGACGTAACATCTTTTTTGCCTGTGGGTTTATCGATACCGCTCCATTTCATATCGGTGTTCTACGGCTAATCAAAATGACTTTGAAAACAGTAATGATACAGTTAATGTTTATAACTATTACTATGTATAAAGAGTTTTATTGGCGTCCCGTGGTCCCACCATTCGAGCAGAAATGATTATTTTTAGAATCGCTGCTTCAAGCGCGAAACTTGTTTAAGTTTGTATTTGGTCTGATTTGAGAAATTTTATATCATGTTACTTCCTTGTTATGGTTAGGTTTCACGAAAATTCCAACAGAAAGTGGAAGCCTTTTACAACAAAATGTCTAGCGCCTTTATAAATAATTCTGTTGTTCTACAAGTAAGGTAGCGAGTCATAAGGAGTAGTCGTTACGTTACAGGTTAGTTAACACATACTTGGTGTTTCTTATATTTCTTCGATTTGTGAGAGGATTGTTTTTTTTTGTCTATTTAGCTTCATTGGATCTCTATTGTAATCGTAATACTGAATGTATCTATGACCGATTCATTTTGTAGTATGAAGCATATACATTGCGTAATATTTGAGACTTAATTGTGGCGTAACTGTACATTTTCGAGGCCGCCTCGAACTGGCATACGTTTTTCATCTCTTGCGTTAAAACGTGGAGTTATTATGCCAAAGCTTTAAATAAGCACCCTAGTAGTAAACAGTCCAAGGCTGCCTCGATGTGATAAAAAATTTTCAAGGTGTGATATCCTTATTCATTGTGTAGTTTTAAGTGAATATGTTAGGTGTAACCTGGAATATCTTGGATTACTTTTTGAAATTTATCTCCATGTATGTTATTGTGTTTTGTTTTTCAGCACTAAAGATCTTGTTTACAACAAAAACGAAATCGATAAAGTTATGTTACTCCATTTTTAATTTCTACAAATGTACCGAATTCTGTGGAGCCAACTGAGGCACAGTTGTGTCTTGTGTTGAGCAATAGTGTTTTTCATGAATGTTAAATTTAATATACCCGTAAATTAGTTTAAGGTTTGAGTAAAAAGTGCTTTTGGGTGAGCTTTACTTAGTGAGTGCTATTTGTAAATAGATAGCAGCGATTTTCGCACTTTACGTCTTGCCTAGAAGGCCTGCAAGCACTTAAGCTATTCAATCAAGTCCTGATGGCATGGCCCATATATTTATTTACTAAAACTCAAACCAAATCAATGTAGTGAAAATATTATAATACGAGTAAGTACCTAAGAGGTACGTTCATTTAAAAATCAAACCAATGATTTTCGATTTATACCTTTACGTAATTATTGTATAGGTCACAAACTTAATTTTAAAAATTTAAGGAAGTATGATGCAGCGAAATTTTCATCTTCATTGGCTACCCATTAAACCATACATTTTGGTTAAATGAATTAACTCTTAAGTCTTAATCATAATTATCATCATTTTAGCAGAAAGACGTCCACTTTTGAACATTAGACTCCCCCATCTGTCGCCATAATTAACGGTCCTATACTTCTTGCGTGCATTGAACTCCCGTGGCACCATACTACACAATCATCATCTATGATACAATTTTATCTATTATTCGACCTCTTTTAAAACATTAAATTCCTATTAAACCACTGAAAATCCTTTTCTAATTGTACCGTGGAGTGAAAATTTAGAAAATTAAAAGACTATGCTAAATTTATTTCGTAAATGATTAATCATCTAATGTGCAGATCACATTTTCATTCGGACCTTTTGAAATTTTCAATAGACCAAGATCCCAGAGCTGTCTGATATAACTTATTTTCACATGGATCAAACCTTAGGTTCTCAGTAGCGTCTCATGTGCTTTGAATACCTGTGTGCTTGTGGAGCTCCTCCTTGGAGCCACTTTTTTTATTGGTGTATGTGGTGGGAAAATCATCTTATGACATCCCCCGCTCTTGGGCGGAGCAGAAGATAGTGTCAGACTTTTACTGACTAAAGTCCCACTCCTGTTCCTTCATTGCCTTTCGACTCTTGGCCCCAGTAGGCTTTGACCCTGCTGCTGAAACATAAGTAAGAGTAACTTAACTTAAATTTTTATGGCTGATTTTTATATATATTTTGTAGAATATTATTCTAAAGTAGTATCATAAGTGTCAGACACTTTCCATAGACCAAAACTTCTGTCAGTTACATTAAAGCTCAAAAAAAAAATGAACTTTACTTATTTTTACATGTCTGATTTTTAAATATGTACTACAAAACATATATAAAAATTAGCCATAAAAAATTAAGTAATTTTAGTTTCCTTTCTCACCTGGTATCTGCTCAGGGGCTCCAAGGGGAGCTCCAAAAGTACACAGGTATTCAAAGAACATGAGACGCTACTGATAATCTAAGGTTTCATCTATGTAAAAATGAGTTATGTCTGACAGCTCTAGGATCTTATTCGTAGTATACAACCTTCGCTAGTTATTTTTCTAAGTATTTATTGTCTTCTTATTTCTAATCACTTTGAATGCATCAAGTTACGCGCAAATTAGTATATAAAAACACTAATTCAATTAGTTCAAACTAAATACCACACGTATTTAGTTTCAACTAGTCGAATGCGGAATTTAATTTTATCCATATCGTTAGGAACATACAGTTGCAGTGATCCCCTGATACGAAAAACCTAAACAACTTGCATCATCTAAGTACTGGTTTGTTTGATGCCACTGATGCAACCGCTACAAGAATTCGATTTTTGTAGCGGTGCATCAGTGTGGGGTGCAAGGGGTGAACGCACATCAACCAGTTTGCCCAAGTCATCCTCACCTGCGCGCGGTGCACCCCGCCTAGACAAACGAGGCTCTGGCGACCGACGGATGGCAGTATATCCATCCAGTAAGCCATCTGTCATACCTTAACCAAAGATGCAAAAGTCTGGCATTGCTGATGACTAAATCACCACCCAAAAAGGTTTAGGTAGCCGCTATTTAACATCATCACTTAACGGAACTTCTTGTTTAATTCTTCTTTTTTTATGTTTATATCTTCTAATTTCTATTTTGTCTCCTTCCTCGTCTGGTTTTACATCTTCTAAATCTTTCATCTGCTTCTATATTTCGAATACAACTTTTTTTTTTCATCAAAAGTTGGTATTAGGTTTGCGAAATTGTTGTAAGCGACAAAATTTTTGATAGATATCACAGCGCTTGGATACTGGAGCCGAAAAAACATTCAGAAAAAGAAACATCCTAAAATAGCGAATTCTTATAAAGTTACCGACTGATGACTAAATTAATTAATGTTCTGTTATGAATAACCAGCGGCCGTATAGTTTTTTAAGTGTCTTCTTTTCCTTATGTGGTGTTCACTAAAATCACTATTTAGGGATTTGGGTTTATAAATGAAACAAACAAATTATCAGTAAGCAGGCGCAACTTCAGAGTGACGTCTACTCGTCCTCGGGAACGGATCGAGTGTGCCCACGATTTACATTTGTTGTTAATCGTTTAGTTTTCTTTTGAATAATTTCAATGATTTTTTAAGTATTTTTAATTATTACGACATTATTTTGTTAGATATCATTTCAACAATTTGGACAACTTTTGATCTTTAAAAAAAAAACTATTACTCTTCCTCTTTGCATACGTTTATAACAAATAGGCACTCGCCGTAATCACGATGTGTTGTCTCTCTCGATTTGCCCAGATTAATACCAATGTATGCACAAAGTAGCTTTTTCGGGCTGCGAGCATCTTTATTTGGAGCGACCCGTAATTGATACACACTTTTTAACCAAAAGCCGTTACGGGTTAACGTGTCGTGTTTACATTGCGTCCCTACGTTATGTTGCATAATTCTTCTCTAAAATAATCGGTTTCTAAAACTTTTTTACAAATTCAAGTCCCTTAGTCCAAAAATTGTCTTTTAATGTTTATATTACTTTATTATGATTCGTTTTTTTTAAGTTTCGTTATATTTAGTTTGGGGTGCAAGGGGGAAACGATTAAAATCTAGTTTCTTCAAAAGCCATCCTCACCTGCTCGTGGCGCACCCTGCAGCTACCGACGAGGCTCTGGCGTCCGACAGATGGCGGTTATAACCATCTTTTCTATCCTGTCTATCCAATGAATTAGGTCAGTCAGGAAAGTTAAACTTATTATTAGTTGTTATTTATTTACCAATACTACTGTTACCATTATTTGGTGTTCAGTTCCTTAAAACTTTTTACGAATCGATTATTACGTCATTTAACTCTAATAATTCTTTTTTTAACACTTTTATGCTGTTTGAATCAATTTGTTGGTTTATGATGAAGCCTTAGACGATCACTTAAAACAACATAGAATTTATTGTTCGAGTTGTTTTTCATCTATTTGAAAAACACGGTGTCATCTAGGACAATCAAGTAGGCTTCTACAGCACCCTGGTTATTGTGATTATTTAGCGACTTTCATCTAGAAAGTGAATCATACTGAGCACAGAGATTTGTTACCTTCAGAATGTGTGGTCAAAGCCTTTTGTTACTACAGTCTCTGTGGACTGTTTGTGCACAATGAGGTACTACGCATTTCATGGGTAAATTACCGTGAAACTTGTCCAAAATCAAGGTGTCACGGTTAAAACACCAAGCTTTGCGAAAAAACTTGGCGATTGCCATCAAAAGAGAATGACTACGTTTAGCTGTCATGTGTTTCGCAAAGTTAATCAGTTATCAAAAATAACTAAGCATCCGCAATTGGTCTGCACCTGTCCATTGCCATTTTTATATCACCCGAGGAGATATAAAAATTATTATTACGTAATTGCGCGTTTTTACGTAAATCAACAAAAAAACACTTTTCTTTTTTGAGGAAAAATAATATATCGAGGGGTGAAAGGCTATTTGGTACAAGCGACATTTTTGCAACTTTACAGGAGAGCTATTTAAAGTTTGAAATTTTAGAAAAAATATCACAACAAAAAAACTTCTTCAGATATTTGAATTGGGTAATCTTGATTGAAATTTAATTAAAAACATCGAGTTGTTGATGTTAATACTAAATAAAACGGACCTTTAATTACAAAGATAAATGTCGCTTAATACGAACTGCCTTAAATTCTTATTTTTCATAGCATGGAAAAAAAAATTAAGTGACTTCATAACAACAATTGGCTACAGGGAAAAAAATTATGCGACGACGCAGTATATATCAGAGTAAGCCAAAAAATATGAAGTGACGTAGCCCAAAATTAACAGTAGCAAGCTATTTATCTTAACTACTAATTTAGACTAAAATGACTGGCAAGATAATTTACTCATGTGACATATAATATTGAAATTGTTACGTTTGATGTTACATTTTTTTACATATAATACTATCAATAGCTGTTAAAACAACCTGGATATATCGTAATCACCGAAAATTCAGGTGCTTCTTCTTCTTTTCGTGTCGATGTACTCTAACTAATTTTTTTCTGACCAGTATTTGGCAACCTCTACGGCTCTGTTATTGGCATGCAATGGGTGCATGAAAGGAGCCTGCCCGAGCGGCGTTAAAAATATCGTACAGCGATTTTAAACGCCTGGCGCACCCTGGACAGCTAGCACTCGGTAACGCAGAGTCAAGCTGACTAATCCTTTCACCACGATGTCTCAAACTCAAACACTCCTTCAGGTGCTTATATTGAATAAATAAATAAATACACACAACACAACATCAGTTGAAGTATTTATTTAGAATAATAATTATATAGAACTCAATATAGACGTCTCAATGGGAACATCAATTAAGTTTATTTACTTTTTAGTCTTAATCAACAACGTCAGTTAAAGTATTAATATTTTGTATAATAATCAAGTAAAATCAGTCTCAATGTGGGGACATAAACTATAATAAGGTATTATTTATTCAGTATTAGTAACGACTAATTGGTTTAAGTAGCACTCTGCGTGGAAAATAGATGCAGCTGAAAGAGCTTAAGCGACATTCCATGTCGTATTTGGGTGACGGACAAATAGTTTAAGTGACATCACACCGTGTAATTGGTGGAAGTCAAAATGATTCAAATTATGTCTTAATAAAAATTAGAAACAAAAAAAAACGCTTTAAATCTTATTGAATTATTTATCTGGGAAAGGGTAACTGGTTTATGTCTCGGTTTTTAATATGATTGTATAGTTCAAGTAAATAATTTAAAAAAAATGCAAAATCCACGTCGGTTAATACACTGCCACTTTGGAAAAAACCCAAAAATAGTATTGTATCAAACGCCAAAAAAGTGCTCTGATTTTAAGGGATCCGGAAAAATTCGCTGACTCCGAATATATATATAACTCAATATCGCCTTAGATGTCGCTTAAACCAAATAGCCTTTCACCCCTCGATATATAAACACACATTTTCGCCCAAAAAAAATCATACCAACGTATGTAAAAAACAACAATTAAGCGTTAATTAGCATTGAAGGTCATTCAAGCTCTCAATAATTATTTCTTTTTACTCGAGCTTGACTTGATCTTGATTACGAATAAAGTTCTGAAAACTTTATGTTATCAATTTACAAAAATTTTGACTAAAAGATTGTATATGTTCATTTTAAATTTAAAATTCTATTATAAAATCGGTTGCACAAAAAATACCTGCAGAAATAATCATAGCTGGTATTAAAAAAAAGAAAACAAAAATTTCATCGACAAGTAAAGTAAATAGGTCACCAATTTTTTTTTAAAGATGAGAAAACGTAATGTATTAAGTTTACCATGTCTTATGTTAGGCAAGTGGAAAGTAGTGTGGTAATAAAAGATAAACATTCAATTCTTTGTCCTGCAGATACTATTATTCTTAGGTATGACTCTATTGGTTTGTTATTCATGAAAGTTTTGCAAAAGGCACTGTATTTTGTAAAATCTTACAACAGTCCTTCAGTTCTTTTATTCATATAACAAGATGTAGATTATATATATTATACATCTAGTTTTATGGATTTTTTTTTTATTTGTATTTTCTCTAGCATGTAACTGTTTTTTATCCACAATAAAATAAACATAAAAATAAAAAAAATAACACTAGATGCTAAGCGGTCTTCCCGTCCAACTATAATTTAGGTGTCTTCAAGGCTAGACTGAATAGGCTCTTAATAAACTAGTGCGCCTGACCATCAATGATTGCATCTCCGCTTACCATCAGGTGGGATCGCAGTCAAGCACTGGTTTATATCAATTAAAAAAAAAAAAACTTCAGTGAGACTCATATATTTATTTATTACATTATAACACCTTTACAGACTTGTCTAAAGCGTGCCTCGTTGGTATCTTCTGCAGGGTTTACCACGTGCAGGTACATATTTCCCGTACTTCATTATAATGGTAGGTTAATTTCAATTCTCTTGGAGTATTTCTGCCAAAGCTTTCCTCTTTCTTGTCGTCGTGACACCATGTTTCGACTGCTGTAACTATCGTCTGACGAAGCTGGCTAGCCCAGTCTTATTTACAGGAGTCACTCCAATTTTTTTCACAAAATATATTTCCCATACCAAATTATTATGGTATATTTAATTCTTGTGTGATGGTGAGGTAAGTAATGGTCTTGATTAAGGATTGCTCCGACAGCAGTTCTCTAATTGGCTCTATTAAGGCGAGCACACTTTCTTCTGGCACTTATTGCTGTTGGAGTATTTCTGGCATTTCTACTATCTAGGTAACTTTCGTCTGACGAAGCTGGCTAGCCCAGTCTTATTTACAGGAGTCAATCCAACTTTTTTTAGAAAATATATTTCCCATACCAAATTATTATGGTATGTTTAATTCAGTTCTCGGAAATTATTCGCCATTTCTGTGAGATGAATCTATCTCAGGCGGCAGTTTTCGAGAACATACTTAGTCGTACAATGTAGAAGAGGTTATGGGTGTAGGGAGCACCCTTTCTCCTGGCACTTATTAGACTCTACAAGCGCAAGATTTCATTTTAAAAAATCACTAAACTTGCTTATTGGTCCAGCCTCATCTACGCAGGTTATGCAATGAGCTACGCGACTGGACCAGTTATACTTCCCAACTAATCTCTACTTGACCAACGATCCACGTACCTGGGTCGGTTATATTTTTCCACGTGTATTTCCACTACCATACGCTTATTATGGTATATTTCTTACTGTTCTCTTAACTATTTAAACCTTCTTTCCCCAGCATTAGGCAACACTTGCGCTACATTACACTATTCGCTATTCGGGTCGCCATAGCCTCGTTACTATCTTCAGCTGGGCTTACCAGGTACAGGTACATATTTCCCGTACTTCATTATAATGGAAGGTTAATTTCAAGGCTCTTGGTGTATTTCTGCAAAGCTTTTCTCTTTCTTGTCGTCGTGACGCCATGTTTCGACTGCTGTAACTATCGTCTGACGAAGCTGGCTAGCCCAGTCTTATTTACAGGAGTCACTCCAATTTTTTTTAGAAAATATATTTCCCATACCAAATTATTATGGTATGTTTATTTCTTGTGTAGTAATGGTCTTGATTACGGATTGGTCCGACAGCAGTTCTCTAATTGGCTTTATTAAGGCGAGCACACTTTCTTCTGGCACTTATTGCTGTTGGAGTATTTCTGGCATTTCTACTATCTAGGTAACTATCGTCTGACGAAGCTGGCTAGCCCAGTCTTATTTACAGGAGTAAATTCAATTTTTTTCAGAAACTTAATTCCCATGCCAAATTATTATGGTATGTTTAATTCAGTCCTCGGGAATTGTTCGCCATTTCTGTGAGATGAATCTATCTCAGGCGGCAGTTTTCGAGAGCATACTTAGTCGTATAATGTAGAAGAGGTTATGGGTGTAGGGAGCACGCTTTCTCCTGGCACTTATTAGACACTACAAGTGCAAGATTTCATTTAAAAAAATCACTAAACTTGCTTATTGGTCCAGCCTCATCTACGCAGGTTATGCAATGAGCTACGCGACTGGACCAGTTATACTTCCCAACTAATCTCAACTTGACCAACGATCCACGTACCTGGGTCGGTTATATTTTTCCACGTGTATTTCCACTACCATACGCTTATTATGGTATATTTCTTACTGTTCTCTTAACTATTTAAACCTTCTTTCCCCAGTATGAGGCAACACTTGCGCTACATTCCACTATTCGCTATTCGGGTCGCCATAGCCTCGTTGGTATCTTCAGCAGGGTGTACCACGTGCAGGTACATATTTCCCGTACTTCATTATAATGGTAGGTTAATTTCAAGGCTTTTGGTGTACTTCTGCCAAAGCTTTCCTCTTTCTTGTCGTCGTGAGGCCATGTTTCGACTGCTGTAACTATCGTCTGACGAAGCTGGCTAGCCCAGTCTTATTTACAGGAGTGAATCCAAATTTATTCAGAAAATATATTTCCTATGCCAAATTATTATGGTATGTTTAATTCAGTTCTCGGAAATTCTTCGCCATTTCTGTGAGATGAATCTATCTCAGGCGGCAGTTTTCGAGAGCATACTTAGTCGTACAATGTAGAAGAGGTCATGGGTGTAGGGAGCACACTTTCTCCTGGCACTTATTAGACGCTACAAGTGCAAGATTTCATTTAAAAAAATCACTAAACTTGCTTATTGGTCCAGCCTCATCTACGCAGGTTATGCAATGAGCTACGCGACTGGACCAGTTATGCTTCCCAACTAATCTCTACTTGACCAACGATCCACGTACCTGGGTCGGTTATATTTTTCCAAGTGTATTTCCACTACCATACGCTTATAATGGTATATTTCTTACTGTTCTTTTAACTATTTAAACCTACATTACTTTACTTGCGCTACATTACACTATTCACTATTACTAAACTCGGCAGTTGGTCCTGCCTATTGTTTTACGTGACTGAATCAGTTACACTTTCCCAACTATATTTCCCGTACTTCATTATAATGGAAGGTTAATTTCAAGGCTTTTGGTGTATTTCAAACAAAACTTTCCTCTTTCTTGTCGTCGTGACGCCATGTTTCGACTGCTGTTACTATCGTTTGACGAAGCTGGCTAGCCCAGTCTTATTTACAGGAGTCACTCCAATTTTTTTTAGAAAATATATTTCCCATACCAAATTATTATGGTATGTTTATTTCTTGTGTAGTAATGGTCTTGATTAAGGATTGGTCCGACAGCAGTTCTCTAATTGGCTTTATGAAGGCGAGCACACTTTCTTCTGGCACTTATTGCTGTTGGAGTATTTCTGGCATTTCTACTATCTAGGTAACTATCGTCTGACGAAGCTTGCTAGCCCAGTCTTATTTACAGGAGTGAATCCAAATTTTTTCAGAAACTATATTTCTCATGCCAAATTATTATGGTATGTTTAATTCAGTTCTCGGAAATTATTCGCCATTTCTGTGAGATGAATCTATCTCAGGCGGCAGTTTTCGAGAACATACTTAGTCGTAGAATGTAGAGGAAGTTATGGGTGTAAGGAGCTGATTCGCAGTTTGGTCTTAATGATTTTCAATGTCTTTCAAAAGACATATATATATCTGAGTAAATATTTCCATACCAGATTGTGATGGTATATTCAATAGAAAGTCAATGTCAAAGCATTTTATTTCAAATAAACCATTTACATAACCTTTTGAAACGTCAAGACGTCAGTCAGTCAGAAAAATGATGCTTATTGCACAAAAAAAGTATATACCGTCATTGGTTGAATGGTCTTGATTAAGGATCGGTCCGACAGCAGTTCTCTAATTGGCTCTATTAAGGCGAGCACACTTTCTTCTGGCACTTATTGCTGTTGGAGTATTTCTGGCATTTCTACTATCTAGGTAACTATCGTCTGACGAAGCTGGCTAGCCCAGTCTTATTTACAGGAGTGAATCCAAATTTTTTCAGAAACTTAATTCCCATGCCAAATTATTATGGTATGTTCAATTCAGTTCTCGGAAATTCTTCGCCATTTCTGTGAGATGAATCTATCTCAGGCGGCAGTTTTCGAGAGCATACTTAGTCGTACAATGTAGAAGAGGTTATGGGTGTAGGGAGCACACTTTCTCCTGATACTTATTAGACGCTACAAGTGCAAGATTTCATTTAAAAAAATCACTAAACTTGCTTATTGGTCCAGCTTCATCTACGCAGGTTATGCAATGAGCTACGCGACTGGACCAGTTATACTTCCCAACTAATCTCTACTTGACCAACGATCCACGTACCTGGGTCGGTTATATTTTTCCACGTGTATTTCCACTACCATACGCTTATTATGGTATATTTCTTACTGTTCTCTTAACTATTTAAACCTTCTTTCCCCAGTATGAGGCAACACTTGCGCTACATTACACTATTCGCTATTCGGGTCGCCTGTGCCTCGTTAGTAACTTCAGCAGGGTTTACCACGTCCAAGTACATATTTCCCGAACTTCATTGTAATGGTAGGTTAATTTCAAGGCTCTTGGTGTATTTCTGCCAAAGCTTTCTCCTTTCTTGTCATCGTGACGCCATGTTTCGACTGCTGTAACTATCGTCTGACGAAGCTGGCTAGCCCAGTCTTATTTACAGGAGTGAATCCAAATTTATTCAGAAAATATATTTCCTATGCCAAATTATTATGGTATGTTTAATTCAGTTCTCGGAAATTCTTCGCCATTTCTGTGAGATGAATCTATCTCAGGCGGCAGTTTTCGAGAGCATACTTAGTCGTACAATGTAGAAGAGGTCATGGGTGTAGGGAGCACACTTTCTCCTGGCACTTATTAGACGCTACAAGTGCAAGATTTCATTTAAAAAAATCACTAAACTTGCTTATTGGTCCAGCCTCATCTACGCAGGTTATGCAATGAGCTACGCGACTGGACCAGTTATGCTTCCCAACTAATCTCTACTTGACCAACGATCCACGTACCTGGGTCGGTTATATTTTTCCAAGTGTATTTCCACTACCATACGCTTATAATGGTATATTTCTTACTGTTCTTTTAACTATTTAAACCTACATTACTTTACTTGCGCTACATTACACTATTCACTATTACTAAACTCGGCAGTTGGTCCTGCCTATTGTTTTACGTGACTGAATCAGTTACACTTTCCCAACTATATTTCCCGTACTTCATTATAATGGAAGGTTAATTTCAAGGCTCTTGGTGTATTTCTGCAAAGCTTTTCTCTTTCTTGTCGTCGTGACGCCATGTTTCGACTGCTGTAACTATCGTCTGACGAAGCTGGCTAGCCCAGTCTTATTTACAGGAGTGAATTCAATTTTTTTCAGAAACTTAATTCCCATGCCAAATTATTATGGTATGTTTAATTCAGTTCTCGGAAATTGTTCGCCATTTCTGTGAGATGAATCTATCTCAGGCGGCAGTTTTCGAGAGCATACTTAGTCGTATAATGTAGAAGAGGTTATGGGTGTAGGGAGCACGCTTTCTCCTGGCACTTATTGCTGTTGGAGTATTTCTGGCATTTCTACTATCTAGGTAACTATCGTCTGACGAAGCTTGCTAGCCCAGTCTTATTTACAGGAGTGAATCCAAATTTTTTCAGAAACTGTATTTCTCATGCCAAATTATTATGGTATGTTTAATTCAGTTCTCGGAATTTATTCGCCATTTCTGTGAGATGAATCTATCTCAGGCGGCAGTTTTCGAGAACATACTTAGTCGTAGAATGTAGAGGAAGTTATGGGTGTAAGGAGCTGATTCGCAGTTTGGTCTTAATGATTTTCAATGTCTTTCAAAAGACATATATATATCTGAGTAAATATTTCCATACCAGATTGTGATGGTATATTCAATAGAAAGTCAATGTCAAAGCATTTTATTTCAAATAAACCATTTACATACATTTCAAGGCTCTTGGTGTATTTCTGCAAAGCTTTTCTCTTTCTTGTCGTCGTGACGCCATGTTTCGACTGCTGTAACTATCGTTTGACGAAGCTGGCTAGCCCAGTCTTATTTACAGGAGTCACTCCAATTTTTTTTAGAAAATATATTTCCCATACCAAATTATTATGGTATGTTTATTTCTTGTGTAGTAATGGTCTTGATTAAGGATTGGTCCGACAGCAGTTCTCTAATTGGCTTTATTAAGGCGAGCACACTTTCTTCTGGCACTTATTGCTGTTGGAGTATTTCTGGCATTTCTACTATCTAGGTAACTATCGTCTGACGAAGCTTGCTAGCCCAGTCTTATTTACAGGAGTGAATCCAAATTTTTTCAGAAACTATATTTCTCATGCCAAATTATTATGGTATGTTTAATTCAGTTCTCGGAAATTATTCGCCATTTCTGTGAGATGAATCTATCTCAGGCGGCAGTTTTCGAGAACATACTTAGTCGTAGAATGTAGAGGAAGTTATGGGTGTAAGGAGCTGATTCGCAGTTTGGTCTTAATGATTTTCAATGTCTTTCAAAAGACATATATATATCTGAGTAAATATTTCCATACCAGATTGTGATGGTATGTTCAATAGAAAGTCAATGTCAAAGCATTTTATTTCAAATAAACCATTTACATAACCTTTTGAAATGTCAAGACGTCAGTCAGTCAGAAAAATGATGCTTATTGCACAAAAAAAGTATATACCGTCATTGGTTGAATGGTATTGATTAAGGATCGGTCCGACAGCAGTTCTCTAATTGGCTCTATTAAGGCGAGCACACTTTCTTCTGGCACTTATTGCTGTTGGAGTATTTCTGGCATTTCTACTATCTAGGTAACTATCGTCTGACGAAGCTGGCTAGCCCAGTCTTATTTACAGGAGTGAATCCAATTTTTTTCAGAAACTTAATTCCCATGCCAAATTATTATGGTATGTTCAATTAAGTTCTCGGAAATTCTTCGCCATTTCTGTGAGATGAATCTATCTCAGGCGGCAGTTTTCGAGAGCATACTTAGTCGTACAATGTAGAAGAGGTCATGGGTGTAGGGAGCACACTTTCTCCTGATACTTATTAGACGCTACAAGTGCAAGATTTCAGACAGAGAGAGTGCAGACTTTGATTTTCCCTATTATAGACTATGGTGACGTGTGTTACTTTGATCTGAACTCGGTCTTACTGGATAAGCTCGATAGACTCCTTAATAACTGCATCCGATTTATATTTAATTTGAGAAAATATGACCATGTGTCGAACTTCAGGTCTGAGCTCAAATGGTTGCCAATTCGCCAGAGAAGAACTTTGCGCGCTTTGACTACACTTTTCTCTCTACTCAACTCTCCCACGCCTCCATCCTATCTCATTAGTCACTTTCAATACCTATGCTCTTCACACGCAAGAAATCTGCGTTCTTCTAACAATCTCCTTCTGCTCTGTCCTTCTCATACTTCTGATTTTGTCCATTCTTCCTTCTATATACAGTCCATCCTTCTTTGGAATGCGCTTCCTCTCGATATCAGGACGGCCGAAAGTCGATATGCATTTAAGCGGAAGGTGCGGAATCATTTGCTCCATCAATAGCAGAATCGTCTCAATAACTTCTTTCGTTACTTTATATTAATATATATGTATATATATTATATTAAATATATATGTATGTGCATTTTAATTATATGTATATATATATATTTTTATGCTCTTGTTTTTCGTGTAAAATTTTCTTTTTATGCACTTACCATATTGTCTCTTCACCACCCTAGGTTGACTGGTAGAGAATGCCTAAGGCATTAAGTCCGCCTTTGTACTTTATGTTGCATGAAGTTTAATAAATAAAATAAATAAATTTCATTTAAAAAAATCACTAAACTGGCTTATTGGTCCAGCCTCATCTACGCAGGTTATGCAATGAGCTACGCAACTGGACCAGTTACACTTCCCAACTAATCTCTACTTGACCAACGATCCACGTACCTGGGTCGGTTACATATTTCCACGTGTATTTCCACTACCATACGCTTATTATGGTATATTTCTTACTGTTCTCTTAACTATTTAAACCTTCTTTCCCCAGTATGAGGCAACACTTGCGCTACATTACACTATTCGCTATTCGGGTCGCCTGTGCCTCGTTAGTAACTTCAGCAGGGTTTACCACGTCCAAGTACATATTTCCCGAACTTCATTGTAATGGTAGGTTAATTTCAAGGCTCTTAGTGTATTTCTGCCAAAGCTTTCTCCTTTCTTGTCGTCGTGACGCCATGTTTCGACTGCTGTAACTATCGTCTGACGAAGCTGGCTAGCCCAGTCTTATTTACAGGAGTGAATTCAATTTTTTTCAGAAACTTAATTCCCATGCCAAATTATTATGGTATGTTTAATTCAGTTTTCGGAAATTGTTCGCCATTTCTGTGAGATGAATCTATCTCAGGCGGCAGTTTTCGAGAGCATACTTAGTCGTATAATGTAGAAGAGGTTATGGGTGTAGGGAGCACGCTTTCTCCTGATACTTATTAGACGCTACAAGTGCAAGATTTCATTTAAAAAAATCACTAAACTTGCATATTGGTCCAGCCTCATCTACGCAGGTTATGCAATGAGCTACGCGACTGGACCAGTTATACTTCCCAACTAATCTCTACTTGACCAACGATCCACGTACCTGGGTCGGTTATATTTTTCCAAGTGTATTTCCACTACGATACGCTTATTATTGTATATTTCTTACTGTTCTCTTAACTATTTAAACCTTCTTTGTCCAGTATTAGGCAACACTTGCGCTACATTACACTATTCACTATTACTAAACTCGGCAGTTGGTCCTGCCTATTGTTTTACGTGACTGGATCAGTTACACTTTCCTATCATCATCATCATCATCATCATTTCAGCCGATAGACGTCCACTGCTGGACATAGGCCTCCCCCAAATGTCGCCACAAAGAACGGTCTGCATTTAGGGGGGTTTGGACCATAACCCGCCACGCTGGTCCAGTGCGTGTTGGCGGGTCGCCATAGCCTCGTTGGTATCTTCAGCAGGGTGTACCACGTGCAGGTACATATTTCCCGTACTTCATTATAATGGTAGGTTAATTTCAAGGCTCTTGGTGTACTTTTGCCAAAGCTTTCCTCTTTCTTGTCGTCGTGACGCCATGTTTCGACTGCTGTAACTATCGTCTGACGAAGCTTGCTAGCCCAGTCTTATTTACAGGAGTGAATCCACCCTTTTTTAGAAAATATATTTCCCATACCAAATTATTATGGTATATTTAATTCAGTTCTCGGAAATTCTTCGCCATTTCTGTGAGATGAATCTATCTCAGGCGGCAGTTTTCGAGAGCATACTTAGTCGTACAATGTAGAAGAGGTTATGGGTGTAGGGAGCACACTTTCTCCTGATACTTATTAGACGCTACAAGTGCAAGATTTCATTTAAAAAAATCACTAAACTTGCTTATTGGTCCAGCCTCATCTACGCAGGTTATGCAATGAGCTACGCGACTGGACCAGTTATACTTCCCAACTAATCTCTACTTGACCAACGATCCACGTACCTGGGTCGGTTATATTTTTCCACGTGTATTTCCACTACCATACGCTTATTATGGTATATTTCTTACTGTTCCCTTAACTATTTAAACCTTCTTTCCCCAGTATGAGGCAACACTTGCGCTACATTACACTATTCGCTATTCGGGTCGCCATAGCCTCGTTGGTATCTTGTGCAGGGTTTACCTCGTGCAGGTACATATTTCCCGTACTTCATTATAGTGGTAGGTTAATTTCAAGGCTCTTGGTGTATTTCTGCCAAAGCTTTCCTCTTTCTTGTCGTCGTGACGCCATGTTTCGACTGCTGTAACTATCGTTTGACGAAACTGGCTAGCCCAGTCTTATTTACAGGAGTGAATCCAACTTTTTTTAGAAAATTTATTTCCCATACCAAATTATTATGGTATGTTTAATTCAGTTCTCGGAAATTATTCGCCATTTCTGTGAGATGAATCTATCTCAGGCGGCAGTTTTCGAGAGCATAACTAAGTCGTACAATGTAGAAGAGGTTATGGGTGTAGGGAGCACACTTTCTCCTGGCACTTATTAGACGCCACAAGTGCAAGATTTCATTTTAAAAAATCACTAAACTTGCATATTGGTCCAGCCTCATCTACGCAGGTTATGCAATGAGCTACGCGACTGGACCAGTTATACTTCCCAACTAATCTCGACTTGACCAACGATCCACGTACCTGGGTCGGTTATATTTTTCCACGTGTATTTCCACTACCATACGCTTATTATGGTATATTTCTTACTGTTCTCTTAACTATTTAAACCTTCTTTCCCCAGCATTAGGCAACACTTGCGCTACATTACACTATTCACTATTACTAAACTCGGCAGTTGGTCCTGCCTATTGTTTTACGTGACTGAATCAGTTACACTTTTCCAACTATATTTCCCGTACTTCATTATAATGGAAGGTTAATTTCAAGGCTTTTGGTGTATTTCAACCAAAACTTTCCTCTTTCTTGTCGTCGTGACGCCATGTTTAGACTGCTGTTACTATCGTTTGACGAAGCTGGCTGGCCCAGTCTTATTTACAGGAGTCACTCCAATTTTTTTTAGAAAATATATTTCCCATACCAAATTATTATGGTATGTTTATTTCTTGAGTAGTAATGGTCTTGATTAAGGATTGGTCCGACAGCAGTTCTCTAATTGGCTTTATTAAGGCGAGCACACTTTCTTCTGGCACTTATTGCTGTTGGAGTATTTCTAGCATTTCTACTATCTAGGTAACTATCGTCTGACGAAGCTTGCTAGCCCAGTCTTATTTACAGGAGTGAATCCAAATTTTTTCAGAAACTATATTTCTCATGCCAAATTATTATGGTATGTTTAATTCAGTTCTCGGAAATTATTCGCCATTTCTGTGAGATGAATCTATCTCAGGCGGCAGTTTTCGAGAACATACTTAGTCGTAGAATGTAGAGGAAGTTATGGGTGTAAGGAGCTGATTCGCAGTTTGGTCTTAATGATTTTCAATGTCTTTCAAAAGACATATATATATCTGAGTAAATATTTCCATACCAGATTGTGATGGTATGTTCAATAGAAAGTCAATGTCAAAGCATTTTATTTCAAATAAACCATTTACATAACCTTTTGAAACGTCAAGACGTCAGTCAGTCAGAAAAATGATGCTCATTGCACAAAAAAAGTATATACCGTCATTGGTTGAATGGTCTTGATTAAGGATCGGTCCGACAGCAGTTCTCTAATTGGCTCTATTAAGGCGAGCACACTTTCTTCTGGCACTTATTGCTGTTGGAGTATTTCTGGCATTTCTACTATCTAGGTAACTATCGTCTGACGAAGCTGGCTAGCCCAGTCTTATTTACAGGAGTGAATCCAATTTTTTTCAGAAACTTAATTCCCATGCCAAATTATTATGGTATGTTCAATTCAGTTCTCGGAAATTCTTCGCCATTTCTGTGAGATGAATCTATCTCAGGCGGCAGTTTTCGAGAGCATACTTAGTCGTACAATGTAGAAGAGGTTATGGGTGTAGGGAGCACACTTTCTCCTGATACTTATTAGACGCTACAAGTGCAAGATTTCATTTTAAAAAATCACTAAACTTGCTTATTGGTCCAGCCTCATCTACGCAGGTTATGCAATGAGCTACGCGACTGGACCAGTTATACTTCCCAACTAATCTCTACTTGACCAACGATCCACGTACCTGGGTCGGTTATATTTTTCCAAGTGTATTTCCACTACCATACGCTTATTATTGTATATTTCTTACTGTTCTCTTAACTATTTAAACCTTCTTTGTCCAGTATTAGGCAACACTTGCGCTACATTACACTATTCACTATTACTAAACTCGGCAGTTGGTCCTGCCTATTGTTTTACGTGACTGGATCAGTTACACTTTCCCAACTATATTTCCCGTACTTCATTATAATGGAAGGTTAATTTCAAGGCTTTTGGTGTATTTCAACCAAAACTTTCCTCTTTCTTGTCGTCGTGACGCCATGTTTAGACTGCTGTTACTATCGTTTGACGAAGCTGGCTAGCCCAGTCTTATTTACAGGAGTCACTCCAATTTTTTTTAGAAAATATATTTCCCATACCAAATTATTATGGTATGTTTATTTCTTGTGTAGTAATGGTCTTGATTAAGGATTGGTCCGACAGCAGTTCTCTAATTGGCTTTATTAAGGCGAGCACACTTTCTTCTGGCACTTATTGCTGTTGGAGTATTTCTGGCATTTCTACTATCTAGGTAACTATCGTCTGACGAAGCTTGCTAGCCCAGTCTTATTTACAGGAGTGAATCCAAATTTTTTCAGAAACTATATTTCTCATGCCAAATTATTATGGTATGTTTAATTCAGTTCTCGGAAATTATTCGCCATTTCTGTGAGATGAATCTATCTCAGGCGGCAGTTTTCGAGAACATACTTAGTCGTAGAATGTAGAGGAAGTTATGGGTGTAAGGAGCTGATTCGCAGTTTGGTCTTAATGATTTTCAATGTCTTTCAAAAGACATATATATATCTGAGTAAATATTTCCATACCAGATTGTGATGGTATATTCAATAGAAAGTCAATGTCAAAGCATTTTATTTCAAATAAACCATTTACATAACCTTTTGAAACGTCAAGACGTCAGTCAGTCAGAAAAATGATGCTTATTGCACAAAAAAAGTATATACCGTCATTGGTTGAATGGTCTTGATTAAGGATCGGTCCGACAGCAGTTCTCTAATTGGCTCTATTAAGGCGAGCACACTTTCTTCTGGCACTTATTGCTGTTGGAGTATTTCTGGCATTTCTACTATCTAGGTAACTATCGTCTGACGAAGCTGGCTAGCCCAGTCTTATTTACAGGAGTGAATCCAAATTTTTTCAGAAACTTAATTCCCATGCCAAATTATTATGGTATGTTCAATTCAGTTCTCGGAAATTCTTCGCCATTTCTGTGAGATGAATCTATCTCAGGCGGCAGTTTTCGAGAGCATACTTAGTCGTACAATGTAGAAGAGGTTATGGGTGTAGGGAGCACACTTTCTCCTGATACTTATTAGACGCTACAAGTGCAAGATTTCATTTAAAAAAATCACTAAACTTGCTTATTGGTCCAGCCTCATCTACGCAGGTTATGCAATGAGCTACGCGACTGGACCAGTTATACTTCCCAACTAATCTCTACTTGACCAACGATCCACGTACCAGGGTCGGTTATATTTTTCCACGTGTATTTCCACTACCATACGCTTATTATGGTATATTTCTTACTGTTCTCTTAACTATTTAAACCTTCTTTCCCCAGTATGAGGCAACACTTGCGCTACATTACACTATTCGCTATTCGGGTCGCCTGTGCCTCGTTAGTAACTTCAGCAGGGTGTACCACGTGCAGGTACATATTTCCCGTACTTCATTATAATGGTAGGTTAATTTCAAGGCTTTTGGTGTACTTCTGCCAAAGCTTTCCTCTTTCTTGTCGTCGTGACGCCATGTTTCGACTGCTGTAACTATCGTCTGACGAAGCTGGCTAGCCCAGTCTTATTTACAGGAGTGAATCCAAATTTTTTCAGAAAATATATTTCCTATGCCAAATTATTATGGTATGTTTAATTCAGTTCTCGGAAATTCTTCGCCATTTCTGTGAGATGAATCTATCTCAGGCGGCAGTTTTCGAGAGCATACTTAGTCGTACAATGTAGAAGAGGTCATGGGTGTAGGGAGCACACTTTCTCCTGGCACTTATTAGACGCTACAAGTGCAAGATTTCATTTAAAAAAATCACTAAACTTGCTTATTGGTCCAGCCTCATCTACGCAGGTTATGCAATGAGCTACGCGACTGGACCAGTTATGCTTCCCAACTAATCTCTACTTGACCAACGATCCACGTACCTGGGTCGGTTATATTTTTCCAAGTGTATTTCCACTACCATACGCTTATAATGGTATATTTCTTACTGTTCTTTTAACTATTTAAACCTACATTACTTTACTTGCGCTACATTACACTATTCACTATTACTAAACTCGGCAGTTGGTCCTGCCTATTGTTTTACGTGACTGAATCAGTTACACTTTCCCAACTATATTTCCCGTACTTCATTATAATGGAAGGTTAATTTCAAGGCTTTTGGTGTATTTCAAACAAAACTTTCCTCTTTCTTGTCGTCGTGACGCCATGTTTCGACTGCTGTTACTATCGTTTGACGAAGCTGGCTAGCCCAGTCTTATTTACAGGAGTCACTCCAATTTTTTTTAGAAAATATATTTCCCATACCAAATTATTATGGTATGTTTATTTCTTGTGTAGTAATGGTCTTGATTACGGATTGGTCCGACAGCAGTTCTCTAATTGATTTTATTAAGGCGAGCACACTTTCTTCTGGCACTTATTGCTGTTGGAGTATTTCTGGCATTTCTACTATCTAGGTAACTATCGTCATACGAAGCTTGCTAGCCCAGTCTTATTTACAGGAGTGAATCCAAATTTTTTCAGAAACTATATTTCTCATGCCAAATTATTATGGTATGTTTAATTCAGTTCTCGGAAATTATTCGCCATTTCTGTGAGATGAATCTATCTCAGGCACAGTTTTCGAGAACATACTTAGTCGTAGAATGTAGAGGAAGTTATGGGTGTAAGGAGCTGATTCGCAGTTTGGTCTTAATGATTTTCAATGTCTTTCAAAAGACATATATATATCTGAGTAAATATTTCCATACCAGATTGTGATGGTATATTCAATAGAAAGTCAATGTCAAAGCATTTTATTTCAAATAAACCATTTACATAACCTTTTGAAACGTCAAGACGTCAGTCAGTCAGAAAATGATGCTTATTGCAAAAAAAAAAATTATACCGTCATTGGTTGAATGGTCTTGATTAAGGATCGGTCCGACAGCAGTTCTCTAATTGGCTCTATTAAGGCGAGCACACTTTCTTCTGGCACTTATTGCTGTTGGAGTATTTCTGGCATTTCTACTATCTAGGTAACCATCGTCTGACGAAGCTGGCTAGCCCAGTCTTATTTACAGGAGTGAATCCAAATTTTTTCAGAAACTTAATTCCCATGCCAAATTATTATGGTATGTTCAATTCAGTTCTCGGAAATTCTTCGCCATTTCTGTGAGATGAATCTATCTCAGGCGGCAGTTTTCGAGAGCATACTTAGTCGTACAATGTAGAAGAGGTTATGGGTGTAGGGAGCACACTTTCTCCTGATACTTATTAGACGCTACAAGTGCAAGATTTCATTTTAAAAAATCACTAAACTTGCTTATTGGTCCAGCCTCATCTACGCAGGTTATGCAATGAGCTACGCGACTGGACCAGTTATACTTCCCAACTAATCTCGACTTGACCAACGATCCACGTACCTGGGTCGGTTATATTTTTCCACGTGTATTTCCACTACCATACGCTTATTATGGTATATTTCTTACTGTTCTCTTAACTATTTAAACCTTCTTTCCCCAGTATGAGGCAACACTTGCGCTACATTACACTATTCGCTATTCGGGTCGCCTGTATCTCGTTAGTAACTTCAGCAGGGTGTACCACGTCCAAGTACATATTTCCCGAACTTCATTGTAATGGTAGGTTAATTTCAAGGCTCTTGGTGTATTTCTGCCAAAGCTTTCTCCTTTCTTGTCGTCGTGACGCCATGTTTCGACTGCTGTAACTGTCGTCTGACGAAGCTGGCTAGCCCAGTCTTATTTACAGGAGTGAATTCAATTTTTTTCAGAAACTTAATTCCCATGCCAAATTATTATGGTATGTTCAATTCAGTTCTCGGAAATTCTTCGCCATTTCTGTGAGATGAATCTATCTCAGGCGGCAGTTTTCGAGAGCATACTTAGTCGTACAATGTAGAAGAGGTTATGGGTGTAGGGAGCACACTTTCTCCTGATACTTATTAGACGCTACAAGTGCAAGATTTCATTTAAAAAAATCACTAAACTTGCTTATTGGTCCAGCCTCATCTACGCAGGTTATGCAATGAGCTACGCGACTGGACCAGTTATACTTCCCAACTAATCTCTACTTGACCAACGATCCACGTACCAGGGTCGGTTATATTTTTCCACGTGTATTTCCACTACCATACGCTTATTATGGTATATTTCTTACTGTTCTCTTAACTATTTAAACCTTCTTTCCCCAGTATGAGGCAACACTTGCGCTACATTACACTATTCGCTATTCGGGTCGCCTGTGCCTCGTTAGTAACTTCAGCAGGGTGTACCACGTGCAGGTACATATTTCCCGTACTTCATTATAATGGTAGGTTAATTTCAAGGCTTTTGGTGTACTTCTGCCAAAGCTTTCCTCTTTCTTGTCGTCGTGACGCCATGTTTCGACTGCTGTAACTATCGTCTGACGAAGCTGGCTAGCCCAGTCTTATTTACAGGAGTGAATCCAAATTTTTTCAGAAAATATATTTCCTATGCCAAATTATTATGGTATGTTTAATTCAGTTCTCGGAAATTCTTCGCCATTTCTGTGAGATGAATCTATCTCAGGCGGCAGTTTTCGAGAGCATACTTAGTCGTACAATGTAGAAGAGGTCATGGGTGTAGGGAGCACACTTTCTCCTGGCACTTATTAGACGCTACAAGTGCAAGATTTCATTTAAAAAAATCACTAAACTTGCTTATTGGTCCAGCCTCATCTACGCAGGTTATGCAATGAGCTACGCGACTGGACCAGTTATGCTTCCCAACTAATCTCTACTTGACCAACGATCCACGTACCTGGGTCGGTTATATTTTTCCAAGTGTATTTCCACTACCATACGCTTATAATGGTATATTTCTTACTGTTCTTTTAACTATTTAAACCTACATTACTTTACTTGCGCTACATTACACTATTCACTATTACTAAACTCGGCAGTTGGTCCTGCCTATTGTTTTACGTGACTGAATCAGTTACACTTTCCCAACTATATTTCCCGTACTTCATTATAATGGAAGGTTAATTTCAAGGCTTTTGGTGTATTTCAAACAAAACTTTCCTCTTTCTTGTCGTCGTGACGCCATGTTTCGACTGCTGTTACTATCGTTTGACGAAGCTGGCTAGCCCAGTCTTATTTACAGGAGTCACTCCAATTTTTTTTAGAAAATATATTTCCCATACCAAATTATTATGGTATGTTTATTTCTTGTGTAGTAATGGTCTTGATTACGGATTGGTCCGACAGCAGTTCTCTAATTGATTTTATTAAGGCGAGCACACTTTCTTCTGGCACTTATTGCTGTTGGAGTATTTCTGGCATTTCTACTATCTAGGTAACTATCGTCATACGAAGCTTGCTAGCCCAGTCTTATTTACAGGAGTGAATCCAAATTTTTTCAGAAACTATATTTCTCATGCCAAATTATTATGGTATGTTTAATTCAGTTCTCGGAAATTATTCGCCATTTCTGTGAGATGAATCTATCTCAGGCACAGTTTTCGAGAACATACTTAGTCGTAGAATGTAGAGGAAGTTATGGGTGTAAGGAGCTGATTCGCAGTTTGGTCTTAATGATTTTCAATGTCTTTCAAAAGACATATATATATCTGAGTAAATATTTCCATACCAGATTGTGATGGTATATTCAATAGAAAGTCAATGTCAAAGCATTTTATTTCAAATAAACCATTTACATAACCTTTTGAAACGTCAAGACGTCAGTCAGTCAGAAAATGATGCTTATTGCAAAAAAAAAAATTATACCGTCATTGGTTGAATGGTCTTGATTAAGGATCAGTCCGACAGCAGTTCTCTAATTGGCTCTATTAAGGCGAGCACACTTTCTTCTGGCACTTATTGCTGTTGGAGTATTTCTGGCATTTCTACTATCTAGGTAACCATCGTCTGACGAAGCTGGCTAGCCCAGTCTTATTTACAGGAGTGAATCCAAATTTTTTCAGAAACTTAATTCCCATGCCAAATTATTATGGTATGTTCAATTCAGTTCTCGGAAATTCTTCGCCATTTCTGTGAGATGAATCTATCTCAGGCGGCAGTTTTCGAGAGCATACTTAGTCGTACAATGTAGAAGAGGTTATGGGTGTAGGGAGCACACTTTCTCCTGATACTTATTAGACGCTACAAGTGCAAGATTTCATTTTAAAAAATCACTAAACTTGCTTATTGGTCCAGCCTCATCTACGCAGGTTATGCAATGAGCTACGCGACTGGACCAGTTATACTTCCCAACTAATCTCGACTTGACCAACGATCCACGTACCTGGGTCGGTTATATTTTTCCACGTGTATTTCCACTACCATACGCTTATTATGGTATATTTCTTACTGTTCTCTTAACTATTTAAACCTTCTTTCCCCAGTATGAGGCAACACTTGCGCTACATTACACTATTCGCTATTCGGGTCGCCTGTGCCTCGTTAGTAACTTCAGCAGGGTGTACCACGTCCAAGTACATATTTCCCGAACTTCATTGTAATGGTAGGTTAATTTCAAGGCTCTTGGTGTATTTCTGCCAAAGCTTTCTCCTTTCTTGTCGTCGTGACGCCATGTTTCGACTGCTGTAACTATCGTCTGACGAAGCTGGCTAGCCCAGTCTTATTTACAGGAGTGAATTCAATTTTTTTCAGAAACTTAATTCCCATGCCAAATTATTATGGTATGTTTAATTCAGTTTTCGGAAATTGTTCGCCATTTCTGTGAGATGAATCTATCTCAGGCGGCAGTTTTCGAGAGCATACTTAGTCGTATAATGTAGAAGAGGTTATGGGTGTAGGGAGCACGCTTTCTCCTGGCACTTATTAGACGCTACAAGTGCAAGATTTCATTTAAAAAAATCACTAAACTTGCATATTGGTCCAGCCTCATCTACGCAGGTTATGCAATGAGCTACGCGACTGGACCAGTTATACTTCCCAACTAATCTCTACTTGACCAACGATCCACGTACCTGGGTCGGTTATATTTTTCCAAGTGTATTTCCACTACGATACGCTTATTATTGTATATTTCTTACTGTTCTCTTAACTATTTAAACCTTCTTTCTCCAGTATTAGGCAACACTTGCGCTACATTACACTATTCACTATTACTAAACTCGGCAGTTGGTCCTGCCTATTGTTTTACGTGACTGGATCAGTTACACTTTCCTATCATCATCATCATCATCATCATTTCAGCCGATAGACGTCCACTGCTGGACATAGGCCTCCCCCAAATGTCGCCACAAAGAACGGTCTGCATTTAGGGGGGTTTGGACCATAACCCGCCACGCTGGTCCAGTGCGTGTTGGCGGGTCGCCATAGCCTCGTTGGTATCTTCAGCAGGGTGTACCACGTGCAGGTACATATTTCCCGTACTTCATTATAATGGTAGGTTAATTTCAAGGCTCTTGGTGTACTTCTGCCAAAGCTTTCCTCTTTCTTGTCGTCGTGACGCCATGTTTCGACTGCTGTAACTATCGTCTGACGAAGCTGGCTAGCCCAGTCTTATTTACAGGAGTGAATCCAAATTTTTTCAGAAAATATATTTCCTATGCCAAATTATTATGGTATGTTTAATTCAGTTCTCGGAAATTCTTCGCCATTTCTGTGAGATGAATCTATCTCAGGCGGCAGTTTTCGAGAGCATACTTAGTCGTACAATGTAGAAGAGGTCATGGGTGTAGGGAGCACACTTTCTCCTGGCACTTATTAGACGCTACAAGTGCAAGATTTCATTTTAAAAAATCACTAAACTTGCTTATTGGTCCAGCCTCATCTACGCAGGTTATGCAATGAGCTACGCGACTGGACCAGTTATACTTCCCAACTAATCTCTACTTGACCAACGATCCACGTACCTGGGTCGGTTATATTTTTCCACGTGTATTTCCACTACCATACGCTTATTATGGTATATTTCTTACTGTTCTCTTAACTATTTAAGCCTTCTTTCCCCAGTATGAGGCAACACTTGCGCTACATTACACTATTCGCTATTCGGGTCGCCTGTGCCTCGTTAGTAACTTCAGCAGGGTTTACCACGTACAAGTACATATTTCCCGAACTTCATTATAATGGTAGGTTAATTTCAAGGCTCTTGGTGTATTTCTGCAAAGCTTTTCTCTTTCTTGTCGTCGTGACGCCATGTTTCGACTGCTGTAACTATCGT
Organism: Mythimna vitellina; assembly: GCA_949316375.1. Classification (NCBI taxonomy): domain Eukaryota; kingdom Metazoa; phylum Arthropoda; class Insecta; order Lepidoptera; family Noctuidae; genus Mythimna; species Mythimna vitellina. Next base: position 37,800,118 of record OX438684.1, read on the forward strand.
CTGACGAAGCTGGCTAGCCCAGTCTTATTTACAGGAGTCACTCCAATTTTTTTTAGAAAATATATTTCCCATACCAAATTATTATGGTATATTTAATTCAGTTCTCGGAAATTCTTCGCCATTTCTGTGAGATGAATCTATCTCAGGCGGCAGTTTTCGAGAGCATACTTAGTCGTACAATGTAGAAGAGGTTATGGGTGTAGGGAGCACACTTTCTCCTGATACTTATTAGACTCTACAAGCGCAAGATTTCATTTAAAAAAATCACTAAACTTGCTTATTGGTCCAGCCTCATCTACGCAGGTTATGCAATGAGCTACGCGACTGGACCAGTTATACTTCCCAACTAATCTCTACTTGACCAACGATCCACGTACCTGGGTCGGTTATATTTTTCCACGTGTATTTCCACTACCATACGCTTATTATGGTATATTTCTTACTGTTCTCTTAACTATTTAAACCTTCTTTCCCCAGTATGAGGCAACACTTGCGCTACATTACACTATTCGCTATTCGGGTCGCCTGTGCCTCGTTAGTAACTTCAGCAGGGTGTACCACGTGCAGGTACATATTTCCCGTACTTCATTATAATGGTAGGTTAATTTCAAGGCTTTTGGTGTACTTCTGCCAAAGCTTTCCTCTTTCTTGTCGTCGTGACGCCATGTTTCGACTGCTGTAACTATCGTCTGACGAAGCTGGCTAGCCCAGTCTTATTTACAGGAGTGAATCCAAATTTTTTCAGAAAATATATTTCCTATGCCAAATTATTATGGTATGTTTAATTCAGTTCTCGGAAATTCTTCGCCATTTCTGTGAGATGAATCTATCTCAGGCGGCAGTTTTCGAGAGCATACTTAGTCGTACAATGTAGAAGAGGTCATGGGTGTAGGGAGCACACTTTCTCCTGGCACTTATTAGACGCTACAAGTGCAAGATTTCATTTAAAAAAATCACTAAACTTGCTTATTGGTCCAGCCTCATCTACGCAGGTTATGCAATGAGCTACGCGACTGGACCAGTTATGCTTCCCAACTAATCTCTACTTGACCAACGATCCACGTACCTGGGTCGGTTATATTTTTCCAAGTGTATTTCCACTACCATACGCTTATAATGGTATATTTCTTACTGTTCTTTTAACTATTTAAACCTACATTACTTTACTTGCGCTACATTACACTATTCACTATTACTAAACTCGGCAGTTGGTCCTGCCTATTGTTTTACGTGACTGAATCAGTTACACTTTCCCAACTATATTTCCCGTACTTCATTATAATGGAAGGTTAATTTCAAGGCTTTTGGTGTATTTCAAACAAAACTTTCCTCTTTCTTGTCGTCGTGACGCCATGTTTCGACTGCTGTTACTATCGTTTGACGAAGCTGGCTAGCCCAGTCTTATTTACAGGAGTCACTCCAATTTTTTTTAGAAAATATATTTCCCATACCAAATTATTATGGTATGTTTATTTCTTGTGTAGTAATGGTCTTGATTAAGGATTGGTCCGACAGCAGTTCTCTAATTGGCTTTATTAAGGCGAGCACACTTTCTTCTGGCACTTATTGCTGTTGGAGTATTTCTGGCATTTCTACTATCTAGGTAACTATCGTCATACGAAGCTTGCTAGCCCAGTCTTATTTACAGGAGTGAATCCAAATTTTTTCAGAAATTATATTTCTCATGCCAAATTATTATGGTATGTTTAATTCAGTTCTCGGAAATTATTCGCCATTTCTGTGAGATGAATCTATCTCAGGCGGCAGTTTTCGAGAACATACTTAGTCGTAGAATGTAGAGGAAGTTATGGGTGTAAGGAGCTGATTCGCAGTTTGGTCTTAATGATTTTCAATGTCTTTCAAAAGACATATATATATCTGAGTAAATATTTCCATACCAGATTGTGATGGTATATTCAATAGAAAGTCAATGTCAAAGCATTTTATTTCAAATAAACCATTTACATAACCTTTTGAAACGTCAAGACGTCAGTCAGTCAGAAAATGATGCTTATTGCACAAAAAAAGTATATACCGTCATTGGTTGAATGGTCTTGATTAAGGATCGGTCCGACAGCAGTTCTCTAATTGGCTCTATTAAGGCGAGCACACTTTCTTCTGGCACTTATTGCTGTTGGAGTATTTCTGGCATTTCTACTATCTAGGTAACCATCGTCTGACGAAGCTGGCTAGCCCAGTCTTATTTACAGGAGTGAATCCAAATTTTTTCAGAAACTTAATTCCCATGCCAAATTATTATGGTATGTTCAATTCAGTTCTCGGAAATTCTTCGCCATTTCTGTGAGATGAATCTATCTCAGGCGGCAGTTTTCGAGAGCATACTTAGTCGTACAATGTAGAAGAGGTTATGGGTGTAGGGAGCACGCTTTCTCCTGGCACTTATTAGACGCTACAAGTGCAAGATTTCATTTAAAAAAATCACTAAACTTGCTTATTGGTCCAGCCTCATCTACGCAGGTTATGCAATGAGCTACGCGACTGGACCAGTTATACTTCCCAACTAATCTCTACTTGACCAACGATCCACGTACCTGGGTCGGTTATATTTTTCCACGTGTATTTCCACTACCATACGCTTATTATGGTATATTTCTTACTGTTCCCTTAACTATTTAAACCTTCTTTCCCCAGTATGAGGCAACACTTGCGCTACATTACACTATTCGCTATTCGGGTCGCCTGTGCCTCGTTAGTAACTTCAGCAGGGTGTACCACGTCCAAGTACATATTTCCCGAACTTCATTGTAATGGTAGGTTAATTTCAAGGCTCTTGGTGTATTTCTGCCAAAGCTTTCTCCTTTCTTGTCGTCGTGACGCCATGTTTCGACTGCTGTAACTATCGTCTGACGAAGCTGGCTAGCCCAGTCTTATTTACAGGAGTGAATTCAATTTTTTTCAGAAACTTAATTCCCATGCCAAATTATTATGGTATGTTTAATTCAGTTCTCGGAAATTGTTCGCCATTTCTGTGAGATGAATCTATCTCAGGCGGCAGTTTTCGAGAGCATACTTAGTCGTATAATGTAGAAGAGGTTATGGGTGTAGGGAGCACGCTTTCTCCTGGCACTTATTAGACGCTACAAGTGCAAGATTTCATTTAAAAAAATCACTAAACTTCCTTATTGGTCCAGCCTCATCTACGCAGGTTATGCAATGAGCTACGCGACTGGACCAGTTATACTTCCCAACTAATCTCTACTTGACCAACGATCCACGTACCTGGGTCGGTTATATTTTTCCAAGTGTATTTCCACTACCATACGCTTATTATTGTATATTTCTTACTGTTCTCTTAACTATTTAAACCTTCTTTGTCCAGTATTAGGCAACACTTGCGCTACATTACACTATTCACTATTACTAAACTCGGCAGTTGGTCCTGCCTATTGTTTTACGTGACTGGATCAGTTACACTTTCCTATCATCATCATCATCATCATCATTTCAGCCGATAGACGTCCACTGCTGGACATAGGCCTCCCCCAAAATGTCGCCACAAAGAACGGTCTGCATTTAGGGGGGTTTGGACCATAACCCGCCACGCTGGTCCAGTGCGTGTTGGCGGGTCGCCATAGCCTCGTTGGTATCTTCAGCAGGGTGTACCACGTGCAGGTACATATTTCCCGTACTTCATTATAATGGTAGGTTAATTTCAAGGCTTTTGGTGTACTTCTGCCAAAGCTTTCCTCTTTCTTGTCGTCGTGACGCCATGTTTCGACTGCTGTAACTATCGTCTGACGAAGCTGGCTAGCCCAGTCTTATTTACAGGAGTGAATCCAAATTTTTTCAGAAAATATATTTCCTATGCCAAATTATTATGGTATGTTTAATTCAGTTCTCGGAAATTCTTCGCCATTTCTGTGAGATGAATCTATCTCAGGCGGCAGTTTTCGAGAGCATACTTAGTCGTACAATGTAGAAGAGGTCATGGGTGTAGGGAGCACACTTTCTCCTGGCACTTATTAGACGCTACAAGTGCAAGATTTCATTTAAAAAAATCACTAAACTTGCTTATTGGTCCAGCCTCATCTACGCAGGTTATGCAATGAGCTACGCGACTGGACCAGTTATGCTTCCCAACTAATCTCTACTTGACCAACGATCCACGTACCTGGGTCGGTTATATTTTTCCAAGTGTATTTCCACTACCATACGCTTATAATGGTATATTTCTTACTGTTCTTTTAACTATTTAAACCTACATTACTTTACTTGCGCTACATTACACTATTCACTATTACTAAACTCGGCAGTTGGTCCTGCCTATTGTTTTACGTGACTGAATCAGTTACACTTTCCCAACTATATTTCCCGTACTTCATTATAATGGAAGGTTAATTTCAAGGCTCTTGGTGTATTTCTGCAAAGCTTTTCTCTTTCTTGTCGTCGTGACGCCATGTTTCGACTGCTGTAACTATCGTCTGACGAAGCTGGCTAGCCCAGTCTTATTTACAGGAGTGAATCCAAATTTTTTCAGAAAATATATTTCCTATGCCAAATTATTATGGTATGTTTAATTCAGTTCTCGGAAATTCTTCGCCATTTCTGTGAGATGAATCTATCTCAGGCGGTAGTTTTCGAGAACATAATTAGTTGTAGAATGTAGAGGAGTTTATGGGTGTAGGGAGCTGATTCGCACTTTGGTCTTAATGGTTTTTAATATCTTTCAAAAGACATTTAAATATGTAATTATTCCTATATCAGATTATGGTGGTATGTTCAATAAAAGTATATACCGTCATTGTTGTAGGGTCTTTACTCTACTTGAGAAAATATTTTACAACAAATTATCTGCGAATATGTATGCAGCGGTCTTGTGGACTGATACTTATTTATTTAATACTTTATGCACAAACGTACAGCGGCGGACTTAATGCCTCAGGCATTTTCTACCAGTCAACTACACGTCGTTCGTCGTAGTTGTTATACTTCAGTTACACTTTTTCAAAACATTTCAAATATCAATACTAAAAATGGGTCCAATAGCATATTCCTTATTAGCACTTTTAATATGAATACTCTTTATTCCAGTAGTCAGCACTTGTGCTACATTACACTTTTCACTATTACCAAACTCAGTACATGGCCAGCCATATAAGAGTGCGCGACGGGGTCAGTTGTATTTTTCCTATCATAAGCTTCTTATGATACATTTCTTTAAGATTTTCAGTATGTTTAAATTGTCTTGATTAAGAATTGGTCTTATAGCAGTTCTCTAATTGGCTCTATTAAACCGAGGACTTTTTCCTCTTCTTGGTCACGCCTCTTATTGCGGATGTCACAACGTCTTCCAGTCTTTTGAGGGACTCTTCGACGGAGCTGTCCCTGGCATCTGGTTCACTGCCAGCCAGCCTCGAGGGGCCAGCCTCAACGCTGGTCGCTTTGGGGTCGCGCCCCTCCATGGCTGTTGTGTTTTCCAAAAGTATTTCCCCTATCATAAACTTCTTATGATATACTTCTTAGTTTTTCAATTTGCTTAAATGGACTTGATTAAGAATTCGTCCTATAGCTCTTATTAACTCTATTGAGGCTCTATTACATTTCTTTACTAAGAATGTGTTCTCACTCTGTAACTCAAAGGTTTGCTGGGAGAAAACTCAAACTCAGAGTTAATAAACTGTATTATCGCCGTGTACTGTGTATGTTTTTTTGTGTACAATAAAGAATTAATTAATAATTTTTTTTTTCTTATTTGCTCTATTAAGGCCAGTACATAAATATAATTTTTTAATTTAGTGTTTGATAAACAGCACTTTTTCATTCACTATAATATCTAAACTTGCCACCGTGTCCAGGTCAGTTATATTTCCTAAAAGTACTTCCCCTATCATTAGTTTCTTATGGTACATTTCTTACAATACTCCAAACTATTATTTGCTTTTGCTAAGAATGAGTTCAATAGCCTATGTTAGAACCCTTACGGTTGCTGCACACGGGCCACCTGCCACAGCCACATAGGCAGCTGAAGCGTACGACAGCCACTAGTAGCTGGTAGCTGCTGCTTTTTTAACCCATACGCTCAGTATCATAATGAACTCTGACGAAAGTTTAAATGCACGAGTAGCGTGGCGTTTTGTATCGGCGTTTAGTGGTCGGTGCAGGCCACAAAAAGCGAGCAGCGTCAACCATGTGCGGCGAATGCATATAAAATGTAGGGAAACTATAAAAAATATACCAGTGGTGGCGTTTTATGGTTGTTACCAATGGCATATTAATTACAATGGCTGGTAGCAATAACTGCGAAACAATGTTGCACTTTAGCGGTTATTATAAATTAAGTTGTTATGTGTTTGTGTAGTTCATCAAGTGGTTATCGATTAAACAAATTAAAGCGCAAAATTTCATTTGAAATGAAATTATGGTGTATTTGTTAAACCACACAGTAATCTACCTTTAGTTTTAACTTACCGTTTTATTTTTATCGACTTTCCTGCATTTAAAACCATTTTCCTTAAATCGACGTTATGGTCACATGTTAATGTTGTTCATTAATTCGCAACCAAAGTCATACAAAAACATTAAATTAGATGAATTTGTAGAGTTTTGTTATTATTGTTTTGGTCTTGAAATACTTGATCCGCCATTAATTTTGTTAAATTGAGCTGCCCTGATGCGAGCTCTGTTCTTTTTCATTTTTGTATAATTTACTGCGATAACGCACAGTCGAGGCGCTTCATTGCGTAACGGCACTTGAAATGAATTTTTGGTGTATTTGTTGAATCACATTCATTTTCTATCAATATATTTTACACACCAGTAAATGGAGATTGTACTACCCTGAAGTTTTATTTCCCTTTTTATAAAAGGTACTTGTTAGTATTTTTCATTAATTTATAACCAAAATAAGTCATAATCAGTCAAAACATTTAAGGAATTCGTAATGTTTGATTAACGATATTATTTCTTTCTTGAAATACTTGATCCGCTGGTATTTTTTTGAGATTGAGCTACTCTGAAGCGTATTCTCATTAAGTTATCATCATGGTTATATGCTAGTGTGTTTTCGTAGTAAGTATTTTATTCGCCAATTAATTTTTGAAACTGACAGCTCAGTTTTGATATAGGTTTACTGAAGTGCATTCTTATTAAATAATCATCATGGTTATATGCTAGTGTGTTTTCGTAATAAGTATTTTATTCGCCAATTAATTTTTGAAACTGACAGCTCAGTTTTGATATAGGTTTACTGAAGTGCATTCTTATTAAATAATCATCATGGTTATATGCTAGTGTGTTTTCGTAATAAGTATTTTATTCGCCAATTAATTTTTGAAACTGACAGCTCAGTTTTGATATAGGTTTACTGAAGTGCATTCTTATTAAATAATCATCATGGTTATATGCTAGTGTGTTTTCGTAGTAAGTATTTTATTCGCCAATTAATTTTTGAAACTGACAGCTCAGTTTTGATATAGGTTTACTGAAGTGCATTCTTATTAAATAATCATCATGGTTATATGCTAGTGTGTTTTCGTAATAAGTATTTTATTCGCCAATTAATTTTTGAAACTGACAGCTCAGTTTTGATATAGGTTTACTGAAGTGCATTCTTATTAAATAATCATCATGGTTATATGCTAGTGTGTTTTCGTAATAAGTATTTTATTCGCCAATTAATTTTTGAAACTGACAGCTCAGTTTTGATATAGGTTTACTGAAGTGCATTCTTATTAAATAATCATCATGGTTATATGCTAGTGTGTTTTCGTAATAAGTATTTTATTCGCCAATTAATTTTTGAAACTGACAGCTCAGTTTTGATATAGGTTTACTGAAGTGCATTCTTATTAAATAATCATCATGGTTATATGCTAGTGTGTTTTCGTAATAAGTATTTTATTCGCCAATTAATTTTTGAAACTGACAGCTCAGTTTTGATATAGGTTTACTGAAGTGCATTCTTATTAAATAATCATCATGGTTATATGCTAGTGTGTTTTCGTAATAAGTATTTTATTCGCCAATTAATTTTTGAAACTGACAGCTCAGTTTTGATATAGGTTTACTGAAGTGCATTCTTATTAAATAATCATCATGGTTATATGCTAGTGTGTTTTCGTAATAAGTATTTTATTCGCCAATTAATTTTTGAAACTGACAGCTCAGTTTTGATATAGGTTTACTGAAGTGCATTCTTATTAAATAATCATCATGGTTATTTGCTTGTGTGTTTTCGCAACCAGTATTTTATTCGCCAATTAATTTTTGAAACTGACAGCTCAGTTTTGATGTAGGTTTACTGAAGTGCATTCTTATTAAATAAACATCATGGTTATATGCTAGTGTGTTTTCGTAGTAAGTATTTTATTCGCCAATTAATTTTTGAAACTGACAGCTCAGTTTTGATATAGGTTTACTGAAGTGCATTCTTATTAAATAATCATCATGGTTATATGTTAGTGTGTTTTCGCAACAAGTATTTTATTCGCCAATTAATTTTTGAAACTGACAGCTCAGTTTTGATATAGGTTTACTGAAGTGCATTCTTATTAAATAATCATCATGGTTATATGCTAGTGTGTTTTCATAGCAAGTATTTTATTCGCCAATTAATTTTTTAAACTGACAGCTCAGTTTTGATATAGGTTTACTGAAGTGCATTCTTATTAAATAATCATCATGGTTATATGCTAGTGTGTTTTCGCAACAAGTATTTTATTCGCCAATTAATTTTTGAAACTGACAGCTCAGTTTTGATATAGGTTTACTGAAGTGCATTCTTATTAAATAATCATCATGGTTATATGCTAGTGTGTTTTCGCATGAAGTATTTTATTCGCCAATTAATTTTTTTAAACTGACAGCTCAGTTTTGACATAGGTTTACTGAAGCGCATTCTCTTTATATAGTCATGGTTATATGCGTTTCCGTGTGTTTCCGGAGGCAGTATTTAATTCAACAGTTAATTTTGAAACTATCAGATCAGTTTTAACTCAAGCTTACTGAAGTGCATTCTCATTAAATGATCATCATGGTTATATGCTGGTGTGTTTTCTCATGCAGTATTTTATTTGCCAATTAATTTTTGAAACTGACAGCTCAGTTTTGATATAGGTTTACTGAAGTGCATTCTTATTAAATAATCATCATGGTTATATGCTAGTGTGTTTTCATAACAAGTATTTTATTCGCCAATTAATTTTTGAAACTGACAGCTCAATTTTGATATAGGTTTACTGAAGTGCTATCTTGTTAAATAATCATAATGGTTATATGCTAGTGTGTTTTCGCATGAAGTATTTTATTCGCCAATTAATTTTTGAAACTGACAGCTCAGTTTTGATATAGGTTTACTGAAGTGCATTCTTATTAAATAATCATCATGGTTATATGCTAGTGTGTTTTCGCATGAAGTATTTTATTCGCCAATTAATTTTTTAAACTGACAGCTCAGTTTTGATATAGGTTTACTTAAGTGCATTCTCATTAAATAATCATCATGGTTATATGCCAGTGTGTTTTCTCATGCAGTATTTTATTCGCCAATTAGTTTTGGAAACTGACAGCTCAGTTTTGATATAGGTTTACTGAAGTGCATTCTTATTAAATAATCATCATGGTTATATGCTAGTGTGTTTTCGTAGCAAGTATTTTATTCGCCAAATAATTTTTGAAACTGACAGCTCAGTTTTGATATAGGTTTACTGAAGTGCATTCTTATTAAATAATCATCATGGTTATATGCTAGTGTGTTTTCGTAGTAAGTATTTTATTCGCCAATTAATTTTTGAAACTGACAGCTCAGTTTTGATATAGGTTTACTGAAGTGCATTCTTATTAAATAATCATCATGGTTATATGCTAGTGTGTTTTCGCATGAAGTATTTTATTCGCCAATTATTTTTTTAAACTGACAGCTCAGTTTTGACATAGGTTTACTGAAGCGCATTCTCTTTATATAGTCATGGTTATATGCGTCTTTTTTCTTTCAACAGTTAATTTTGAAACTAACAGATCAGTTTCAACTCAAGCTTACTGAAGTGCATTCTCATTAAATAATCATCATTGTTATAATTATTCTAGTGTGTTTTCTCATGCAGTATTTTATTCGCCAGGTAATTTTTGAAACTGATAGCTCAGTTTTGATATAGGTTTACTGAAGTGCATTCTCATAGCAATATAGTCATATGCCAATGTGTTTCATCAGTTGAAAATCAAAGTAAGACCTCTCATATACTGCATTAGGGATATTTGACTTTCCACACCATTTTTCTACAAATATTTTTTTGAGACTACGCTGCCTTGTAGCGTGTTTTCTTTAAATTATCATAATGGTTATATGATTGAGTGGTTCATTCAATGATGATCGAGAAAAGGCTTCAAATTGCAAAATTTTACTTGAAATTAATTTACGGTGCATTTCAAACCAATATTTTTTTGACCTATTTGCATTTAAATGTATTTTCTTTTAATTAACGTCATGGTCTTATGTTAATGTAGTTTCAATAATTCGTAACCAACACGATACAAAATCGAGCAAAACATCACATTGCAAGAATTTGTAGTGTTTTGTTACTTATATTGTTTTTGTCTTGAAATACTTGATTCACCGGTAATTTTTTGAGACTGAACTACCCAGAAGCGTGTTCATGGTTATATGCTAGTGTATTTTCTAGCCAAGTATTTCATGCGTTAGTCAATTTTTTAAACTGACAGCTCAGTTTTAACTAAGGTTTACTAAAACGCAGTTTTTTAAATATGTCAGTTTAGTCATATGCCACACATTGCAAGAATTTGTAGTGTTTTGTTACTTACATTGTTTTTGTCTTGAAATACTTGATCCACCGGTAATTTTTTGAGACTAAATTACCCAGAAGCGTGTTCTTATTGTATAGTCATCATGGTTATATGCTAGTGTGTTTTCTTAGGCAGTATTTCAGTCGCCAGTCAATTTTTTAAATTTACTACTCAGTTTTAACTAAGGTTTACTAAAACGCAGTTTCTTAAATATGTCAGTTTAGTCATATGCCACACATTGCAAGAATTTGTAGTGTTTTGTTACTTACATTGTTTATGTCTTGAAATACTTGATCCGACGGTAATTTTTTGAGACTGAATTACCCAGAAGCGTGTTCTCATTATATAATCATCATGGTTATATGCTAGTGTGTTTTCGTATGCAGTATTTTATGCGCCAGTCAATTTATTAAACTGACAGCTCAGTTTTAACTAAGATTTACTAAATCGCAGTTTCTTAAATATGTCAGTTTAGTCATATGCCTCACATTGCAAGAATTTGTAGTGTTTTGTTACTTACATTGTTTTTGTCTTGAAATACTTGATCCACCGGTAATTTTTTGAGACTGAACTACCCAGAAGCATGTTCTCATTATATAGTCATCATGATTATATGCTAGTGTGTTTTCGTACGCATTATTTCATGCGCCAGTCAATTTTTTTAACTGACTACTCAGTTTTAACTAAGGTTTACTAAATCGCAGTTTCTTAAATATGTCAGTTTAGTCATATGCCTCACATTGCAAGAATTTGTAGTGTTTTGTTACTTACATTGTTTTTGTCTTGAAATACTTGATCCACCGGTAATTTTTTGAGACTGAACTACCCAGATGCGTGTTCATGGTTATATGCTAGTGTATTTTCTAGCCAAGTATTTCATGCACCAGTCAATTTTTTAAACTGGCAGCTCAGTTTTAACTAAAGTTTACTAAAACGCAGTTTCTTAAATATGTCAATTTAGTCATATGCTAGTGTGTTTCATCAGGTGAAAATCAAATTTAGACTTCTAATAAAATGCAGTAGGAGTATATTTGATTACCAATACCGTTTTTCTAATAATACTTTTTTTGTGACAGAGATGCCCTGAAGCGTGTTCTCTTTATATAATATATGAATGGTTATATGTTGGTGTTGTTCATTAGGTGATAGTCGAATAATGGCATAAAATGGCAAAATTTCATTTCAAATTATTTTATGGTGTATCTGTCAAACCACTCTGTAATCCCCCCTTAATTTTTAGACTCACTGCTTTATTTTTATCGACCTACCTAGTAGTACTTGCATTAAAAAGCATTTTCTTTAAATTATCGTTACAGTCATGTGTTAATATTTTTCATCACCGGTAATTTTTTGAGACTGAACTACCCAGAAGCGTGTTCATGGTTATATGCTAGTGTGTTTTCTACACATGTATTTGATGCGCCAGTCAATTTTTTAAACTGGCGGCTCAGTTTTAACTAAAGTTTACTAAAACGCAGTTTCTTAAATATGTCAATTTAGTCATATGCTAGTGTGTTTCATCAGGTGAAAATCAAATTTAGACTTCTAATAAAATGCAGTAGGAGTATATTTGATTACCAATACCGTTTTTCTAATAATACTTTTTTTGTGACAGAGATGCCCTGAAGCGTGTTCTCTTTATATAATATATGAATGGTTATATGTTGGTGTTGTTCATTAGCTGATAGTCGAATAATGGCATAAAATGGCAAAATTTCATTTCAAATTATTTTATGGTGTATCTGTCAAACCACACTGTAATCCCCTCTTAATTTTTAGACTCACTGCTTTATTTTTATCGACCTACCTAGTAGTACTTGCATTAAAAAGCATTTTCTTTAAATTATCGTTACAGTCATGTGTTAATATTTTTCATCACCGGTAATTTTTTGAGACTGAACTACCCAGAAGCGTGTTCATGGTTATATGCTAGTGTGTTTTCTACACATGTATTTCATGCGCCAGTCAATTTTTTAAACTGGCGGCTCAGTTTTAACTAAAGTTTACTAAAACGCAGTTTCTTAAATATGTCAATTTAGTCATATGCTAGTGTGTTTCATCAGGTGAAAATCAAATTTAGACTTCTAATAAAATGCAGTAGGAGTATATTTGATTACCAATACCGTTTTTCTAATAATACTTTTTTTGTGACAGAGATGCCCTGAAGCGTGTTCTCTTTATATAATATATGAATGGTTATATGTTGGTGTTGTTCATTAGCTGATAGTCGAATAATGGCATAAAATGGCAAAATTTCATTTCAAATTATTTTATGGTGTATCTGTCAAACCACACTGTAATCCCCCCTTGATTTTTAGACTCACTGCTTTATTTTTATCGACCTACCTAGTAGTACTTGCATTAAAAAGCATTTTCTTTAAATTATCGTTACAGTCATGTGTTAATATTTTTCATCACCGGAAATTTTTTGAGACTGAACTACCCAGAAGCGTGTTCATGGTTATATGCTAGTGTGTTTTCTACACATATACTTAATGCGCCAGTCAATTTTTTAAACTGGCGGCTCAGTTTTAACTAAAGTTTACTAAAACGCAGTTTCTTAAATATGTCAATTTAGTCATATGCTAGTGTGTTTCATCAGGTGAAAATCAAATTTAGACTTCTAATAAAATGCAGTAGGAGTATATTTGATTACCAATACCGTTTTTCTAATAATACTTTTTTTGTGACAGAGATGCCCTGAAGCGTGTTCTCTTTATATAATATATGAATGGTTATATGTTGGTGTTGTTCATTAGGTGATAGTCGAATAATGGCATAAAATGGCAAAATTTCATTTCAAATTATTTTATGGTGTATCTGTCAAACCACACTGTAATCCCCCCTTAATTTTTAGACTCACTGCTTTATTTTTATCGACCTACCTAGTAGTACTTGCATTAAAAAGCATTTTCTTTAAATTATCGTTACAGTCATGTGTTAATATTTTTCATCACCGGAAATTTTTTGAGACTGAACTACCCAGAAGCGTGTTCATGGTTATATGCTAGTGTGTTTTCTACACATATACTTAATGCGCCAGTCAATTTTTTAAACTGGCGGCTCAGTTTTAACTAAAGTTTACTAAAACGCAGTTTCTTAAATATGTCAATTTAGTCATATGCTAGTGTGTTTCATCAGGTGAAAATCAAATTTAGACTTCTAATAAAATGCAGTAGGAGTATATTTGATTACCAATACCGTTTTTCTAATAATACTTTTTTTTGTGACAGAGATGCCCTGAAGCGTGTTCTCTTTATATAATATATGAATGGTTATATGTTGGTGTTGTTCATTAGGTGATAGTCGAATAATGGCATAAAATGGCAAAATTTCATTTCAAATTATTTTATGGTGTATCTGTCAAACCACACTGTAATCCCCCCTTAATTTTTAGACTCACTGCTTTATTTTTATCGACCTACCTAGTAGTACTTGCATTAAAAAGCATTTTCTTTAAATTATCGTTACAGTCATGTGTTAATATTTTTCATCACCGGAAATTTTTTGAGACTGAACTACCCAGAAGCGTGTTCATGGTTATATGCTAGTGTGTTTTCTACACATATACTTAATGCGCCAGTCAATTTTTTAAACTGGCGGCTCAGTTTTAACTAAAGTTTACTAAAACGCAGTTTCTTAAATATGTCAATTTAGTCATATGCTAGTGTGTTTCATCAGGTGAAAATCAAATTTAGACTTCTAATAAAATGCAGTAGGAGTATATTTGATTACCAATACCGTTTTTCTAATAATACTTTTTTTGTGACAGAGATGCCCTGAAGCGTGTTCTCTTTATATAATATATGAATGGTTATATGTTGGTGTTGTTCATTAGCTGATAGTCGAATAATGGCATAAAATGGCAAAATTTCATTTCAAATTATTTTATGGTGTATCTGTCAAACCACACTGTAATCCCCCCTTGATTTTTAGACTCACTGCTTTATTTTTATCGACCTACCTAGTAGTACTTGCATTAAAAAGCATTTTCTTTAAATTATCGTTACAGTCATGTGTTAATATTTTTCATCACCGGAAATTTTTTGAGACTGAACTACCCAGAAGCGTGTTCATGGTTATATGCTAGTGTGTTTTCTACACATATACTTAATGCGCCAGTCAATTTTTTAAACTGGCGGCTCAGTTTTAACTAAAGTTTACTAAAACGCAGTTTCTTAAATATGTCAATTTAGTCATATGCTAGTGTGTTTCATCAGGTGAAAATCAAATTTAGACTTCTAATAAAATGCAGTAGGAGTATATTTGATTACCAATACCGTTTTTCTAATAATACTTTTTTTGTGACAGAGATGCCCTGAAGCGTGTTCTCTTTATATAATATATGAATGGTTATATGTTGGTGTTGTTCATTAGCTGATAGTCGAATAATGGCATAAAATGGCAAAATTTCATTTCAAATTATTTTATGGTGTATCTGTCAAACCACACTGTAATCCCCCCTTAATTTTTAGACTCACTGCTTTATTTTTATCGACCTACCTAGTAGTACTTGCATTAAAAAGCATTTTCTTTAAATTATCGTTACAGTCATGTGTTAATATTTTTCATCACCGGTAATTTTTTGAGACTGAACTACCCAGAAGCGTGTTCATGGTTATATGCTAGTGTATTTTCTAGCGGAGTATTTCATGCACCAGTCAATTTTTTAAACTGGCAGCTCAGTTTTAACTAAAGTTTACTAAAACGCAGTTTCTTAAATATGTCAATTTAGTCATATGCAAGTGTGTTTCATCAGGTGAAAATCAAATTTAGACTTCTAATAAAATGCAGTAGGAGTATATTTGATTACCAATACCGTTTTTCTAATAATACTTTTTTTGTGACAGAGATGCCCTGAAGCGTGTTCTCTTTATATAATATATGAATGGTTATATGTTGGTGTTGTTCATTAGGTGATAGTCGAATAATGGCATAAAATGGCAAAATTTCATTTCAAATTATTTTATGGTGTATCTGTCAAACCACACTGTAATCCCCCCTTAATTTTTAGACTCACTGCTTTATTTTTATCGACCTACCTAGTAGTACTTGCATTAAAAAGCATTTTCTTTAAATTATCGTTACAGTCATGTGTTAATATTTTTCATCACCGGTAATTTTTTGAGACTGAACTACCCAGAAGCGTGTTCATGGTTATATGCTAGTGTGTTTTCTACACATATACTTAATGCGCCAGTCAATTTTTTAAACTGGCGGCTCAGTTTTAACTAAAGTTTACTAAAACGCAGTTTCTTAAATATGTCAATTTAGTCATATGCTAGTGTGTTTCATCAGGTGAAAATCAAATTTAGACTTCTAATAAAATGCAGTAGGAGTATATTTGATTACCAATACCGTTTTTCTAATAATACTTTTTTTGTGACAGAGATGCCCTGAAGCGTGTTCTCTTTATATAATATATGAATGGTTATATGTTGGTGTTGTTCATTAGGTGATAGTCGAATAATGGCATAAAATGGCAAAATTTCATTTCAAATTATTTTATGGTGTATCTGTCAAACCACACTGTAATCCCCCCTTAATTTTTAGACTCACTGCTTTATTTTTATCGACCTACCTAGTAGTACTTGCATTAAAAAGCATTTTCTTTAAATTATCGTTACAGTCATGTGTTAATATTTTTCATCACCGGTAATTTTTTGAGACTGAAC
Source organism: Mythimna vitellina (assembly GCA_949316375.1). Taxonomy (NCBI): domain Eukaryota; kingdom Metazoa; phylum Arthropoda; class Insecta; order Lepidoptera; family Noctuidae; genus Mythimna; species Mythimna vitellina. Next base: position 37,816,551 of record OX438684.1, read on the forward strand.
TACCCAGAAGCGTGTTCATGGTTATATGTTAGTGTGTTTTCTACACATGTATTTAATGCGCCAGTCAATTTTTTAAACTGGCGGCTCAGTTTTAACTAAAGTTTACTAAAACGCAGTTTCTTAAATATGTCAATTTAGTCACATGCTAGTGTGTTTCATCAGGTGAAAATCAAATTTAGACTTCTAATAAAATGCAGTAGGAATATATTTGATTACCAATACCGTTTTTCTAATAATACTTTTTTTGTGACAGAGATGCCCTGAAGCGTGTTCTCTTTATATAATATATGAATGGTTATATGTTGGTGTTGTTCATTAGCTGATAGTCGAATAATGGCATAAAATGGCAAAATTTCATTTCAAATTATTTTATGGTGTATCTGTCAAACCACACTGTAATCCCCCCTTGATTTTTAGACTCACTGCTTTATTTTTATCAACCTACCTAGTAGTACTTGCATTAAAAAGCATTTTCTTTAAATTATCGTTACAGTCATGTGTTAATATTTTTCATCACCGGAAATTTTTTGAGACTGAACTACCCAGAAGCGTGTTCATGGTTATATGCTAGTGTGTTTTCTACACATATACTTAATGCGCCAGTCAATTTTTTAAACTGGCGGCTCAGTTTTAACTAAAGTTTACTAAAACGCAGTTTCTTAAATATGTCAATTTAGTCACATGCTAGTGTGTTTCATCAGGTGAAAATCAAATTTAGACTTCTAATAAAATGCAGTAGGAGTATATTTGATTACCAATACCGTTTTTCTAATAATACTTTTTTGTGACAGAGATGCCCTGAAGCGTGTTCTCTTTATATAATATATGAATGGTTATATGTTGGTGTTGTTCATTAGCTGATAGTCGAATAATGGCATAAAATGGCAAAATTTCATTTCAAATTATTTTATGGTGTATCTGTCAAACCACACTGTAATCCCCCCTTAATTTTTAGACTCACTGCTTTATTTTTATCGACCTACCTAGTAGTACTTGCATTAAAAAGCATTTTCTTTAAATTATCGTTATAGTCATGTGTTAATATTTTTCATTAATTCGCAACTGAGATGAAATATAACCGAGCATAACCTTACGTTGAATGAACTTATAGTGTAATTTTTGAGCCACACTACTTTTCTCTCAAATTATTTATCTACTCTTAAATTTTGGTGATTTAGTTACCCCATAAGCTGGGGTATGTGTTGGTATGTTTCATTAATGTATCAACAAAATAAGACATGATCTAGAAAAACCTCACTTTGAACGAATTTTAGAGTATGTGGTTATACTGTTCATGTTTCGAAATACAGTCGTTTCTTTAAATTATCATTATGTTTTATTTGAGCGTGTTTCCTTGACACGTATCTTAAAAGCCGGTAAATTTTTGAAACTGACTTTTGTTATAGGTACATCTTAGCATATTTCATTAATTTATAACCAAAATAAGTCATTTATCAAGCAAACCTCACATTGCAAGAATGTGTAGTGTTTCGTTACTTACATTGTTTTTGTCTTGAAATACTTGATTCACCGGTAATTTTTTGAGACTGAACTACCCAGAAGCGTGTTCATGGTTATATGCTAGTGTATTTTCTAACGCAGTATTTTATGCACCGGTCAATTTTTTAAACTGACAGCTTAGTTTTAACTACGGATAACTAAAACTCAGTTTCTTAAATATGTCAATTTAGTCATATGCTAGTGTGTTTCATCAGGTGAAAATCAAATTTAGACTTCTAATAAAATGCAGTAGGAGTATATTTGATTACCAATACCGTTTTTCTAATAATACTTTTTTTGCGACAGAGATGCCCTGAAGCGTGTTCTCTTTATATAATATATGAATGGTTATATGTTGGTGTTGTTCATTAGGTGATAGTCGAATAATGGCATAAAATGGCAAAATTTCATTTCAAATTATTTTGTGGTGTATTTGTCAAACCACACTGTAAGCCCCTTAATTTTTTAACTCACTGCTTTATTTTTATCGACCTACCTAAATTATTGTTACAGTCATGTGTTAATATTTTTCATTAATTCGCAACTGAAATGAAATATAACCGAGCATAACCTTACGTTGAATGAACATAAAGTGTAATTTTTGAGCCACATTATTTTTCTCCCAAATTATTTATCTACTCTTTAATTTTGGTGATTTAGTTACCCCGAAGCTAGGGTATGTGTTGGTATGTTTCATTAATGTATCAACAAAATAAGACATGATCTAGAAAAACCTCACTTTGAACAAATTTTTAGAGTGTGTGGGTAACTATACTGTTTTCATTTTGAAATACAGTCCTTTCTATAAATTATCATTATGGGTTATATTTCAATGTGTTTCCTTGACACGTATCTTACGAGCCAGTTAATTTTTGAAACTGACTTTTGTTATAGGTATATGTTAGTATATTTCATTAATTTATAACCAAAATAAGTCATTTATCAAGCAAACCTCACATTGCAAGAATTTGTAGTGTTTCGTCACTTATATCGTTTTTGTCTTGAAATACTTGATCTGACTGAACTACCCAGAATCGTGTTCATGGTTATATGCTAGTGTATTTTCTAACGCAGTATTTTATGCGCCATTCAATTTTTTAAACTGACAGCTTAGTTTCAACTAAGGTTTACTAAAACGCAGTTTCTTAAATATGTCAGTTTAGTCATATGCCACACATTGCAAGAATGTGTAGTGTTTCTTTACTTATATTGTTTTTGTCTTGAAATACTTGATCACCGATATTTTTTTGAGACTGAACTACCCAGAATCGTGTTCATGGTTATATGCTAGTGTATTTTCTAACGCAGTATTTTATGCGCCAATTATTTTTTTTTAAACTGGCAGTTCTGTTTCAACTCAATTTGACTGAAGCGTATTCTCATAAATATGTAAATATATTCATATCCTAGTGTATCCTCAAATGATAATCAAATAAAATTGCATTAGGATTATATTTGGTTATCAACATCGGTTAATGTAATAATATTTTTTAAGGCTAAGCTACCCTGTAGCATATTCTCTTTAAATTACCGTTTAGTAATATGTTTGTGTGGTTCATAAGATGATAGTCGAATAACGGCTTAATGATAATACTCTATCCGCCGTTAATTTTGTTGCTTACATTTAATTTATCATAATAGTAATATGCTTGTGTGTTTCCTCAACACAAATGTTTTACACGCCAGTTAATTTTTAAAACTGACAACTCAGTTTTACTAAAGCGCATCCTCATAAATATACCAATATATTCATATGCTAGTGTGATTCATTAAATGATAATATAATCAAATAACGGCATTAAATTGAAGATGAAATGAATTTATAGTGTATTTGTTAAACCACACTACAATCTTCCTTTAGTTTTAAACCCACGGCTTTTGTTTTTATCAGCGCACCTGCATTAAAACGTATTCTCCTAAAATTAACTTTATGATCATATGACATCTAATGTTTTTCATTAATTACGGGTTTTACGTTTTACTATTTATTCTACTCTACTCTCATTAAAATATGCTAGTTTGTTTCCTAAACAAGTATTTAAGACGGCAGATATTTTTTTAAACTGACAGTTTATTTTTCCATCCAACTTTACTGAAGCACAATTATTCCCATAAATATATGATTATATTCATATGCTAGTGTATTTCATTCTCTGGTAGTCAAATAACGGCATTAAATTGAAGATGAAATGTATTTATAGTGTATTTGTTAAACCACTCTACAATCTTCCTTTAGTTTTAAACCCACGGCTTTTGTTTTTATCAGCGCACCTGCATTAAAACGTATTCTCCTAAAATTAACTTTATGATCATATGACATCTAATGTTTTTCATTAATTACGGGTTTTACGTTTTACTATTTATTCTACTCTATTCTCATTAAAATATGCTAGTTTGTTTCCTAAACAAGTATTTTAGATGGCAGATATTTTTTTAAACTGACAGTTTATTTTTCCATCCAACTTTACTGAAGCACAATTATTCCCATAAATATATGATTATATTCATATGCTAGTGTATTTCATTCTCTGGTAGTCAAATAACGGCATTAAATTGAAGATGAAATGAATTTATAGTGTATTTGTTAAACCACACTACAATCTTCCTTTAGTTTTAAACCCACGGCTTTTGTTTTTATCAGCCCACCTGCATTAAAACGTATTCTCCTAAAATTAACTTTATGATCATATGACATCTAATGTTTTTCATTAATTACGGGTTTTACGTTTTACTATTTATTCTACTCTATTCTCATTAAAATATGCTGGTTTGTTTCCTAAACAAGTATTTTAGATGGCAGATATTTTTTTAAACTGACAGTTTATTTTTCCATCCAACTTTACTGAAGCACAATTATTCCCATAAATATATGATTATATTCATATGCTAGTGTATTTCATTTGATGGTAATCGAATAACGGCATTAAATTGAAGATGAAATGAATTTATAGTGTATTTGTTAAAGCACACTACAATCTTCCTTTAGTTTTAAACCCACGGCTTTTGTTTTTATCAGCCCACCTGCATTAAAACGTATTCTCCTAAAATTAACTTTATGATCATATGACATCTAATGTTTTTCATTAATTACGGGTTTTACGTTTTACTATTTATTCTACTCTATTCTCATTAAAATATGCTAGTTTGTTTCCTAAACAAGTATTTTAGATGGCAGATATTTTTTTAAACTGACAGTTTATTTTTCCATCCAACTTTACTGAAGCACAATTATTCCCATAAATATATGATTATATTCATATGCTAGTGTATTTCATTCTCTGGTAGTCAAATAACGGCATTAAATTGAAGATGAAATGTATTTATAGTGTATTTGTTAAACCGCACTACAATCTTCCTTTAGTTTTAAACCCACGGCTTTTGTTTTTATCAGCGCACCTGCATTAAAACGTATTCTCCTAAAATTAACTTTATGATCATATGACATCTAATGTTTTTCATTAATTACGGGTTTTACGTTTTACTATTTATTCTACTCTATTCTCATTAAAATATGCTAGTTTGTTTCCTAAACAAGTATTTAAGATGGCAGATATTTTTTTAAACTGACAGTTTTTTTTTCCATCCAACTTTACTGAAGCACAATTATTCCCATAAATATATGATTATATTCATATGCTAGTGTATTTCATTTTATGGTAATCAAATAACGGCATTAAATTGAAGATGAAATGTATTTATAGTGTATTTGTTAAACCACACTACAATCTTCCTTTAGTTTTAAACCCACGGCTTTTGTTTTTATCAGCCCACCTGCATTAAAACGTATTCTCCTAAAATTAACTTTATGATCATATGACATCTAATGTTTTTCATTAATTACGGGTTTTACGTTTTACTATTTATTCTACTCTATTCTCATTAAAATATGCTAGTTTGTTTCCTAAACAAGTATTTAAGATGGCAGATATTTTTTTAAACTGACAGTTTTTTTTTCCATCCAACTTTACTGAAGCACAATTATTCCCATAAATATATGATTATATTCATATGCTAGTGTATTTCATTTTATGGTAATCAAATAACGGCATTAAATTGAAGATGAAATGTATTTATAGTGTATTTGTTAAACCACACTACAATCTTCCTTTAGTTTTAAACCCACGGCTTTTGTTTTTATCAGCCCACCTGCATTAAAACGTATTCTCCTAAAATTAACTTTATGATCATATGACATCTAATGTTTTTCATTAATTACGGGTTTTACGTTTTACTATTTATTCTACTCTATTCTCATTAAAATATGCTAGTTTGTTTCCTAAACAAGTATTTCAGATGGCAGATATTTTTTTAAACTGACATTTTATTTTTCCATCCAACTTTACTGAAGCACAATTATTCCCATAAATATATGATTATATTCATATGCTAGTGTATTTCATTTTATGGTAATCGAATAACGGCATTAAATTGAAGATGAAATGAATTTATAGTGTATTTGTTAAACCACACTACAATCTTCCTTTAGTTTTAAACCCACGGCTTTTGTTTTTATCAGCGCACCTGCATTAAAACGTATTCTCCTAAAATTAACTTTATGATCATATGACATCTAATGTTTTTCATTAATTACGGGTTTACGTTTTACTATTTATTCTACTCTATTCTCATTAAAATATGCTAGTTTGTTTCCTAAACAAGTATTTCAGATGGCAGATATTTTTTTAAACTGACAGTTTATTTTTCCATCCAACTTTACTGAAGCACAATTATTCCCATAAATATATGATTATATTCATATGCTAGTGTATTTCATTTTATGATAGTCAAATAACGGCATTAAATTGAAGATGAAATGAATTTATAGTGTATTTGTTAAACTACACTACAATCTTCCTTTAGTTTTAAACCCACGGCTTTTGTTTTTATCAGCCCACCTGCATTAAAACGTATTCTCCTAAAATTAACTTTATGATCATATGACATCTAATGTTTTTCATTAATTACGGGTTTTACGTTTTACTATTTATTCTACTCTATTCTCATTAAAATATGCTAGTTTGTTTCCTAAACAAGTATTTCAGATGGCAGATATTTTTTTAAACTGACAGTTTATTTTTCCATCCAACTTTACTGAAGCACAATTATTCCCATAAATATATGATTATATTCATATGCTAGTGTATTTCATTCTCTGGTAGTCAAATAACGGCATTAAATTGAAGATGAAATGAATTTATAGTGTATTTGTTAAACCACACTACAATCTTCCTTTAGTTTTAAACCCACGGCTTTTGTTTTTATCAGCCCACCTGCATTAAAACGTATTCTCCTAAAATTAACTTTATGATCATATGACATCTAATGTTTTTCATTAATTACGGGTTTTACGTTTTACTATTTATTCTACTCTATTCTCATTAAAATATGCTAGTTTGTTTCCTAAACAAGTATTTCAGATGGCAGATATTTTTTTAAACTGACAGTTTATTTTTCCATCCAACTTTACTGAAGCACAATTATTCCCATAAATATATGATTATATTCATATGCTAGTGTATTTCATTCTCTGGTAGTCAAATAACGGCATTAAATTGAAGATGAAATGAATTTATAGTGTATTTGTTAAACCACACTACAATCTTCCTTTAGTTTTAAACCCACGGCTTTTGTTTTTATCAGCCCACCTGCATTAAAACGTATTCTCCTAAAATTAACTTTATGATCATATGACATCTAATGTTTTTCATTAATTACGGGTTTTACGTTTTACTATTTATTCTACTCTATTCTCATTTAAATATGTTAGTTTGTTTCCTAAACAAGTATTTAAGATGGCAGATATTTTTTTAAACTGACAGTTTATTTTTCCATCCAACTTTACTGAAGCACAATTATTCCCATAAATATATGATTATATTCATATGCTAGTGTATTTCATTCTCTGGTAGTCAAATAACGGCATTAAATTGAAGATGAAATGAATTTATAGTGTATTTGTTAAACTACACTACAATCTTCCTTTAGTTTTAAACCCACGGCTTTTGTTTTTATCAGCCCACCTGCATTAAAACGTATTCTCCTAAAATTAACTTTATGATCATATGACATCTAATGTTTTTCATTAATTACGGGTTTTACGTTTTACTATTTATTCTACTCTATTCTCATTTAAATATGTTAGTTTGTTTCCTAAACAAGTATTTAAGATGGCAGATATTTTTTTAAACTGACAGTTTATTTTTCCATCCAACTTTACTGAAGCACAATTATTCCCATAAATATATGATTATATTCATATGCTAGTGTATTTCATTTTATGGTAGTCAAATAACGGCATTAAATTGAAGATGAAATGTATTTATAGTGTATTTGTTAAACCACACTACAATCTTCCTTTAGTTTTAAACCCACGGCTTTTGTTTTTATCAGCCCACCTGCATTAAAACGTATTCTCCTAAAATTAACTTTATGATCATATGACATCTAATGTTTTTCATTAATTACGGGTTTTACGTTTTACTATTTATTCTAATCTATTCTCATTAAAATATGCTAGTTTGTTTCCTAAACAAGTATTTTAGATGGCAGATATTTTTTTAAACTGACAGTTTATTTTTCCATCCAACTTTACTGAAGCACAATTATTCCCATAAATATATGATTATATTCATATGCTAGTGTATTTCATTCTCTGGTAGTCAAATAACGGCATTAAATTGAAGATGAAATGTATTTATAGTGTATTTGTTAAACCACACTACAATCTTCCTTTAGTTTTAAACCCACGGCTTTTGTTTTTATCAGCGCACCTGCATTAAAACGTATTCTCCTAAAATTAACTTTATGATCATATGACATCTAATGTTTTTCATTAATTACGGGTTTTACGTTTTACTATTTATTCTACTCTATTCTCATTAAAATATGCTAGTTTGTTTCCTAAACAAGTATTTCAGATGGCAGATATTTTTTTAAACTGACAGTTTATTTTTCCATCCAACTTTACTGAAGCACAATTATTCCCATAAATATATGATTATATTCATATGCTAGTGTATTTCATTCTCTGGTAGTCAAATAACGGCATTAAATTGAAGATGAAATGTATTTATAGTGTATTTGTTAAACCACACTACAATCTTCCTTTAGTTTTAAACCCACGGCTTTTTTTTTTATCAGCGCACCTGCATTAAAACGTATTCTCCTAAAATTAACTTTATGATCATATGACATCTAATGTTTTTCATTAATTACGGGTTTTACGTTTTACTATTTATTCTACTCTATTCTCATTAAAATATGCTAGTTTGTTTCCTAAACAAGTATTTAAGACGGCAGATATTTTTTTAAACTGACAGTTTATTTTTCCATCCAACTTTACTGAAGCACAATTATTCCCATAAATATATGATTATATTCATATGCTAGTGTATTTCATTTTATGGTAATCGAATAACGGCATTAAATTGAAGATGAAATGAATTTATAGTGTATTTGTTAAACCACACTACAATCTTCCTTTAGTTTTAAACCCACGGCTTTTGTTTTTATCAGCCCACCTGCATTAAAACGTATTCTCCTAAAATTAACTTTATGATCATATGACATCTAATGTTTTTCATTAATTACGGGTTTTACGTTTTACTATTTATTCTACTCTATTCTCATTAAAATATGCTAGTTTGTTTCCTAAACAAGTATTTCAGATGGCAGATATTTTTTTAAACTGACAGTTTATTTTTCCATCCAACTTTACTGAAGCACAATTATTCCCATAAATATATGATTATATTCATATGCTAGTGTATTTCATTTTATGGTAGTCAAATAACGGCATTAAATTGAAAATGAAATGAATTTATAGTGTATTTGTTAAACCACACTACAATCTTCCTTTAGTTTTAAACCCACGGCTTTTGTTTTTATCAGCCCACCTGCATTAAAACGTATTCTCCTAAAATTAACTTTATGATCATATGACATCTAATGTTTTTCATTAATTACGGGTTTTACGTTTTACTATTTATTCTACTCTATTCTCATTAAAATATACTAGTTTGTTTCCTAAACAAGTATTTTAGATGGCAGATATTTTTTTAAACTGACAGTTTATTTTTCCATCCAACTTTACTGAAGCACAATTATTCCCATAAATATATGATTATATTCATATGCTAGTGTATTTCATTTTGTGGTAATCAAATCACGGCATTAAATTGAAGATGAAATGAATTTATAGTGTATTTGTTAAACCACACTACAATCTTCCTTTAGTTTTAAACCCACGGCTTTTGTTTTTATCAGCCCACCTGCATTAAAACGTATTCTCCTAAAATTAACTTTATGATCATATGACATCTAATGTTTTTCATTAATTACGGGTTTTACGTTTTACTATTTATTCTACTCTATTCTCATTAAAATATGCTAGTTTGTTTCCTAAACAAGTATTTCAGATGGCAGATATTTTTTTAAACTGACAGTTTATTTTTCCATCCAACTTTACTGAAGCACAATTATTCCCATAAATATATGATTATATTCATATGCTAGTGTATTTCATTCTCTGGTAGTCAAATAACGGCATTAAATTGAAGATGAAATGTATTTATAGTGTATTTGTTAAACCACACTACAATCTTCCTTTAGTTTTAAACCCACGGCTTTTTTTTTATCAGCGCACCTGCATTAAAACGTATTCTCCTAAAATTAACTTTATGATCATATGACATCTAATGTTTTTCATTAATTACGGGTTTTACGTTTTACTATTTATTCTACTCTATTCTCATTAAAATATGCTAGTTTGTTTCCTAAACAAGTATTTAAGACGGCAGATATTTTTTTAAACTGACAGTTTATTTTTCCATCCAACTTTACTGAAGCACAATTATTCCCATAAATATATGATTATATTCATATGCTAGTGTATTTCATTTTATGGTAGTCAAATAACGGCATTAAATTGAAAATGAAATGAATTTATAGTGTATTTGTTAAACCACACTACAATCTTCCTTTAGTTTTAAACCCACGGCTTTTGTTTTTATCAGCGCACCTGCATTAAAACGTATTCTCCTAAAATTAACTTTATGATCATATGACATCTAATGTTTTTCATTAATTACGGGTTTTACGTTTTACTATTTATTCTACTCTATTCTCATTAAAATATACTAGTTTGTTTCCTAAACAAGTATTTTAGATGGCAGATATTTTTTTAAACTGACAGTTTATTTTTCCATCCAACTTTACTGAAGCACAATTATTCCCATAAATATATGATTATATTCATATGCTAGTGTATTTCATTTTGTGGTAATCAAATCACGGCATTAAATTGAAGATGAAATGAATTTATAGTGTATTTGTTAAACCACACTACAATCTTCCTTTAGTTTTAAACCCACGGCTTTTGTTTTTATCAGCGCACCTGCATTAAAACGTATTCTCCTAAAATTAACTTTATGATCATATGACATCTAATGTTTTTCATTAATTATGGGTTTTACGTTTTACTATTTATTCTACTCTATTCTCATTAAAATATGCTGGTTTGTTTCCGAAACAAGTATTTTAGATGGCAGATATTTTTTTAAACTGACTGTTTATTTTTCCATCCAACTTTACTGAAGCACAATTATTCCCATAAATATATGATTATATTCATATGCTAGTGTATTTCATTTTATGGTAATCAAATAACGGCTTTAAATTGCACTTGAAATAAATTTGTAGTGTATTTTTTAAACCACACCGTAATCTTCTTTTAGTTTTATTTTTATCAACCCACCTGCATTAAAAGCATACTCCTAAAATTCACTTTATGGTCATATGACATCTAATGTTTTTCATTTATTACCAATTTCTTTAAATTATCTTTATGGTTATATGCTAGTGTATTTTCTACCTCTAACGCAGTATTTTATGCGCCAATTATTTTTTTAAACTGGCAGTTCTGTTTCAACTCAATTTGACTGAAGCGTATTCTCATAAATATGTCAATATATTCATATCCTAGTGTTCATCAAATGATATTCAAATTGCATTAGGATTATATTTGGTTATCAACATCGGTTAATGTAATCATATTTTTAAGGCTAAGCTACCCTGTAGCATATTCGCTTTAAATTACAGTTTAGTAAAATGTTTTTGTGGTTCATAAGATGATGATGATTTGCTGCATATTAACGATCTGCTGATGCCCGGTATCTATGGGTATGCAGACGATAGCACAGTTGTAGAGAGATACCTGCCAGGTCATCGGGCTAGTAAGGAGCTAATCCAGTCTGAACGAGAGGCCATGGTAGAGTGTATGAATATCTCACTTCAGGCAGTCTCCAAGTGGGGCGAAACAAATCTGGTAACATTCAACGACGCCAAAACACAAGCGTGTCTGTTCACCGCTAAGAGGAGCCCGTTCACCTTGGCTCCTACTTTTCAGAATGTATCCCTGGAGTGCACCGACCACCTTCACCTCTTAGGAGTTGAAATTTCCTCAGACCTCAATTTTGGGCGGTTCCAATGAACCGCCCGACTCAATAGTCCAAAGCCAAGGTAGCTGCTAGAAAACTAGGCGTTCTTGCAAAAGTACGACGGTACTTCACACCGGGACAGCTTCTAATGTTATACGAAGCACAGGTCCGATCGTGTGTGGAGTACTGCAGTCACATATGGGCTGGTGCTGCAAAATGTCATCTAGCAGCTTTGGACTCAGTGGAAAGGCGTGCGAAGAGGCTAATCGGGGATCCAGATTTGACAGTGTGCGCGGGAATTACATGACTTGATTCCGCCATCTCCTTTCTACCATCGGACAACCCGACGAACGGCGAGTATCCACCCTTACGTTGTTAAAGCTTCGTCGTTTATACCGCGTACATCGAAGGACTGGAACAATTTGCCTGCTGCGGTCTTCCAGTCCAACTATAATTTAGGTGTCTTCAAGGCTAGAGTGAATAGGCTCTTAATAAACTAGTGCGCGACCATCAATGATTGCATCTCCGCTTACCGTCAGGTTGGATCGCAGTCAAGCACTGGTTTATATCAATTTAAAAAACAAAAATGATAGTCGAATAATGGCATTAATAATAATACTCTATCCGCCATTAATTTTGTTAAACTGAGCTGCCCAGATACACGCTTACATTACATTATCATAATAGTTATATGCTTGTGTGTTTCCTCAACACAAATGTTTTACACGCCAGTTAATTTTTGAAACTTGTTTAGTATGGTAAAAACTTGACCTGCCGTTCAATTTGTTAAACTGAGCTGACCTGATGCGAGTTTCCTTTAAATTATCATTATGGTTATATGTTAGTTTGTTTCTAAGGTCGTATTTAAGACGCCAGTTAATTTTTAAACTGACAGCCATCCACAGCTTTCGTTAAATGAGAGAATATGCTTATATTCTCTCAAATATGTCAATATTTTCATATGCTAGTGTGTTTCATCAAGTGAAAATCAAAGTAAGACCTCTCATAAATTGCATTAGTATATTTATTAGTGTTTTTCATGAGGTGATAGTCGAATAATGGCATTCAATGGCAAAATTTCATTTGAAATAATTTTATGGTGTATTTGTCAAACCACACCGTAATCTCCCTTAATTTTTAGACTCACTGCTTTATTTTTATCGACCTACCTTGTAGTGCTTGCTTTAAAACGCATTTTCTTTAAATTATCGTTACAGTCATGTGTTAATATTTTTCATTAATTCGTAACTGAAATGAAATATAACCGAGCATAACCTTACATCGAATGAACTTATAGTCTATTTATTGAACCACATTATTTTTTTCTCGATGTATTTTTGCCGTCAGTAAATCTTTTAGAATGAGTTACCCTGAAGCTGTGTGTGTAGGAACGTGACGTGACTATACTGTATTCACAGCATATATCCTAACTTTGTCAATGTTAAAGTGTGTATGAACGTGACGTGACTATACTGTATTCACAGCATATATCCTAACTTTGTCAATGTTAAAGTGTGTATGAACGTGACGTGACTATACTGTATTCACAGCATATATCCTAACTTTGTCAATGTTAAAGTGTGTATGAACGTAACGTGACTATACTGTATTCACAGCATATATCCTAACTTTGTCAATGTTAAAGTGTGTATGAACGTGACGTGACTATACTGTATTCACAGCATATATCCTAACTTTGTCAATGTTAAAGTGTGTATGAACGTAACGTGACTATACTGTATTCACAGCATATATCCTAACTTTGTCAATGTTAAAGTGTGTATGAACGTGACGTGACTATACTGTATTCACAGCATATATCCTAACTTTGTCAATGTTAAAGTGTGTATGAACGTGACTTGACTATACTGTATTCACAGCATATATCCTAACTTTGTCAATGTTAAAGTGTGTATGAACGTGACGTGACTATACTGTATTCACAGCATATATTCGGTGAATACAAAAAAAAAAAACGTTACAACAGTTAAAAAATATTATACAAAGTAGGTAACGTTGCCTTGGGTGCAACAAATTTTAACATCATGTCAACCTTACTTTGGTAACGCGTTGCTTAATTCCACATTTGCTGAATCCAAATGTGGACATAGTCATTGATTCAATTTGCCTGCTGCGGTGTTCCCGTCCAACTATAATTTAGGTGTCTTCAAGGCTAGAGTGAATAGGCTCTTAATAAACTAGTGCACCTGACCATCAATGATTGCATCTTCGCTTACCATCAGGTGGGATCGCAGTCCAGCACTGGTTTATATCAATTAAAAAATAAAAAACCTTCCACAACAGATTTCAATTTGAACACACAAAATCTTCATTTATTTTTTTTAATTTTGTTTTTTCATAAGGTGATAGTCGAATAATGGCATTAAATGGCAAAATTTCATTTGAAATAATTTTATGGTGTCTCAAATATGTCAATATTTTCATATGCTAGTGTGTTTCATCAAGTGAAAATCAAAGTAAGACCTCTCATAAATTGCATTAGTATAATATTTATTAGTGTTTTTCATGAGCTGATAGTCGAATAATGGCATTCAATGGCAAAATTTCATTTGAAATAATTTTATGGTGTATTTGTCAAACCACACCGTAATCCCCCTTAATTTTTAGACTCACTGCTTTATTTTTATCGACCTACCTAGTAGTACTTGCTTTAAAACGCACTTTCTTTAAATTATCGTTACAGTCATGTGTTAATATTTTTCATTAATTCGTAACTGAAATGAAATATAACCGAGCATAACCTTACATCGAATGAACTTATAGTCTATTTATTGAACCACATTATTTTTTTCTCGATGTATTTTTGCCGCCAGTAAATCTTTTAGAATGAGTTACCCTGAAGCTGTGTGTGTAGGAACGTGACGTGACTATACTGTATTCACAGCATATATCCTAACTTTGTCAATGTTAAAGTGTGTATGAACGTAACGTGACTATACTGTATTCACAGCATATATCCTAACTTTGTCAATGTTAAAGTGTGTACGAACGTGACGTGACTATACCGTATTCACAGCATATATCCTAACTTTGTCAATGTTAAAGTGTGTACGAACGTGACGTGACTATACCGTATTCACAGCATATATCCTAACTTTGTCAATGTTAAAGTGTGTATGAACGTGACGTGACTATACTGTATTCACAGCATTTATCCTAATTTTGTCAATGTTAAAGTGTGTATGAACGTGACGTGACTATACTGTATTCACAGCATTTATCCTAACTTTGTCAATGTTAAAGTGTGTATGAACGTGACGTGACTATACTGTATTCACAGCATATATTCGGTGAATACAAAAAAAAAAAACATTACAACAGTTAAAAAATATTATACAAAGTATGTAAAGTTGCCTTGGGTGCAACAAATTTTAACATCTTGTCAACCTTACTTTGGTAACGCGTTGCTTAATTACACATTTGCTGAATCCAAATGTGGACATAGTCATTGATTCAATTTGCCTGCTGCGGTCTTCCCGTCCAACTATAATTTAGGTCTCTTCAAGGCTAGAGTGAATAGGCTCTTAATAAACTAGTGCACCTGACCATCAATGATTGCATCTCCGCTTACCATCAGGTGGGATCGCAGTCCAGCACTGGTTTATATCAATTAAAAAATAAAAAACCTTCCACAACAGAATTCAATTTGAACACACAAAATCTTCATTTATTTTTTAAAATTTTGTCAAAACGCGTGTAAAGAAATATTATATTTTGTCCTGTATTTTGTATACACAAGTGATGAGCCTATTTTCACTGCTTTACATTCGGTGAGAAATAACAAGATAATCGAATATTATCAATTTCGTTGTTGTAGAATCTAAATCCGCTGTTGAAAGACAAGTTTTTTTACTTATACCCTTAAAGATATTACATCTTTAACGGTACAAATATCCTTAACTTCATTATCGTCAGTGGTTTGAGTTGGTTTCGGCTTCAATTTTCGTATTCCCACTCAATAATGTAGTGATCCAAAACTTTCATCTAATAAGCAAACAAACACTACATCGATTCGTTATTCGACATCGACTTATGTGTATGATGTCACAAGTACCACAGCATCGGGCAAAATGTACCTAGTTTTCGGCAAGTAATCAACCGGCAAGTCAATCTGTCCCTTTCATTTTTAACTTTTTGACTAATTATAAAGAAGAATCTTAATCTTGCCACTTTGTCTATATTCCATTCGCGTTATGATTAGACATTTCAAAAAACTTTTATTACTGTCCGTTCCACCGATTTTGACTGTTAATAAGATTTGCCACCAAAGCATGATAAATAGCGCCTGCAGTAAATAGCTATTGATATACTGCAACCACTTTTAGACCCTACCGGCTTACGTTAGAAGTCAAAATCGGTTGAACGGACAGTAAAAAGGGTTTGTATAAATGTCTAATCTTAATACGAATGTAGTACAGACTCATTGAATGCAAGCTTTTTTATTAGATTCCCCCGGTGGCGTCAGCAGCGTCATCGACGTGGGGAGGGGGAGGTTTAGTTTCTGCTGATCACGGAGTTTCACACAATTCAAATCCTCCGTGATTCGAATTATTACAGTCTTAAGTTTCTGATTAAGTTTCCGTTTTCATAATCCAGACTTCCGAAAGTACAGATTAAGGGCAGTCACACCGGAATGGCAGCAGCCGGCAGCGGCCGGCTGTGGCTGGCTGGGCTAGCACTACCGACCAGACGCGCACGACGCGCGGCCCTTACTTTTGCAACAATTTTAACAGTTTTTGTTTGTCTTGCAACTGCCACATGATGTTGTTTTTCTTGTTAACTAGTCGAGAGCGGTAAAAACAGAAAAGGCGTAAGCGATTTTTGATGCCAACTCTACTGATTAACCACCACTAACAAGTTGATTAATTTTCAAATTTTTCGATTTGCGTAAAAACCTGGTTATTATTAATTATTTTAATTATTGAATAAATATTATAACTAATTTGTTAATAGCCCGTTGTTCTTATTACTATATGAATAAAAATTACTATTTATTTGAAAGGGATTCTTCTTTGTCATTAGTTAGGTACTTTATACTCTGATTGACTAAAATTGCTGACCGTTCTTTGTGGAAACCAAGTAACTGTGCTTGCAGTTTAAACATCAATGGATTTCTCTGCTCTGGACTTAATGCAGAGAATCAATCAGGTTTCCACAGTTTATCAAAATATTTGATAGTCTATTTAAGATATTTAAATAGATTTTTCATAATTTTTCCTCGCCGGTAGCGGCAGCAGCGCTATCGGCTTGAAAGGAGCTTTCGTTCTGCTGATCACGGAGTACCCATTTCAGAACCTCCGTGATTCAATTTCTGATTTGAGTTTCTGGTTCTGTTTTGATTTTAAAAGTTCAGATAGCCAAAACAGAAACATTCGAACTTACACATAAATAAAATTTGCCGTTTTGAATAAAATCGTAGGATTTGTTATCAAACTGTAGTCTTCTTTTGGCTGAACGGTATCGATATATATAATTCATCCATCAATCATCATCATTCAATCCTTCTGGTGAAAGTGTTAAATAACTTTTACATCAAAGACCTGTCATCTCTAGTGTTCATGGCATTTACATTGTTGTTTCTTCTACGTCGTTCACACAGAGGCGCAAACGGTGGCGGTAAATGTGACAGTAATTTTACTAAGTCATCCAAGTCATCTTAATCAGTATTAGTAGTCAACATCTTACTAGTCAAAATCTTACTAGTCAGCATTTTAGTTATAGTCAACATCTCTTTTTATCATCGTTCACACAGTGCATCTATCCAATTTAGTAGTTCAATTACTACCATTCTCGCCGCCATTACCACCGCCTGTGTCTATACAATGCAGTATAGATGACGATGAGCAAAATGGTGCTGCTGGAGAACATCTTAACAAGACCTCAGCAGGTCTCCCGGACCTACATCCGTACTTTTTCCACCGATTTAACCGATGTACGAAGGGATGTAACAAGTGGGTTAGTAGCAGCATCTACTTACTGTCCATCTTATCTCAACTAAACAGAAAGTACTTGCACTGATGTTTAAGGACATTCATGTTCATCTGTGGACGTTTTACTGCTATCATTGGCTACCAAAGCTCTTTAAGAATTAACTCGGCGATTTATTCGGGTACGGCGACTACATGCTTCCGCGGATTGTGTCTGGTGGCAGTAACATCTTACCAGCTGGGCGCAATTGGAGTTTCAAACCTCGCTGATCGCCATGTTGGTGTTCTTAAGACCTTGAGATATTGTTCAGACTGCGGTAGCGCGAATTACAAGTCAGTTGACAGTAATAGTTCTATCTGACATTGTGTCAGTACAACTATACAGTCTGCGGATTATAATTTGCCACTGTCACTCATCTACCATTTTGTGTCTGAACAACACTGGTTTTGGTGAATAAATTTCATTTATATCATCCACTAAAACCCTTTCTCAATAATTTAAAATCTCAATTTAATCATCATTCTTATCATAATGATCATCATTCATTATTTCCTTGTCCCTTGATTTTGTTTCTTTCACTTTTAGTTTATCAGTCCTATGACAGTGGCCGGTGACGACAGCAGCGTCATCGGCGGAGTAGGGCTGAACTTCTGCTGATCACCAGACACCCTTGTTCTGTGCCTCTGGTGATTCCTTGGTTTCCTTAGTGTCTTCTTCTGTTTTTAAGTGCCATATTCTTCTATAATTTCATTCATTTCTACTATAATTTTCTTTTTTGTCTCTTTTTTATGTTTGCAGTCTAATCTTGGTTGAATTAGTTGTTAACTTCTCTTTTATTTTCAACTAGTTAGGTAATTCATCACACGTCACTTCATTTTATCACCTTTCGCTGCATCATAGTTTTAAGAGTAATCCTTTGGAAATCTTGGTCTGTTTGACTCAAATGAACAAACAACGTTTAAGTTAACTCAACTTTCGTTGTTTGTTAGACAGGCGGGATTTAAATCGGACATTATTGGACTTAGATTATAGATAATAGTGATAGGCACGACTGACATGCTAAAACAGATTTAGTTCACTCCACCACAGACGACATTAAGCCGGATTTATAGTTGATTCTTTACAGTTTGGCCATTTCACATTATTTGATATAAGTTTTTTAACCATTAAAAATTGTTGACAATAGAAGAGTTGCATGGACGTTCGATATTCTGGAGGTGTTGTTGGCTGTGGCTGCTTCAGTTTATCGCCAGTAGAAACCCTATGCGATTGTTATTTAACTTGACTTGTACATCTGTCCAAAAGTAAGCAGCCACAACTAATAGTCGGCTAGCAGAGCACGAGGTAGTTGAAAGATTTGTAATATATGCGACGTAATTGTTGCCTTGTACCAGACAAGGCAACAATTACACAGCATTTATTACAAATACTATCAATTTCATAATTCAGGATGTTAAATTTTTACCATCGAATGCTGTTATTGGAACCCCTTAATTGTTATTTGTTTTCCGGGTTCAAGTCGAAAGTTTTGGATTGGAGATCTGCTTCCATGGAAACATTGTATGAAAACAAATCTGAGAGAAATCAAGGTTTACACACAACGTTACCTTTAAGCATTGAGCTCGCCATGCGTTCTACCAAAAATATATGAAATAGTAACATGTATGTCAGTCCTTTATATTTAGTCATATTTATTAATCATATTAGTATGTTTAAGCTACAAACGGATTTGGACAATATAAAAGCCACTTGACAACTTGCCGCTTTTGAGAAAATTACCGAAACAGTCCGTTTGTATAATTATAACCTTAGTATGTAATTTTGAATATATCTTCTTAGTATGTAATGCTGAGACAGCAAAATAGATATTTAAGACTAATGCGGGGTTAGACAAGGAAAGTAACTGTTAAGAATTGAATGTATTGTAAGACGGCAGTGCAAGGGAACAGAAACGGGAACTGGATCGAGTTTAGAAGGATGTGCAGTACATTACTATCAATCACTGAGGAGGTTGTTAAAATTGGCGAAAAAGGAATTAGCCGCAGTCAAACAATGCACAATCCATTTGTTCTTCCAGATCCTTTACATAATTGTTTTAAAACTAGAAATACATCTTGCTATACTTGAGTTGGCGGAATAGAAAGCGCAATGGCTTATTGAAGTTGAGAGACTAGTGCTTTGTAGCCTAGCACATCAGCGGAATACTACGTGCCAGTCAGCCTTCGACAGGCTGTACATCAGAGAGTGTTCACTTGGTTGATATCCCGACCATCGTACTCAGCGCTAAAACTCCACATTTTCATGCGCACAACCACGGAGTGAAACTCTCTGTCAACATCTGCTTTGCGTGCCATCTAATAACCGTCAGCCAACAGTCAGCAGGCATCATCAGAGCTCACCCGTTCCATCCTAGACCTCATCCATTGCTTATCATCAGGCAAGAATGAAGTCAAGTGCGAGCTCACTAAAAACAGTACTGTTTTCTAGTCTGAAAACGATTATGTGACGTATCATTTAGTTTTAAGTAGAAGGGTGGTTAGAGTTGTAAGGAAACTTAGTAGTTACTGCACATAAGGTTCGAAGTAAAGTTTCAAGGTAATATGAAGTTCCCGTTTTGGTTCCAATACATCTGGTAATAGAAGTAGTTTGCAAATTATGATTGTAAGTTAAGTTAAGTTGAATTGTATTAGTTTTAAGTAACAGTTTTGTTTCTCCTCTAATGTAGTAGTAATTATTAATAAATCATCCATTTTCCATTAAAATTCATACTCATTATAAAGGTTTTTTATTGTATCCTCCCTTTCAAACCCTTCGTGTTCGAGTTCATCAAGAAATAATCCAGAGTGAAGAACTGGCTTATGTAAGTAAGTAAGTATTTATCATTATAAAGATTCTGAACTGTCTTTACATTTGATCCTAAAGAGGACACGAAGTAAAACTATATTAACAAAAAAAAAATTATATGTCGCCAGCCAACCTAATTTGTCAACAGACTAGATCCATCATACTAACACAATGCAAATACTCATCAGAGCAACAGCATCTTATATAAAAATAAAATAATTTTGATACTGTAAGGGTACATCATAACATTTTAATCACTTATTCAGCATCAAGTTAATTTTGAACACTACAATTTCCCACTATTCTTATTTTCCTACATATTTTTTTTTATTCCAATATTTAACTTTTTAACACATAGTATTTATCTACACTAATATTATAAAGAGGAAAACTTTGTTTGTTTGTTTGTAATGAATAGGCTCAAAAACTACTGGACCGATTTTAAAAATTCTTTCACCATTCGAAAGCTATATTATCTACGAGTAACATAGGCTATATTTTATTTTGGAAAAAAATAGGGTTCCGTAAGATATTTGAGTTTTTCGGACACAAGGTGTAAAAAGTCAACCAGAAAAGTTACTTATTTTGCGTACGCTGCCTAAACTATAAAAGATAGAACCGTAAAATGTTCTAATTAATTGTAGATACTTATAAATATCTACCAAAGTTTGTTAGGAGAAACCTACTTTCACGCGGGCGAAGCCGCTGGCAGAAGCTAGTTAAATATATTTAAGGATTCTAAAGCCTTTTATTCATATTACTAACACACACTGAACAGCAGTGGCAATAAACTTGTAGCAATAAACACCATGCCACGAGAGCCAGTTCTAACTATTAGTGATCACAATTCTTAAGGCAACGAAATCACTGCGCCTGCCTACGGGGTCGGTTTCCAGTAAAACCTCATGCAGCTTGTTGCACATTTTACACGGATCTACAGTCACTCTACAACCCTTCGAAACACGATACCCCTTATCAAGACTGTTTAGGTACGTGTGTGTGGTGAGTGCGGGTGCGTGGAAATAAAAGTCACAACAGCTATAGTACTCACGGTTTATGCACTAGACAAACATCCATACGTACAAGAAACACATCACAGAAGGCACAGCACCACCTCGACTCACTGGGGCATCACCGCAGACAGTTCCGACTCACCGAGAACTATGCGGCATTCGGTTCCGACTCACTGGAACCAACCTACCAATGGCCTGGCACGCGTCAAGAAGCATCAAGAACCATCGATCTCCGATCTCCGGAGGGGAGTGATGTAGCGACATCTATGGCGTCACATAAGAACTAATCCTGCATCGCGCAATCAAAGTTCTCCGCGCGATTAGAACATATAGAACAACCCGAAATCATCTATCAGGCAGTTGCAGCCCACCAGACATAACACCCGTCTGGCCGGAGGATCCTCCCTTTTCAAAGAAGGTTTGCGGGACTTTACTCTCTGTTCCACACACCCCCAAAACTGTTTTCTAGTTTTTCTGGCTTCTGAATGTCCATAACGACAGTCTAAAATCTGCAAATGACACCTAGGACTAGGGCTTTGAACCCGGGACGTCGGTGAAAATCAGACTCGGTCTCGAAAATATCTAGAGCCATGGCGATCTTTCCGCATTTTCGGGACTCGATACTGATATTTCCCGTCCCGGGAATAACGAGACATTTGAGACTTGCGTAGATTTTTAAAATCTACTAAACTAGATACTGCACACTGCACGGTGCGACGCAACCGTTTTGAATTTCTCCCTTCGAAAATTAGATTTCCAGAAAAGCTTTTTAACCGTATTATATTATATATAAAGATAAATTTTATTGAGAGGAAGTTGGGTCCTTTCAAACTCTCAATAATAACGAAATTATATTCTTACTCAGTCTTCTTAAAATCTTAAAAGTATATTTCTTCTATCTTTAAAAGTATAATACGAAAGATTAAATAAATTACTGATTGAATAGCCGTCTGATAGCTTTCCAGCATATAAGTACAAGTACTCCAAAACATAACGAGACAATGGCGTAGCTCACGGGTTTTTTTAAATATTGATATTGATTAATGAGTCCCGCGACCAAAAAAAAAAAGATGTGTCCAAAAATTCGAAGACATGTGACATTCACCAACCCGCACTGGGCCCGCGTGGTTGATTACGGCCCATTCCCTCTCCTAGAGAGGAGGCCTTAGTCCCAACAGTGGGAACATTATAAGGCCGACTATGCTATGCTAATGAGTCCCGCGAGCTTGGACTCTATAATGTATCGAGGATGAAAGCTTAACCTGGGACTAACAGCTTAACATATTTTTCAAGGCACAGAGGAATCTCGACCGGCGGTGATTAATCTGAACGATCGAGCCATGCTACTGTTATGACTAAACCACGATCAGAGAAGAGATCAGAATGTATGACAACTGCAGCCTCAGAGGTGGCCATCTGGTAACCGTCCGAACAAAGCCCGAGTCGTTGACGGCACGTAGTGTTTTCCACGAGTGTCTCAAAGAGATGTCAGCAGAATTGTACAGGCAATTCGGTGGCAACGTATTCTGTAGAGCACACATTATACGCGACGCGACCGAAGTTCGGTTCAATTTCCGATGAAGATCCGGGGCGGGGAGCAGCGGAAGGCAGGCATACGCCGGGCCTTGGTACAGGCTATGGTCCGGAGCGAGGAGGAGTGGCAGGCGGTCGCCTCCTTCTGCGAACCAGTAATGCTAGCAAAGGAGGCGGCCGATCACATGAAGCAACGGTCCTCACGCCCCAATTGCCGCCGGGATTTCGATCTCAATTTCCAGCCACCGCTGGTGCCGGTTTGCGGACGGCGAGCAATGGGTGACTCGCCGTCCGGCCGTCCGGTAACCGCCGTCGACGGCGCGTAGGTACTGATCCGCGCGCGCCTCAGGGAGATGTCAGCAAATCTTAGGGGTCCAGCATGGCTGCTGGAGCCATGGGTTGTCGGAATGGGAACCCTGGGGTCCTGGAACACAAGACAAAAACTGAACATAGGAGACCGCCCTAATCTATCTCCTTTCATTCAGTCCATCCTAAGGTTGAGTAAGAGATTGCCCTGTGCGGTAAGACCGCCCTTTGTATACTTTGTTTTTGTATATGTTTATTCTGTCCACATTATGATGTGTACAATAAAGTATATAATAAATGACAAAGTCTGACATTTTTTTCACACCGCCCTAGAGCGTGAGAAGTCATTGAATAATTTTCCACCTAAAAAAATAGAGGTGTATCACCAAGTTTAAACAAGGCTCGGGGAGGGCATCATCCACTATACAAATCTAGACATCTGCGTGCCTTAAAAACTAGATTATGTTGATGGCATTGAGTCGCGGGATTATCCGAAAGAGTTACCGTTGCTCTGGAATGCAACTGTAGGAACACAGGTGGTTTTTTTTTTATTGGGTGGGAAAATCATCTTATAAAAAATGTCGCTCTTGGTCGGAGCGAGAGATAGTGTCAGACTTTTACTGACTAAAAACCCACTCCTGTTCCTTCTTTGCCTTCGTCCCAGGGCCCCGAGTTTCACTTTCACACTACCCGTGGCCCCAGTAGGCTTCGACCCTGCTGGACCCCTACGATTTGCCCGCAAGCCCGCGCCAGCGTTGGCCGGATATCGAGATCGAAATCCAGGAAGTTGGGGCGTGAGGACCGTTGCCTCACGCGATCGGCCGCTTCCTTTGCTAGCATTACTGCTTCGCAGAAGAAGGCGACCGCCTGCCACTCCTCCTCGCTCCGGACCATAGCCTGTACCAAGGCCTGCCTATATATGCCTGCTTTCCGCTGCTCCCCGCCCCGGATCTTCATCGGCAATTGAACCGAAGTTCGGTCGCGTCGCGTATAATGTGTGCTCTACAGAATACGTTGCCGCCGAATTGCCGCAGAACTTACACCGGACCGAAGTTCAGCTGTACGCTTTAACACAACAGTCAGTAATTCAAATAGCATTGCAGGCGTAATCATGCCGAACTTCGGTCACATACCTTCGGCATAGTGTGTTTAGACACTGAAAGTTAAACTAAACTGAGCCGCTATACACTGTCAAAGTTTTAAAATTACACTATAGTTATAAGTACAGACAGCAGCACCCTTTTCAAATTAAAATACCTTAAAAAGGGTGTCACCAATTGATGAGGCTGTCGTGCCTAGTCTTAAGTGCTGGTCATGAAGTCGATCACTGGATTATATTAGGATTTTTATATTTTTCTCTCAGTAGGAACCTAGAATATATCCGGATTCTAGCTAGAGAAAGGACCTTCTTGCTCTCAAAATGCGGGACTAACAACTACTGGATAACCTAGACACACAATAGGACATAGGTACTTTATAATTCATTTGTCAGAGTAAGTAAAAAAACCATTATGTTTGAAGATTTAATTTATTTTTGTTTCAATGTGTCGAAATTACAATAATATTAGGCGCCAATTTAACATGCATACATAAAATACATTGATTTTTAAACAGTAAACATTGTTTTCTTAATTGGTTTTCCCAAAACCGGACTTTCCAATGGCACATAATTATGAGACTAAACAAGTGACAAAGAAGATTTTTATCTAAAACTCGATGTGCCGTCTAACAATCCTAACAATCAGGTACACAATTCCTTAATCATTCTTTAATAAATTTAGATAAAAATACAATTCGGTTCATTTGAAATAGTCATAAATTAGAGCCTATTCCTAGATCAGTCAGCAATCTCTCCTGAATATAAAATTTGATACTAAACCACAGAGTAGCAAAAAGCCGCAATTTTTCTTCGAAAATATTCTTCAAGTTGAAGTTATTATTATAGCTAGCATTCTTACTTTTGTACACTGTATCATATTTCCATTTATATCTCTGTGGTGAAGTTCGAAAATATTTCAGTACAACATTCATATAATTCAATTGAAAACTTCTAAAAAAGCTTTTTTTATTCGGACGCAAATTAACCTTTACCTCTACAATATAATATTATGAAGAGATTAATATCTCAGCAAATAGAAACAAAATGAAAAACCGATCTAAAACCTCATTCTTATTAACAAGATATAAATACATGAAAACACGTTAGTCATAAAGAGTCTTTAGTCTCATACTAGAAATGCAGTACAGTGTGTGCGTCTACAGTGGTCAAATCCGCTACTTCTACACATATAAAAACACGAATATAGAATGTATAAAAATTGAATCTATAAAAATTTAAAGACAACAAGGGTGCATCAAGGGTCAATAAGAAATATGCATGCAATTTTTTAATTTGTAAACTAAATAATAATATTGAAAAATAAATTAAAATATCTTCATCAACTACGATTCTACGAAGTAAATAAAACTTCAAAACTGCTACTATAAAAGAGTAGTCCGAGATGGTCTATGACTCCAAAGGCTATGACATCCGTACGGCTGCCATAGAAAACTTCGTCTTGACGAGTGAGACAGATATGTTTGTTTCAAATTGTTATATCTCGTTTCCTTTCCTACAAATTTTGATATTGTTTTCATATCTAGTATTCTTTTTTTGTATATATTTATTAATAAACCAATTAGTTAACAAATACTTTTTTTCATGCATATTCCCTATGAACCAGTCGATCGACACAACTTCATCTGCCATGCACGCACTGATACAGTCTTAACTTTCGACGTCATCGATCATCCGCAATCTAAACTACTAGATTGAATATACACATATACGTATAATATATTGTCTGAATTAAAGTAAAGGTAACCAACCACCTTTACTATATTCCATAACAATGAAGATTACACTTCTCTAGGAACTACTAGTGCTGTGAATGGAGCTGCGGAAGGCGTTGCTCCATCTACATGATCGAGAGATGGCAAAGGTTCCTCAGGAACCGGTAAGAAAGAGAATCTCTGTAACATCGTAGTGGTAAAGATAAAAATATTGCATTTAGCTAACACATCGCCCATACATCTATGTTTGGCTAGCCCAAATGGAAAATAGTGCTCGGGTAGAGAGACTTTTCCCTCGGATATGAATCGTTCTGGCTTGAAAGAGTATGGCTCAGGGAACATCTCTTCATTCATCAATATGTTTGTAAAGTTGCTCAGAACCATCGTATCCTGAAACATGGAGATAAGGCACATGTTAATATAAGCTGTAAGTATACTAGGTAGAATAAGAAAAAAAAAATGTAGCCAGACTCATTGCATCGAAGTATGTATATATTATGTTAAGACTCAAAATTCTATCACATAGAAGTTATATATATATCTGGCGAAATTTTATTAGCTGTCTCCATTACATATTTTAACTTAAACGGAATAGAATATTAAATAACTCGTCCATAACTACACGTAATCTTTCGATAGCTGTTAAAATTACTTCTTACCATGCTGTAAGTAATTACTGCAGACAGTAAATCTTACCTCAGATAAACTGTAACTAGCCAGCCAATTGCTGCAGAAAGTAAATTTTACCTCAGATATAAAGTAACCAGCCAGCCAATTACTGCATAAAGTAAATCTTACCTCAGATATAAAGTAACCAGCCAGCCAATTACTGCAGAAAGTAAATCTTACCTCAGATATAAAGTAACCAGCCAGCCAATTACTGCAGAAAGTAAATCTTACCTCAGATATAAAGTAACCAGCCAGCCAATTACTGCAGAAAGTAAATCTTACCTCAGGTATAAAGTAACCAGCCAGTCAATTATTGCAGAAAGTAAATCTTACCTCAGGTATAAAGTAACCAGCCAGCCACGTATCTCTCAGAGCACGGTGTGGCACTCCAAACGTTCGTCCCATGAAATGGCGTACACATTCGTGGACAATTGCCTCGTTATACGGCATACTGAAACGAGAAATTTAATTTCCAAATTAGTCAAGATATGCTCGTATTTAACACAAACGAGTGTGATAGATAGTAATAACGATGAAGGTTAACCTAATGTGATGATGGCCCCAGAATCATTGGATAAAAGTTTCTTAATTTTCCTATTAGACAAATTTTATTAACAATTTAATATACTAAAGATTTTTTTTAAGTGACAACCAGTATAGCAAGGTCGACCAGAATCATATGGAAAATCTGTTATGTATGATGATAGTCACAGAAAAATTAGGTAAAAATTTCTTAGTTTTCATATTGGAAAAATATTAACAATTATAAGGATTATTTTGTGTGACAGTGTAGCAAGGTCGAATCAGAATCTTTTTTTCTAACAATTGTGTAGTTACTAACTAAGCTTTTTCATTTTAATTAATGCTCATAAATATAGATTTTAAACTTTATATTTATCACATGAAGAAAACTTACTTGGGACGATCATCCAAGTTTGGCTTTCGATCTTTGCCAACGATTCTATCAATTTCTTCCTGAGCCTTTTTCTGTACCGCCTGCTCTCTAACCAAGTAACTGAAACAGAAACTCATGCTCTTGCTGGTTGTCTCCGTGCCTGCCATGAACATGTCCATGCACATGGCCACCAACTGACCTTCAGAATACGTATCCACTTCACCTTTATTTTTCAAAACTCTTATGTAAACGTCCATAAAGTCCCTATCCTCTTGAGATGGATCAAATCGATCTTTATGTCTCGCCAACTCCTCCCGGAGGAACTTCCATATTCTTTTGTGCGTCCTAATAAAGTCTTTGTATCCAGAGAGAGTAGGTGTCACAATACTGAGAATAGGGAAATGACTGAACAGAGTGCCGACCATATCTACTGCGGCGAATAAGTCAAATAGAAGACTTTGAAGCACCTTCATCTGAGGGTCACTGGGCTTGTACCTGATTCCCGCCATCATTGTCCACAGAGTATTTAATATGTAAACATTAAAGAAATTATGCATCTGAATAACGGCTGATTTGCCGCTGTTTTCACCAACAATCTCGAGGACGTCGTGCACCATATGCGACGCTTCTAACCGGGCAATGTCCTCCATTCCTCGTCTTCCAAAGCCAAACTCCTTTAAATGCCGTAATAGGAACCTCCTCTGTTCTTTCCATAGCTCTCCGTCAGTGAGTAAAACTCCACGCCTTTCTCCCCAAGTTCTTGTTTGATAAAAGATTCCTTTTGGTCTACCGTCAATGTCTTCATTGAAAAGCATCTCTTTATTTGCTTCTAGACTGTTTACCATTACGATTCTATCTTTTCCGATTCTAAGACCAAGTAGTGTTCCATCTTTGGAGTACGCTAGAGAGAGTTCCTTCACGGCTTTATACAGGTAACCTGTTTTCTCTCGAAGCTTATAAATTTCGTTGGCACAACCAAGAATTGGGACCCATTTTGGGCCCGGAGGGAATTTCTTAGGCTTATGGGTGTCAAAATATAAGTATAAACAAGCTGCTACTACTATAGTTAGTGCTGCTAACCACATCTGAAACAATAAGAAATCAATGGTTAGAGAAAATTCTTGAGATATTGTTTTTAACATAGAAACATAATGCAAATTAGAAAGAATCGCTTAGCATGGTGACTTAGTCAAGTAAAATACACAATTCATAAAAATTCAAAAAAAAAACAATTCTCGCTAAGCTCATATCTTTGTTTGAAAACGATAAAACAACTTGTAAGTCTTTTTCGTCTCAGTCGTTTTGGTTAATTCATGTCTGATAACTGTCTTGTGTCTGAGCAGTGTTGGTTCATTAGTAACAGCCCCATCGTACTTTGCAGGTTCAAACCAGCTTAACTTTGTACAATTTATTTCATCACCTCTACTCTCGTAACGATGAAGGAAAGCATGGTGAGGACAACGGCATGTCCTAGAACCAACCAAAAAATCGAAGACGTGTGACATCTAGCCACCAGTACTAAATCTGCTTGGTGGATTACAGCCTACTCCCTCTCCTAGAGAGAAATCCTGAATCCTAGCAGTGCGCAAAATTATAAGGCTGATTGTGTTTACTGTCTGGTGTCTGAGCAATGTTGGTCCAGTGTAACTTACGAATCGTACTTTGCAGGTTCAAACCCAGATAGGTGCTTTACTTTTTGTACTTTATTTCAACATCGGAAGAAAAAAATCGTGAGGAAAACGGCATGTCTTAGAACCAAAAAATTGAAGACGTAACAACTACCAAACCGCACTGGGCCAGTTAGGTGGATTACGACCCATTCCCTCTTCTATAAAGGAGGTTTAAGCCGCAGTAGTAAGAACAGTTTAAGACTGATCATGCTTACGTACGAGTATATGCTTGACTGTCTTGGACTGCATTGAAATAGTTTGAAATAATGACGTATTTACAACGTGTACCATTATTTTCTTACAATAATAATAATAATCATTTATTGCAGGACCACCACAATTCGGTTGAACGTGAGGTAGCCGCATACATTAGCGACGTTGTCAAATCCTGCGTGACTTTTCGTAATACAGTTAGTTATACAATATACCTGGGACATATACATATATTACAATAAATTAACAAAGACTGTATAACAACCACGAGGCGTAATTTTAATTGTTTTATTACAATTTCTTTATCCCCATAATGCGGACACACATAATTGGGAGACGTATTATCTCAGGAAAGCGCGGACTTAACGAGTTGAAATTAAAATCTTAAACTTAAATTTGTGGTCTCTTGAAGCTGTGAAAAAATCAAACTTCTAAATTAACGGAAATAAAAGATATGGCCGTTTATATTGCAAAAACGTATATTTCGACACTCAAGGGAACCAAAATTCTAGAGTACTTCCCATTGACCCAGAATCCTGAAATTTTGCCTAAAGCAAACTCTTATAACCCAAATGTAGGAATAAATCTAAAAACAGAAAATATGTAGTTTGTTCTTTGTTTGTTAGGCGTGGTTTTTGTGTGTATGTCACAAAAAAAGATATTTTTTTATGATTTGGAAAAATCTTCGAGGCTTCAATTAGGAAATAACTCTTTACATAGATAAGTTTGTATGGAACCCTCAGAGAGCGAGTCCGATTAGCACTTGCCCAGTTTTTTGTTCTCGTTCATGTTTACAGAAATCCAGTGCTTAAACCTAGGACTAGCTAGAATGCACAAGACTGCTCCCAAAATATTGTTAGTGGAACGTCTCAAACTCTGCCAAAAAGATGCAATTCTCGACGTCATGAACGTGCGGGTTGGTATTATCTAATATGTATTTAGTATTAGTATCACCAGAAACTTCTTCTTTTCGAATCGATGGTACACTCGTTAAATTGTTTGGGTCCAGTAGATGGATACGTTAACTTAACTGCAGCATCAATGGCACTCATTAAATCCTCCAAAGTGCAGGTTTATGGGCACTAGGAGCACTCTAGCGTGTGGCTCATGTTTTGAACAGGGACACCGCACTCACTAAGAGTATTCTAACTATCCAAAGAGTGGCCTACGTAGGTGCGCAACAGATTTAGTGCATTCTATAGCAGGCCTGTGTAACTCTTTTCTGAACGGAATCAATGTTCCAAAACAATTTTTCGGAACACTAAATGTACCAAAAAATTGGAACGTCAGTAATGGTTTAAATGCATCATTTGGAACAATTGGAACACTGGAACACTCTTTACTTTAAGTGACCTGCAGTCTTTTTAAAATTCAAATTAAAACGTAAATAGTGGAAATATACTCGTCATTAATGAAATGAACTAAAAATATCATAAAATTTAATTAAATACAACTATTAGTTTAGGTCTAGTTTGCGTCATATAGACGAAACGTAACAGATCACGATTCAAAATAGTGTCTGTGTTTGTATCTTTTGAGCCGTTGGCGTTGTTCCAAATGTTTCAAATGATACATATCATCTAACATTTTTCTGTCTCAGTGTGATTATGACGCGACGTAACAGATTCATTTGAACCGATGTTCCAAATGTTTCAAATGATACATATCAGTGTTCCGGAACATTTCAGTGATTCAAATGCAAATATTCCAATCGCATAGATGACACACTTTGCCCATGCCTATTCAGTAGTTATAGACTACTGCAATTCACGTCTAACGTTAACAAAACCAGTAACATAATACTACCAATTCCTGTGTTCCATAGAGCGACAGTAAAAACAAAAATAATCATAATTCTGCTATTCATTGGCCGGTTTTCAGTACCAAATCAACCACGCGCAATACTCAACGTAATATTACCAACGAAGCGTATCCATCAACTAGTGCATAACCTGTTACATGCAAGTTATGTGCGTGAGCGTGTCACGGCACTAAATAACACTACGCTGTCTTTACTAAGGAAGGAAACCGTCACGTGTTTGGAACCAACGCACTTTATTATAAACGTGAGTGTGTGTGTGTGTGTAGCCGATGGGAAATTGGGTTAGTAGTTTACGTTACGAATGGCTGTAGACTCGCAATCCAGTACGTACAACTTTACGAGACCCACCCAGTTATTACAGAGCCTACAAGTAATATAGGTATGTTACTTACTAGCTGAATCTGCGAACGTTTTTTCTGCCATATAAATTATAAAGGAAAAAATGAGTAGGAGGAGTTCGATAGCAAATTTTTATTTAATAGATTTTATTGGAATCTAGCAACCAGCTTTGTTTTTTAACCGATTACGGCAAAGCCAAAGAAGGGTTATGATTTTGACAAGCTATGTATGTATGCTATGTATGTGTGCTAGCTATGGATGTATGTAGGTATGTATGTGAGTATGTTCATCTGTTCCCCTTATAGCTCCAATATTCTTATCGGAACTTGACATATGAGGTATCATTAGAACCGTCTTAATTGTCCGCTGAACATAGGCTACGTGACGTGTCACAAGACTTGATATGGCGCCCTCTAGCGGACAAAAATTAATGTGTTAAAAATAAAAATGTAGATAAATACGCCGTGTTTGGTATCATTTCAAAGAGCTTCACTTGTACGTTTCTAAAATATTGCACAAATTTAAAGTGACGCCCTCTAGCGGACAAATTTATGTGTTAAATTTAACAATAAATTTGTTTAAAAAATTAAAAAAATTAAAAAACTGAAACCAGACTACGACAAAAAAAATGACGCTGAAAAAGTATGAAACAAGATTTCATATTTCGAACAGAACAAAAAGAAAAGCCGCAGTCACACGTTATAGGTACCAACCGAAACGGATTTTCTTTCTGATGCTTTTACAGCGTCGTTTTTTTTTTCTTCGTAGTCGGGTTTTAGTTTTTTTCTTAATTGAGAACTAGAAATAAAATATGACTAGCATGTTGATCTAGTGGTTAGTGGCCCTGACTGCTATGCCAGAGGTCTTGGGTTCGATTCCCACCTAAGACAAATATTTGTGTGATGAGCACGATAATTTTTTCTGTGTCTGGGTATAATTTAACTACAATAATTATTGGTGTATGTATTTAGAAATATAAGTATCTATGTTTATCAGTTGTCTAGTACTCATAGCACAAGTTCTGCTAAGTTTGGAACTAGATGGCGTTGTGTGAAGGTTGTGAAAAAATATGTATATTTATGGAGACAATTACAGTTAGTCAGCATCGTAGATATGGTGACAACAAAAAATTGGTGAGAATGACATGGGTAAGAAAAATAGGAAATAGATGATGTCTAAGGACCAACGCTGCGTTAAGCGGGCGCTCGAGCGTGTGTCATGAGTGGATTAATACCTGCGCAGCGCAGTATCGCTAGTTCAACTTTAACGGTGTACATGTAGTCGTGTCGATTGTGAAGTTTAATGTATTATTACGAAGCAAAATGGGCGCGAGGCGCCGCTGCCCGCGACGGGTGCTCGCGCGATGGAGCACTTTA
Organism: Mythimna vitellina; assembly: GCA_949316375.1. Taxonomy (NCBI): domain Eukaryota; kingdom Metazoa; phylum Arthropoda; class Insecta; order Lepidoptera; family Noctuidae; genus Mythimna; species Mythimna vitellina. Next base: position 37,849,948 of record OX438684.1, read on the forward strand.
TTATGGGACCGTGAGAGCGTCCGCTTAATGCAGCGTCGGCCCTAAGATGCAAATCATCGTTATTTACGTATTAACATTTATTACAAATAAACCATTAAGATTTAGATAAATAATACTAAGTAAAAATAATATATTATGGAGCCTTGGGGAAAAATCGATTTTAGCAATAAGACTGCCCATTGGGACACACTATTATTTTTAAGTTTAAAAAGTAAATTTATTATTGGTGTCCAATAAAGAGTACTTATATCTGTCCATCTTTGTTAAAGATTACCTAATTAATGAACGCCGTCATTATCATAACGAGCTACTCCGGCTTTGAACGTGAATAATCATTTTTAGGGTTCCGTACCCAAAGAGTAAAAACGGGACTCTATTACTAAGACTCTGCTGTCTGTCCGTCCGTCTGTCACCAGGCTGTATCTCATGAACCCTGATAGTTAGAAAGTTGAAATTTTCACAGATGATGTATTTTTGTTGCCGCTATAACAATAAATACTAAAAAACAGAATAAAATAAATATTTAAGTTGGTCCCCCATACAACAAACGTTACCTTTGCCGTTTTTTGCTCCGGACGGTACGGAACCCTTCGTGCACGAGTCTGACTCGCACTTGACCGGTTTTTCAAACTGAATGAAAATCCATTTTTTTTATTCGGTATAATTCATTTTCGCACCTGACTTTTTTAACCCAAAGATTGACTGGTAGAGAATGCCTTGTTGCATTAAGTCCGCATATGTACCACCCGCATGAAGTTTAAACAAGTTTTCAATGATTTTTTTTTTTCGTAGCAAGCTTTTATACCGCAGTCTGTACATATGCAAAACTCGTCAAGACGAATCATACGAGCCCAAACTCGATGGGGTTGTGTTATTTAACTAAAGAGTTTCTATGACCACCTTCCGGTCCCATCCCCAGATCAGTTCCATGTCATAATAATCTTACATTGTCATCTGATTTACACATTCATGCAAAATGTCAGCTCAATCGGTAACCCCGAAGTGGATCAAATTTAATTTGCAAGATTTGATTACAGACAAACTTCGAGACGGGTAAAACTAAATAAATAAAAATAAATAAATTTCATATATCATTTCTTCCTTTTTTTTCACTTAAAAAAGAAACCAAGTGAAACGATAGAGGACCGAGAGAACGAAGAAAGATTATTTCAAAAATAAAAAATAACTTTGAGGAATGCTTTGTATCCGGGGCTAAGTCTGCTATTTTTATAAATTCGTCATTCCAACATGATCCTATTGTCATTTTGCTAAAAGTTCGTAATCTGAAAATTCATAATGGTCGACCATTGATCGGTCAATGATCTTCTTGTAGATTGACAATATCGTGCTGTCTCGATACAAATTAAAAGCTATGACTTCACAATGACGTTCTAAGGTAGGTCACTGATCAAAGGAACTGTCAAAATTTTGGCAGTTATCCGCATACGTCAAATAGTCATTTGTATGTACGAGATTACCATGCTATGCCATTTCTTTGAAATTTTCAATGGAGTTTCAATGGTTGACCATTAGAAAGTCATAATGACGCCATTATACGAGTATTAGTAGATTACCAAACTTGTCAAAATCAACAATTATGAAGTCAATGATAGACCATTCTGACACTATTGTAATAGCAGACTTGAATCCCTGTAATGATACAATCGATCGGCTATTACACACATTAGTAATTCATGAAGTTTCTAGGTTTTAAAGGGAAATTATTATTTAAAAAAAAACATAATGATCATTATTTTAAAAAGTTCATTACAATATTTTATATGAACCAGTACATTAGACAACAATTATAAAATTTATGTTAAAAGCAGGAGCAGGCAGCAGGCGGCAGAGAGGCAGGAAGCAGGCTGGTGTGCACAACATTTATTTTTCGAGATAAATTCAAACAATTTTAATATTATTTTTTTTTTTCAATATAAAATTATACCATTACCTACTTAAATAAGTTTGATTATTGTAAAGCAAGTACACTTAGATAAATGAAATGGATTTTTTTTTAATAAAAATAACTTTTTTTCAACTTTTTTTTACATTTTTATCAACAAGATTTCTCCTTACAAAACATATGAATTATACACAATACAAGGCAACAAGATAATTATTTAACATCCATACATAGAAATACCTAATATTATAATACCTATAATGAAAAACGTTCCAGGTCAGTACCTGCTTCTTTTAGGTTTTTAACATGGACACAAGTAGTATAAATATTAACTTACAGTACGCCAACTATTTATATTGCACACCGTACTTTATCAGTACTCTGAGCTTCCTTTTGACCCAGTACCTTCGACCAAGAGGAGGAAAGATTTGGTTTGCACTAAACCACAGACGAGACATGCATTTGCACATAGATTTTATGTATTTTTAGGGCCTTTCTTGTATAACAAGCTCAACAAATTATTAGATATATAAAGCGTAAATTATATTAAATGTAGTACATTGATATCGGAGTATCTACTGAATCATAACTACACAGACACAGAGAAACTATTGGAAGTTTTAGTATAATTGTAGGTTTAGTTTGTAAGTTGTTATTCTGTAATTTCTGTATACATGCACCCATAATGATAAGTGATGACCCGAAACACAGGTTTTATAAACCTAGCTCGGGCAAGTCGCTAATTATACATAATTCTAGGTTAATAAAGTCAATTTTCCTTTAGTTTTTAAATATTGATAAGTTAATTATAGTTATTCCTTGGGCTTTAGCATAAATATTCGTTTAAAATTTACTTGTGGCTGTTACATGTACCTAACTATTTTGTGTAAAAGATGAAAAATAAAAGAAATTATTATTATTATAAGTAAGAAGCAAATAACACTACTTTTCAAATATTATTGTTTTCGTTTACCCATATAAAAAATTGTAATAGCGAACTTAATTTTTCTAATGTTCTATCACAAAATTGTATGTAAAATATTTTTATCACGTCAAGTTAATTATACAAGAAGTTTTAAAACAATCTTATTCGGGTTATTGAGTGTATCAATCGTTATTGTTGTGTTTAATTAATACAATTAGTTATATAAGAATTATTGTTAAAATTTCCTCAAGAAAGTGTTAGTTAAATTCGCATAACTTTTGCTATGTTTGTGGTAAAATTATTTTGACGAAGACACGAAATAAAGAAGCAGTAAAACAGACGTATTTTCAATACCTCAGATTCCAACTCCAAAAAAAATGGGTGTCTGCAGTAATATGGGAGAATAGTAGAAGCATATTAACAAACTGGGCTGCAGGGAATAATAAAATATTATTCCCTGCAGCCCAGTTTCTTGCGTTCCTTACCCGTCATTGCCTTGCGTTCAAACATAGAAAATAAACCAAAGCACAGGGACACTTACATGGACTTTTGCATATTTAAAAACCGTATTTCCTAACTCTCTGATATTAAACTTAAAGAAGGAATCTTAATAGGTTCCCAAATTAAAAAAAAAAAACTGAAGGATACCCCTTTAAAGATAATTTTGATCACCACTTATCCAATGTTAAAAAAGAAGTTTCAAACCAGTAGTTGCGAATTACTTGCGCAAAAATAAAACTGAGGATTATGAAGAAATTATATCCAATTAATTGATTAAATATCTCAAAATGGGAGTAAACATGTCAATGACAATTTATTTTTACATTCACACTTGAATATTTTTTTTGAAAACCTGGAAAGCGTGAGTGATGAACGTAACGAAAGTTTTCATCAGGATTTTAAGTCCTATGAAGAGAGATATCAAGGTTTCAGGGATCAAATATGGTAGCAGATTACTACTGGAGTACCTCAAAAGAAATTAACAATAATCAGAATAAAAGAAAAAGTATAATATTCGTAGTAGCATAAATAGCCTTCTAACGTTCCCACTGCAGGGAGTCAGGCCTCCTCTCTAAGATAGGGAATGGGCTGTATTCCACCACGCGGGCTTAGTGCGGGTTGGTGAATGTCACATGTCTTCGATTTTTTGGTTCTAGGACAGGCCGTTTTCCTCACAATGTTTTCCTTCACCGTTTTGAGAGCAGTGGTGATGAAAAAAATTTCCCAAAGTAATGCGCCTGGCTGGGTTTGAACCCGCGACCTACAAACTTGTAAGTAGAGGCCGTTACCACTCGGCTAGATAAAGTAATTTGTGCCAATTATGATTTTTAAGGTTTTAAATATGTAAAAAATTTCGAAATAAAAAATATAAATATTTGCAAAATTTGACGTCCTCGTTTCTTTTCACTTCAATGTCCAACCAAGGGTTAATTACACTTTCGATTTCCATTAGTTTCATCTGGTTTCATCTATGGGTAAATTATTTACCCATAGTGTAGTGTAATTTATTTAATTAAAAGCCCCATAAATTCAGAAGATGGATAGTTCAAATGAATTCTTTTAAGTATAAAAGTTAGTAAGTATAAAGGTTAATTATAACAAATTCTAAAGCATATACATATTGCACTTTTATTACAAAGTGTACCTAAAAATGATTCTGTCAAAACCAAAAGTAGGAACAGCGCCACCTATAAATAGCCAGTCGCACTTATTGTACAATTCCATGAGCCGGTAGCCTTTCAGGGCACGAGTGTGGCATATTCTCTCAAGATGGCGCTAAACTCAACATTTTTAATTTATTATATCCACCACAATGAATTGAAAGTCAAAGTCAAAGTCAAATAATTTATTCGCATAATATGGGTAGATATATATTATGGTACATGACTGTTACGTTATACAATATAACAGTAAAGATCCGCATATTCACCATTTCTGGTATGCGAAACTTAAAATAGTAATCAAAAGGAATGGTTAGGTACCTTGGTACCTATACAAACTCTTAACATTTAATTACCTAAAATTACATATTAACTTAACTGGCTATTATTGCACTAATAGGAACATAGCAAGGTGTTACAGTAATTTTTTATTCTTATAGCTAAGGTATTCCTGGGTCGTATAGAAACATTTATCGACTAACCAGGAGTATAACTTTTTTCGGAATAATATAATGGGTACCTAAGTCTTTCAGGTCACTCGGTAATTTGTTAAATAATTTAATTGACATGGGATAACAGTTTCTTCGATACAGATCGGTTTTTATGACACGGGACATATTGTTGGACAATTTAACAGCATTTCTCGTTATTTTGGGTAATTATCCTAATGTCGAGGTTTAAAATATGTCATTCTTACACAAATGGAAGATTTTAAACAGCGCCATCTATCAACTGACAACCAAACTTCGATTTTTATGACCCGCTTTTGAAAACTAAGATTTTGAATTGTAAATTAGCGCCATCTATTTGTTTGAAACATAAAGTAAGTAGCTCTTATAACCCGACGAGTAGTTCAATTGTATGTTGATAGATATCACTGTTCGTTTATTTTTCTGATACCCATTCAAATCATATTTAGAATGGAATAAACTTTATTGTAAACCAAATTAGTAACAATCATACTTAATCAACAGTTCATAATTTCATATAATTTAGTTAATTATAGTTTTTCATTTTGTTTTAATTCAAGTTTGTTGAAAGACGCACTGAACCGGTTGCCAATTATTTCAAAACAAATAGAGAAAGACGTATCTAAGTACAAATCTATGTTACTCTTAACGCGTAACGTATTGCATGCATCTACTATTATTGTAGGCATTTAGAAACAGGAAAGCATTTTATATAGGTACCGAAAGCATTTTATAACCTACCTAAATATTTAATTTTAATCTATATATGTATATAAAAATGAAATACCAATCACTGATTAATCACGAAACTTAAGAAACTATAACACCTAAGTATAAACTTAAAATTTGCCAGTTAGGTTTCTTATAGGACGTAGACATCCACTAAGAACGAATTTTATGAAACTCCTAAGGGGGTGAAACTAGGTTTGGATGTTTGTATAGAGAAACCTACTTTTACACGGGCGAAGCCGCTGGCAGAAGCTAGTTTTAAAAAAAAGCTGTTTTGTGTTTCAAACAAAGTTTTTTTTGTTTTTTTTTCTTTAATTTTTTTGGTGATTCACGTAAAAACGAGCAATTACGTAAGTAATAATAATACCCCGAGGCGCCCGAGGGTTTAAGTTCAAACCAAAACTCTTCTACTTTTTTTTTAATTCTTGATAGGTTCGCGCTTGACCGCTATCTCACCTGATGGAAAGCGACGATGCGGTCGACGATGGAACACGCTTACCTAGAAGTAACCTATTCACTCTTGACCTAAAAATTCTTTCTATTCTACAGAAAGATTTTGACATTAAGAGCAGTCGTGAAGGAAAAGAGTACCTACCTACCTAACACGAAATTGACAAAATATATATGGATAGATAAAGAGAATAATAAATAACCTAATCTTTATTCAGACTCAGACCATAAGATCCATAAAAGCGCAAAAAAAGAAACATTAAAGAAAACACACAAAAGACGTAGGTAGGAGGATGTTGTACCTACTCGTAGTTCTGAGATAAATTATATTAAAAAATAAATAAATTTAAAGAAAAACACAAATAAATACTAATAATTCCTTCTGTCATATAACGGAGGGCTAAAATTTATGACAAATAACGTAAGTATTCATAATATGATGTATTCCCTAAGCACTAGAACAGGGCGTAGCTACCGCCGTATCTGCCGTATCAATGATTCGGGGCCACGGAACTAGGCCCCCTACAGGGGGTCCGGACGGACCGACATGTGCTATAATTCGTAATATGTTCATTCATCCACAATAATAAATTCCTTTATTGATACTAGGCCATTAGTGAATGAATATTATCCATATGATACGTTGTTATTATGGTAATAGTTTTTAGCTCGCTCCGCTCGTCCTTACTTTTTCTACGTAAGGCGACAATAAAAACTCAACCTATTCAAGTACCTTAAGAATGATACAATAAGGAGCTCATTTTCATTTTCGAGGCCTTTCAAGGCACTGTTCTCTTTCGTGATAGCATTAGACAGAAGTCAAAAAGGTTGTTTTAGGGTACGCTTTGTAATAAAAGTACAATATATGTATATTGTGCTTTAATACAAGCAAGATTGATGCTGAATTTATTATAATCAATTTATATATAAACCTTAAATGAATTTATTTGAATTATATATTTTCTTAATTTATGAGGTTTTTAATTAAATAAATTATTTAGTTCTTACTTGTACTACTAGTGTCCATGTTAAAAAACCTAAAAAAGAAGCAGGTGTTGTCAGTACCTGGAATTTTTTTAATTATACTATATAATATAAGTTATTTCTATTTGTATGAATGTTAAATAATTATCTTGCTGCCTTGTATTGTGTACAATTCATATGTTTTGTAAGGAGGAAACTTGAAGATAAGCCATTTCCAAAAAATTGAAAAATTGTTTGAAATAAAGTGTTTTATTTTTTTTAAATCCATTTCATTTACCTATCTAAGTGTTTAAAACTTACCTTACAATAATCAAATTTATCTAAGCAGGTAATGTTAAATTGAAACAATTATTTATTCAAAATGTTTAAAATAAATGTTGTGCACACCTGATTCTATGAACCTTGTTTGTATAAAGCAAAAGTGAATAGAGTATAAATCTATGCTTGTAGGACCTATTTTGTACAAAAAAAACTGCAAGCATTTGATATGGGGCCCCATTAGGACTAGCTACGCCACTGCACTAGAACCAGTTCTTAGAAACTATAGGCATGGTAAGTTAGTTATTAGAAGCACCTTTGGCCTGCGAACTCTCTTTCACTGGCGCAATGGAGCAGCAGTGGGAGCAGGTTCGGCTCACATGGTCTGCCGTACTTATTACCAAATATATCGGAAACAGAATCTGGTAAGACATTACAGATACCGGCACGAATCTTGAGCGCTCGGTGAAAAAGTGGGAATCACTTTGGGCATCGTACACATCGGCGAGCCAATTACTGTACAAGGATTGCACTCCCCGCTCCCGCGTCTCACTTCATACCACTAAAGAGACCCGATATTTCACTTCTGTGCAAGTGGAATTCAGCGCTCAAGATCCATGCCGGTATCTGTACCAGATGTTGTTAAATAGCAGTATTTAAAATATCAGAGAAGATCAGGGTTGTATAGGTTTTTATTTACGTAAACTTTAGTACTAGCTAATTTTAATTATTATATTAATTATTTATAGTGGGTAGCATGATTGTTTTATAATGTAATATTCAAGTTGTTATGACTATCCCTTATTGTGCTGCCTCCTATTCTGCCTGCGTCGAATAAATTTTATTTTATTGTACTGTTTGTTTTTTTTTTTAATAAACAAAAATAAAATAAAAATAAACAATACGATAACACGGTGAAACAAAGTATCTCTTGGCAAAACTTGTGTCTGTTACTCTGACTTCTGACAAACTCGAAGTTGTACGTGACAACCAGAGATAGCCTTAGTATGTCAATGTTAGAGGAATCTACGGAACAACCTCGTCAAACATTAATATGATTAGAGATTAAGGACCTGTGCACAGTGTACACACCACGTTTTTTAAACGTGCCGTTGCGTTGACGAGCTCGAACGTTTGTAGCGATACGGACGCGAGTCAGACGCAGCCTGTAGACTTTTATTAATATAAAAGCGAAATTTACATCAATATCAGAATCTAAGTATGTTACATAAACAAACCGCCATTGCGACTTTAAGGGCGCTTTCAATTTATGCGTTTATTGACGGCCTGCTGTGATGCGGATGCTGTGCGTTAGTCGTACTGAGTACGGACGATCGTATTTTTCATACAAATCGCGCAGTGCGGCAACCGTGCGGCGAACGGTCGACAACAGGACGGCAACGTCGTAAGCACCACGTGTTCAATTCGGTGTTTAATAGTGCGAGGTTGAATAGCGCATCACTGACTTACAAACACACGGCAGCCAGATACGTTTTCAATTTAGGCGCTTGTTGACGGACTGCTAACGTACTGCAACCGGCCAGCTGCGGCACGGTAAACGTGCGGCAGCCGGCCGGTTTCAATACGCATAAATTGGAAGTGCCCTAAGACCTCTTATATGTCACTATTGGCAAAATCACTTTTTTCCGCCAGCCTTTTTGATATTTTCAAGCTCTATCGAAGGCAAAATCTCTCATGTGTATACGACGATTTAATCGTCATTTGTTTACCAATTTCAAGATCAATAATGTGCTTCCTAATAAAATATTACTTTTACATTTAAACTATTTTTACATGTAGGTACTTAAACTGTTTTTTTACTGTCATAGCATAGCATAGCATTGTTGGCCTTATAATGTTCCCACTGCTGGGACTCAAGCCTCCTCTCTAGGAGAGGGAATAGGCCGTAATCCACCACGAGGGCCCAGTGCGGGTTGGTGGATACTACAACAAACTTTTACTGTCATACTGCTTTAAATTCACCTAACAATGGCAAAATTAAATGCAGGAAATCATATGGCTGATACCTATATTTTTTGTTGTAGTTGGTTTCATTATATTTTTTTCAGTAGACGGTTTTTATCGATTTTCTCATAAAGATGAATTTTACACATAAGAGGTCTTAAAGTCGCAATGACGAAACATACTTTTTATTTTACATGTAATCGATAATGTCTCACAGTTAGGCAAACCCCAGCCGTTCAATAGTATTTTTGTTTTAACTCTGTTTTCCTACTATGATTATTAAATTATTAGATAACCCATCTTACCGATTCCGGCAGTACCAGTTAAGCTCGTTTAAAACAGGGATTTCAATTTACAGTATCACACTTTGCTCTTGTATCTATTTTTGAATCATTTGGGTCCACATTTATAATTTAAAAAAACAGATTATTTTACAGCTACCAATTGAAGTAATGGCTCCAAAATTATAGAATACAATAGAAACGTTCATTTCTGAGTAAATGGTATAAGAAAAGCTATCTATACTTATATACAAAAACGAAATAATTATCACTCACTGATTAATTAAGAAATCACAGAAACTATAACACCTACAAACTTAAAGTTTTGCATATAGGTTCCTTATGGGATGTAGAGATCCGTTAAGAACGGATTTTACAAAACTCCGCCCTTAAGGGGCTTAAACGGGGATTGGAAGTTTGTATGAAGAAACCTACTTTGGCGCGGGTGAAACCGCGGGTATAAGCTAGTTATGTATATGTCACCGGAAAAATGGTAACGTCGTAAGATTGTGAAATGTCTCGAGAAAAACGTACACAATTTTTTTTCTAAATAAGACAGTTGTGTATTTTTTTCTTTTTTTTTCGGTGGGAGAATCATCTTATGACATCCCCCTCTCTTGGACGGGGCGGCAGATAGTGTCAGACTTTTACTGACTAAAGACATAAATAGCTATGTTGGAAACTAATGAATTTGGATGTGATTTATTTTATACAAAAATATAATTTTCATAATATATTGAGAAATTAAAATAAAGTGTCATTTACCGGTGTAGAAATATGAAAGTCAGTATATAGTTAGCAAATTAGCGTACAGTTCATACAGCATTAAATGAAATTTAAGATAAATATAGGTATTTTTATATGAACAAGTGTTAGTAAGAGTTCTAAGTATACATATAGATGGAGAGAGAGAGGGAGGCCGAAGAAAATATGAAAGTTAAGGAAGGTCGTGATAGTTTGACGGGTGACAGGACAGAATGGAAGAAAAAATATGTGTGGCGCCGACCCACACTGGATTCCATATTACTTGATTATGGAATAAGGGCAGGAAGAAGAAGAATAATTATGAACCAGTGTAACTTCAAAGACCTCTGTTTTTTTTAAATATACTTCCAAATTAAGGATGAGATGTCAAATGCTTGCAAAATGCGATAAAAAGACTATGCAATCACATACACCACTTATTTTTAATTAGAACAAATATAAGCTAATTAGAAAAGATCCAAGTGCTCATACGCTTTTTAAAGAACTATCCAAACGCTTAGTTGACACTTCGCGTGACCCAAGGGCTGGCTTTTAACTCTGTCAGAGATTAAGCTTTGCCATACAACGTGGCAATGCCGCTAGCTTTTTGGGCAAATTTCCAGTCGACAGCAATGCGGAAAAGTTTTATAACGCCATATTTTAATTAGGAGTAGCCTTTAGTGTATAAATATAGTTTTAATTAGTTAAGTGTTTTTGTATATAATTTTGTAAACATTAATTAAATTATAATATTTTTGAAAGAAAAGGTCGTAAAGTCTCAATGAATAATATACATAAACAGCAAAGTTATTAGCGTTTGTTTATATTCCAAAATTTCACTCAATTTATGTAAATATTGTACAGGCTTATTGAGTATGAATGAATAAATGGCGATCAAAATGGAAAAAAAAACAACTGCGCGTAGTATTTACTAGTAGCAAATGTTATGGATGACTGAATTATGACAAATTTTCGTGAATATTTTTGGATCTCTTTTTTTTTTACTATTGTCTGCACATAAATATGACCAGTAACGGGTACAGATAAAGCCCCATTTTCAATCTGTAGAAATTTTTAGTTGTGCGCGCATCACGTTTTTTTTTGTTTTTATTGGGTTGGAAAATCATCTTATAACAAAACCCGCTCTTGGGCGGAGCGAGAGATAGTGTCAGACTTTTACTGACTAAAAACCCACTCCTGTTCCTTCGTTGCCTTCGTCCCAGGGCCCCGGGTTTCGCTTTCACACTACCCGTGGCCCCAGTAGGCTTCGACCCTGCTGGGCCCCTACGATTTGCTGACATCTCTTTGAGGCGCGCGTGGAACAGTACGCGCCGTCGACGACTTGGGCTCGGTCCGATTACCGGACGGTCGGACGGCGAGCCACCCATTGCTCGCTGTCCGCAAGCCCGCGGCATCACGTAAAATTTACGAAATCGACGTAGATAACTTTTATACATTAAAATTGTTTGTAACTTGATATATTACTTAGGCTTTGTTTGATCGCAATCGGTTGACTATATCGAAAGATATACTACATTCATTGACTGTTAGGCAGTACAAAGTTCGCTGGGTCAGCTAGTACTATAATAAAGTCAAAATGTAATGTCAATATTTTTGATTTAGAAATTCATTATCTAAAAAGAAACAGTTAACCAAAAGTCAGACGAAAACTTTTTCTTTCATTTATCATACCATTTTTAATTAGATGGACCAAAATGACAGCTACGAGAATGATTTAATGACAGCGGGGCATTGTCCGCTGCAGTCAGTTTAGTCCAACTATCTAGCATTTATTCTGAGGAAACATTAGGTATATTTTTCTGATTCTGTTTATTGCTATGGATCATATAATTTTGCACATTATAAAACTCGCGATTAGCTCCTGTAGTCGTCTAAAAAATACAATACTTACAATAAATAAAAATTGTCATGAGCAAACACAAAAAATCACAAATTAAAAAACAAATCTTAAGCCAAAACTCCCTATCAATAAGAACGAGTAATAAGAACAAAGACTTTCTTCTAACATAAACACGGAAAATGTATTTCGCGATGCACTAAATTGTTACGTAAAATTTGCTGTTAGTTACCTTGCTCGCCGGTCGGTGCGCAAGCTTTCACTGTGGCGTGACCGGCACTACGCGTAGTATAAGCGTGCCCCGCCAACTGCACAAATGCAATAGACGCGGTTACACCGACGCGCAAATTTAAGTGGGTACAACATTAGACCGACGCACACGTGGGCGACGCCTGAGATGAACGTAGCGGCGTGTCGCGTGGCGTGAGTCTTATGTAGCTCTACAAGTCTAGTTGCCAGGTTTAAAATGTACACCGACGCGCCCAGATCGGCGTACGTGACCCACGTGGGCCCAATATAGTTCTATCTTTAATCATGGCGCCTTTTAGTTCTGCCCCACAACTTTCTTTTTGAGTCAGAAAATCATCAAATGACTTCTTCCGTTTTAGGGTAGATCGGGAGAGCGCGTCGGACTAATAATGATTATAATCACATGTCCTTCAGTTGCCCTTTTTTCTAGGACCACAGGTTTCTTTTTCAGGAATTCCCGGGTCATCGGCCCTGCTGGGCTCCTACGGTTTTGCTGATACCTCTTTGAGGTGCACGTGGAGCACCGAGGTCCGTCTACGGCTCAGGATCGGTCCCGGCGACGAAAGCCGCAGCTATGAGGGATCGTACACCCTCACGCCCCAGCCGCCGCGACATGAGAGGCCACAGAAGTTCGGAATCACAGGGCAATCCTCGGCAACTGTAGACGTGGGTTTGCGGACGACAAGCAATGTCTACTACATTGCTCATCGTCTCCTGTCGAGGCGGCTGGGACGTGAGAATGTACGATCCCTAATAGCTGCGGCTATCAACTTCGCTAATATTACTGTTTCGCAGAAGGAGCCGACACATTCTCTCTCACTCCGGACCATGGAATAAACCAGGGCCCGGCCCGAGAAGCCGCCACCAATCACCTCCACGAGGACACGGCGGTGTTCCGCCCGAGTGGGGCACAACTCCACCGCATGCTTCCACGTGACCCAGGCGCCTGCATAGCAAACCAAAAAATGACCTAAGAAGCTGTAAGTTGTATCTCAGTTTACTTATTTTTTACACCATCACAGCTGAACTCTGTTGAAAGATCACATTAGATACCTCAGGAATTGTTCTATTTTTAAACTAGGACAGTGGTGTCCATACTTTTCTTTCTTTTCAGTGCCAGGCAAGATCTTTGCCATAATTCAAGACAAGTAATATATACTCAAGATGTGGTGCTGGAGAAAAATGCTTCGAATTCCCTCGACTGCTTTTCGTACAAACCTCTCTATCTTACGTGAACTGAACATCAAGACCAGACTGTCGACTACCTGTATGCGCAGAGAATTGGAGTTCTTTGACCACATTGCCAGGAAAAATGGCCACAACCTTGAGCAGCTCATCGTAACTGGCATGGTTGATGGCAAACGACCAAGAGGTAGCAGCCCAAAAAGATGGGCAGATCAGGTCAGCTCCACACTGGACACCCAATTGCACGTCGCACTTCATGACGCTAAGAACCGTCACAGATGGCGAAATACCATCAGAAAAAAACTAATCCAGCGGGAACTTCACGACCCTCAGTAATGAGGAATACGACTCGAGGAGGGAGGGAATATATACTCGTACAATCGTTTAAACAGGAGTCCCACCTTTTGTACAGTATATGAGTAATTTTACATTATAACATACTAGCTGACCCGGCAAACGTTCTTCTGTCACACCAAAGAAATCGAACCTAAGTATCAATGAAAACAAAGATACACAAATCGCGATTAAAATTGGGGTTGGAGAGGAAGTTTTAATAGTACATTGTTTCCCTAGGGGTGCAAGGTTAGAAGGTAAGGTAGAAGGTTAAAGGTTAGGGGTGAAGGTTATTTAGTCCCGAGAAGGAGTTTGGCGCCCGAGCGTAGCGAGGTAATGAAAAGCATAGTGTTTACCTCGGGTTAAAGTCTATTTAGTACTTCGAACTATTCCTCATCGGGAATCGCTTTATTTAATTCCTCATCGGGACTAAATAAGTTACTTTCACCCATAGGGTATCAATGTCTTATTTCGACCTATTGTTATACGTTTTTCTTAGACTTTTAAGTTTTCATCAAACCTATCTTGCATAGTTCATGCATGTCGGTGTAAACGTAGCCCGGTACCGATACCTAATACTTTGTAGCCGAACTATTCCATGTACAGACTGCGCGACGAGTGCCGGACTAACCACAGTTCGATTTACTGATGACGTCGGAACTTATTCAAAGTTGGTAAAAGGGAAAATTGGATTCGGAAATATCAAACCTGCAAAAATGATTCAAGTTTTCGTAAATAAGTTTCGCCCTTCGTTTTTGGTTTCCTGCTTGAAGTTTTTTACAAAATCTTGTAGCTTTATTTTTAACGGTATGTTAGTAAAAAGTCAGGTTTTAGTCAGTAAAAGTCTGACACGCTCTCTCATCCACCCTAGACCAGGAGAGGTCACTCAAAAAAAAATGTAGCAGAATACATGTCAACCTCGTACTTAGAAAAGCTAGTGGCGTAAATGCAGTATTTTGTTACTATTGCACATTGGCACAGTTGCATGATGCTGCGTGATGTAATGACTCTGTTTTGGTTGAAAGAGTGTAATGTAACAGATACATGAGACTTTTCAACTTCGTCACCAACTTACCACAACCCTAGACTAACACAAACACACCCGTGCATAATTTATGTAATACTAGCATGCGCCTCCCAAGTTTCTTTATTAAACTTTAACGCAAAATATGTTAAGCTCTACTGGGCCATAGACGCGGGTTTTGTCCTTTTCGGACGGCCCGGACGGCGAGCTACCTATTGCTCACCGTCATCGGGAATCACTCCGCGACTCCCAAAAGGGCACCACCGACGATCGCCTCCACAAAGACATGACGGTGTTCCTCCCAAGCGGGGTGGATTACTACATGATGGTAACACCCAGGTGTTTCATAACGCTGAATCTGAAACAAAAACCTCCCGAAACACCCACTTGGTGAGGATATAAGTCAAGCGGAAAGTGAGGACGCAGTGGCCCCTCTTGTCACTCTCAAAGAAGGGTACTACCCTTCTTTTTTTGACCCTTCACCGTGATTGTGGCGTGCCCTTTGTATTATAGATATTGATTTTGGCTTTGGTTTGAAGTTACAAATTTATTAAATACTGAATTAGTAGTATTAATATGCAGAAATCAATAAAATTGAGTACGTAATATATAACGCGTTGTGGATTCTGTTACCTAACATAACAAATGTACCTAAAATTAAAATAGCAGTAATTTTAATTAATTTACCTGCACTAGTATTATAAAGAGGTAAATTTTGTTTTTTTGTTTAATTTTTTGTTTGTTACTAATAAATAAATAATAATAATTTATTGCTTCTAAAATACTGTTGACTATGCTTAATAGTTCCGTGGTATTATAATCCTGTTACATGCTTTTTCTTTGTATTTTGTACTAGAGACCCATCGGTTTTTTGCACATCAAAATATTATTTTAGGTATTTTTTATAAGGATTTGTAACTTAATTACTTCTTTCTTGATAAAATTAACACTTCTTTCCCTGAAAGTTTTTATATTTCTATTAATATACTAATTGTATAATGTATAATATAATGAACATTAGCATTAGATTATAAATTTTGTTTTATTTATTTGCTCACTCGTTTTTAAGTTCTGTAAATTACTTGGTTTTTTATTATTTATTTTATGTGTCCTAAATTCTCTATATTTTTACTGAAATTAGTATCTATATTCAAAATATTTTTATAGTAGAATGATTTGTAAATACTGCAATCTATCCAAAAACAAAACACTTTGATTTTGGCATCTTTCAAGGAATAATAACACCCGGCTCGAAGTCTTGCTATTACAAAAAAATCACGTATATTTCGGGGAAATAAGTTGTCTTTTCACTGGGCACTTTTATAACTTTAACAGATCATTCTAATGCAATCCACACTGTAGGTGTAATTCATTTTGCTGTTGTAGCAAATATACACTACAAACTCTGAGATGGCTCGCATTACAATTATTTTAATGAACTTTGTTTAATTAATCTAGAAGTGAAATCTGGACAAATGTTTGCGTTTAATTTATTACCGTTGTATACGTATTTGCGTACAGTGAGTTCGCTAGGCAACAACCGGCATTTCTCGCGACTTTTCTATGCAATAAGATAAACAAAATTCTGAACATAAATCCTCTTATAACTCGTGAATGTAAATCTACTGACACAGGATTACTACGAAACAAAAAACTTATTGCTACCAAGCTGATTATATCAGTTTACATTTTATTATAATAATTATTATATTTTATTGGTATTCCCCAAATGAAAGAAAAGGAAGTTAGTGATAGTATGACGGTTGACAGGATAGAATGGAAGAAAAAAACGTGTTGCGCCGACCCCAAATAAGATGGGACAAGGGCAGGAAGATGATGATTCCCAAAATACAATCACACAATTCACTCACATAATCACGACTTTGTATTTCATTTTATAAAAATAATTAACTTCCTTTTGATATTATTTTAATTTTCATTTAATTTAATTTTTAGTTTTAATATATTAACCTATTTCTTTTCTATTTTGTATTTGATTTTAATTCGATATCTAAGTTGATTTATTATTTTACATCTGGTAATTGTTTGGTTTCATTATAAGATTTTCATGTCATTATTAAGGCTTGCGTTCCAATTAAATTAACTATTTCGTTAAATTAAAATATTTCTTTAATAATTTGTGATTTTTCTGACAAGAGAAAATGATGCCTAAAACAATCAAAGGAAATTGTATTTTAGTGCAGTAAAAAAGTCAACCTTAGGTACTTATGGGCAGTCAGGTAAAATAGTGCGAAACATTTTAAATATCGCCGGCAAATTTTGATCAACTAATTAGGATATAATAGTTATTTATTTACCTCTGAAATTTCCGTTTTGCCGAACTGGCTATTTTAAGTCCTTTATCTTCTTTTTTCGCTAAGAATACTAAGTTCAAAATATTTTCATTTTTAAAATATTTTCGTTTTTCGTCATCATGGATACATTAAAAATTCGAGTACATATGGAGTATGAGTACCGTCGTGGTAGCAAAGCGGCAGAAGCAGCATGCAACATCAACGATGTACACGGAGCGAACACTACTAACGATCTCGGAAATTTCGACCTAAGAAATGAGCACCATGGTCGACCGAAAACTTTAGTCGACAATGACAAATTAAAGGCGATTGTGAAAGCTAATGATTCTCAATCTACAGCTGAATTAGCAGCAGCTTTCGATGTTAGCATCAAAACAATATTGATCCATTTGCGTCGAATTGGCAAGGTAAAAATGCTTGACAAATGGGTGCCCTACGAATTGAATGATCGCCAGCGCGAAACACGCGTCGAGTCGAGCCTACAGGCACACAAGCGTTAGCGTATTGAATCGCATTGTTGCTTGCGAAATTGATTCTGTTCGACAATAGCAAGCGCTCAGCAAGTTGGTTAGATCCCGATTCAGCTCCTAAACAATGACCCAAATGAAAACAAAAGAGATTGTGTGTACTGTGAAGAACTGAACACAATGATGGAGAAGCTCGCACATCTCCAACCTGCTTTGGTCAATCGTTCGGCTCCGCTGATCCTGCATGACAACGCGCGACCTCATACTGCACGGCAGACGGTCTCCAAGTTACAAAAGCTAGGGTTGGAACTTCTCCATCATCCTCCGCCCACTCTACTCTGATTACTGGTACTCACCAGACCTTGCCCCTGCAGACTTCTTCTTTTTCAAGAATTTGGATAACTTCTTGGCGGGGAAAAAATTCAACAACCAAGAGGCAGTTCAAAATGCTTTTAAAGAATTTATTACCTCCCGTCCAGCAGACTTTTTCAAAAAGGGCATCAATAAGCTACCACTACTTTGGCAAAAAAGCATTGATTGCATGAGGAATTACTTTGATGAATAAAAATAAAAAATATAGAGAAAAAAGGTCGTTAACTTATTTCACGAAAAACGGCAATTTCATAGGTAAAGACCTAATATTCTCATTTTTAAATCCGGTGCCTGTGTCAACAATACCAGCGAGGAAACGTTGTAAAATAAACTTCCTAACAAAAACATTATTGCATAAAACCGGCTGTTCATAGTCCGAATATTTCAATCGATCAAATTTGTCAAAGGAAAATACCTCGCCTATAAAATAGCACGGCGAGCTTCGTACCGCCTGACAGTCAATGATTAGTGTGGAAAAGTACACGAGCTCCCCCCCCCCCCCCACCCTACCACAATTTATTGTATCCGGCTGGGCGCTAAGAGACCAAGAGTCTTTTTTTTTAAATTGATATAAACCAGTGCTTGACTGCGATCCCACCCGATGGTAAGCGGATATGCAATCATTGATGGTCAGGCGCACTAGTTTATTAAGAGCCTATTCACTCTAGCCTTGAAGACACCCAAATTATAGTTGGACGGGAAGACTGCTGCAGGCAAATTGTTCCAGTCCTTCGATGTACGCGGTATAAACGACGAAGCGAAACGCTTAGTCCGGGCCGTTGAGGTTTCAACAGCGTAAGGGTGGATAATCGCTGTTCGTCGGGTTGTCCGATGGTAGAAAGGAGTCGCGCTTCAACCCCCCGTTTATTTATTTCTTCGTAAGCATATTAAAAAAACGTCGTTTGATACACGTGGAAATTTGTCACTGCATTCCGCCTCGGTTGCGATGACAAAACTGTCTCCACTTGTACCAAAATTATAAGTTTCTTTTTTATTGTGTAATTTTAGTTTATACGAATGTGTGAGTGTAATAAACGTTTTTTCTTTCAAAATTCTAGTTTATGTGTTAAAAACAATATGATTAAATAGCTATTGCACCCTCAATAATATATATTATGTACATTGACTAAGTTGTGTAGATAATTTAAGAAATAATTCATGTTTTTCATGCCCTTATTAGGAACCAATGTGCGTCACTGCTGCATCATGTTAGTATCAAAAGTATTATAATCGTGTTTGCGGACAGGTGGAACTTTTCTCCTCTGTGCCACTGGATACTCTTGCACACTGTAAAGTGAGTAGGTACCGGGAACGCCATAATCACGGCGGTAAGTCCCCTCTTTGAGGAGTGGCTAGAGCGACAACACGGCTTTCTCACCTTCCGCATGACGCAGGTCCTCAACGGACATGGCAAGTTCGAGAGGTTCCTGAACTGGATTCAGGCGGAAGAAAAGCCCGGGTGTCGCCGCCTTGTTCTCGTGGAGGCAGTCGGCGGCAGCGACCTCTCGCGCCGGGCGCTGGTTCGGACTAAGGTCTGGAGCGAGGAGGAGTGGCAGGCGGTTGCCTCCTTCAGCGAAGCAGTAATTCTAGCGAAGGAGGAGGTCGCACGCGTGAGGGAACGAACGTCCTCTCGCCCCAGCCACCAAGATTCCGAACTCGACTACCAGCCACGAGAGACGCGGGCTTGCGGACGTCGAGCAATATGTAGCTCCCACATCCTCCATCATCACCATCCATCCCACATCCCACAACAGCTCGTAGTGATCCACGCGCTATTCAAAGAAATGTCAGCAAACTATAGGAGCCCAGCAGGGCCGATGCCCACTAGCTAGAAGCGCGGGGAATTCCTGAAAGGAAACCCGTAGTCTTAGAACGCAAAAGACAACTGAAGGACACAGATGTGGTTTTAGTCAGTAAAAGTCTGACAAGCCCTCCTGCCCAACTCAGAGCGATAGAAGTCATTGGAAGATTTCCACCCTTAAAAAAAAGTGAGTACCTACTATAAAGTTTCCCCTCAGCGGCCTCATCTAGTTTAAATTGACGAAAAAATGTATGTGTTAAACTATTTCTTAAAACGAATGCGAAAAAAAAGTCGCTTACTATTATCATTTACCACCGAACTAAACCAGTGTATTTTTTGTTTTTTCCTTTTGTATTTTATTAATATTGTGTGTACAGTATAAATGTTAATTAATATTACTTTTTACTTATGGACAGAATATCCGAAATAAACTTTTATTATTACTGTCATTTTAATTCAAATTGACTGTATTAGTTTTTAAAGATGAAAATAAACGTCTATTTCAAACAAACCAATTATGCTAACTTCTTATGAGAAAATAAGGAAGAATAATCAAAGAATTTAAAAACAAAGGAATTTTAAATTATTTGAAGCTCATAAAGAATTCTTATGCAAATCGCGCCTTGAATGGCCCGCTTTATTAGAAAAAGTTATGCTAAATAGTCGACTGGGCGACCTTGGCAACTTTTTACCCAAATAACGATTTCTGAGGCCGAACTCTATTAACGACCTGTTTGGTCAATCAACACTGTGTATTTGTTGAGTGTAGGAACAGGATATACACAAACTATTGTTCTTGATGTATTTTTTATTCGAGGAGTACAGGATCTCAGTTTGGTGAGGCCAAAGAAAAGATGGATGGATTGTGTGAGAAGTGATATTAGGAGTTAGTGATAGCGTGATGGGTGACGACCGGACAGAATGGAAGGAATAAATGTGTTGCACCAACCCCAAATAAAACGGGACAATAGCAGGAAGATGGTGAGTACAGGATCCCAGTTTTAATTCATCATCACCATCATCATTTCAAACCGAAAGATATCCACTGTCTATACTAGCACATAGGCCTCTACCATGTGTCGCCACAACGAACGGTCCAGTGCATCTCGCATCCATCGGATTCCTGCGACTCTCGCCATGTCATCGGTCCACCTTGTGGGAGGCCTTCCAACGCTGTATCTTCCGGTACGCGGTTGCTACTCCGGACCCGGCTATTTTTTCTGCAAGCAATGTGTATTACCCACTACCACTTAAAGGCGATTCTTTTTCTTGAGTTTTAATTGGTTTTTAGGAACGTTCGAATCTCATTCTCAATACGTTAAAAATATTTTAAGCCCAACGGAAGACGCAGTGTTGGAAGGCCCCCTACAAGGTGGACCGATGATCTGGTGAAGGTTGCGGGAATCCGATGGACGCGAGACGCACAGGACCGTTCATTGTGGCGACAAATTTAGTTGGTTCAAGTCCCGGGCGAGGCAAGCGAGTTTTATAAAATCTTTGAATGCAGTTTTGCTTTTTTTAAAAAATAATGGAATGTCTCCTTTAAGTAAAATGAGCCAACTTAAGTATTAAAGGTTGTTTCCCTGCAGGGCCCGACTTATTTTTCCACAATGCACATAACTTGTAGCTGACACAAAAGTATGCAAGTAGCTTGCATGCCAAAGAGTTATGACAAATTTTGATTATTGGATGTCACTAAGGCATGCTAGCTAAAAATAATGACATAAGATAATGGTGGTGCCTTACAAATATTAAATTGTTTGCGAGTAAGTATCCCACGCGCAGGGAACTGGTTCAAAATGATTGGTGGACTGAACGGATGCGGGTTTTGAAAAGTACATAGGTAGTTAGTATGATGTATGTACGTTAGGGGGTTTCGTCTTTTCGATTTTTGACTTTGCTCGAATACTTGATACCACTCATGCACTGTGTTCTTATACCAAAAATTACCATAATCGGTTAATATTTAGAGGTTGCACAACGCCAATATAGTTTTCACACACAACTAGTACGTCATCAGTGTAGGTTAAATTTTTAATATAAGTAGGTTATATTTTACAGTGGAGGGTAGCAAGTGTTACTAGTGTGTTGTTGTGTCTAGGAAAACAAAAATAATAATATTAAAAATTTAATTTTCACTGATGACGTTGTGAAACTTTCAAATAACTCAAAAACCACTGTTTAAGAGTGGTATCAAGAATTCGAGCAAAGTCAAATGTAAATCGAAAATTAAAAAAAAACTATGAAACACCATAATGTACTTGACCTTGCAAATGCGTCTCGAATTAGGTCGATACAATTATTTCTTTATTTATTTAAACTTCATGCAAAACAAAGTACAAAGGCGGACTTAATGCCTTAGGCATTCTCTATCAGTCAACCTAGTGGTTTTTTTTTTCGGGTGGGAAAATCGTCTAATGACATCCCCCGCTCTTGGGCGGAGCGAGAGGGCTTGTCAGACTTTTACTGACTAAAAACCCACTCCTGGTCCTTCTTTGCCATTTTTCCAGGGCCCCAGGAATCTCTTTCGCATCACCCATGGCCCCAATAGGCTTCAACCCTGCTGAGCCCCTACGGTTGCTGACATCTCCTTGAGGCACGCGTGAAACAGTACGCGCCGTCGACGGCTTGGGCCCGGTCCGGACGGTTACTGGACGATCGGACGGCGAGCCACCCATGGCTACGGTGGCCGGAAATCGGAATCGGAATCTCGGCAGAGGCAACCTAGTGGTGAAGAGACAATAGCGTTGATGAATAAAAAAGGAAACGAATAAAATTTGGCATACAAACGAATTTCCCTCTTTTCATCCCCTTCCAAGTAAAACTTAAAACCCTTTCAGGGTTTTTAAAAACTCGCCTACATCATAAAAGGAAGCTTTGTAGAAAATTGCACGTTCCTGGGTTCAGTAGTTTCGGCTGTGCGTCGTCGCCGTCAGTCAGCTTCTCCTGTGTAGATCATTGTGGGGATTCCTATTTCCAACAGGTACCTTACCAGAGAATTTACTCCGATTTAGCTGAGCAGTACCTACCCCAGCAGAAAAGAAAAAAACAACTATAGTAAAAAAAGCAACTGTAGTAGTCCATTCTGGGTTGCCTGGAAGAAATCGCCGTGCGATAAGGCCGCCAATTGTATGTTTTTTATTTTATTATAATTCAATTTCTTAAATTTGTAACTTGGTATGCAATAAAGTATATATAAATAAATAAATAAATAGTAATTACAAAACCACTTTAATTTCGGAAGTCTGTGTCAAAAAACAAAACCAGAAACACGGCTGCCGAAATTAAAATTATCTTGTATTACATATTATTTCTGTATATCTGCCATATCTTCTTGACACCTGGGGATTGCTTGAGGAAAACATATCGGTCAGAGTGTCTCTCTGCAGGTCAATGACCTTCTCAGTTATCTGGAGAGGGAAAGAGTTACGATCGATACGCTTGCTCTCGGCATGTCTGCGAACCACCAACGACCCTTTGTTTTTTAGGTAGGAAATAATCTAATGACATATCTCGCTGGCGGAGCGAGAGGGCGTGTAAGACTTTTACTGTCTAAAACTCATTCCTAGTTCCTTCGTTGCCTTGCATTTCAGGGCCGGATTTTCCTTTCAGAAGCGAATCCATGGCTCCAGTAGGCTTCGACCCTGCTGGGCCCTTACGGTTTGCTGAAGTCTCTTTGAGGCGCGCGTTGAACACTAGGCGCCGTCAACGACTTGGGCTCAGTCTGGACGGTTACCAGACAGTCGAACGGCGGGCTACCCCTTGCTCGCCGTCCGCAAGCCTGCTCCTACAGTGGCCGGAAATCGGATTTGGGATCCCGGCAGCGTGAACGAACGCTTAAGGGATCGACCCTCACGCCCTAGGCCACCTCCTTTGCTAATTGCTCCTGCTCGCTTCGGACCATGGCCTGTACCAAGGCCCGGCGCGAGAGATCGTTGCCGCCGATCGCCTCCAGGAGGACACGGCGGCGCTCTGCTCAAGCGCCTCTACCTTATACTTCACCATGTCCTCCGGGCAGTTCACACAGTGGTAAACCAACGATACTTGTGATACGTCATGAAAAGAACTAAATTAAGGAAAAAAAAATAAGTTAAAAACCTAAGGTTGATTTTCTATGCTCATATAGAGAAAAAAAAAACTGCATGTTTTTACTTGTACTGTAGTATTCAAGTAGCTAGCATCTCATTAGTGACGTTCACCAATTAGAATTTTTTATAGCTCTCTGGCATACAAGCACTAAAGCTAGCTATTGGTTAGTGATGCATGTGTTCTCCGATTTCCTCTGTTGGGGACAAAGGAAATCGGAGAACACATGCATACATCATGCAACGTGCAATTTTGTACAAAGCTTCCTTTTAAGATGTAGGCGAGTTTTTAAAAACCCTGAAAGGGATTTTGAAAATTTAACTTGGATTTAAATGAAAAAAATTAAATGAAAAGAGGGAAATTCCTTTGTATGCCAAATTTGATTCCTTGGGCACGCATACCCAGAATCTTAGCAATAATAATAATCCTAGTAGGTAAATAAATTCGGCCCCGGTACGAAAGGCAACGAAGGAACAGGAGTGGGTTTTTAGTCAGTAAAAGTCTGACACTATCTCCCGCCCCGCCCAAGAGCGGGGGATGTTATAAGATGATTTTCCCACCGGAAAAAAATAGAAAAAAAAGTAGGTAAATAAAAAGGTTTCAAAACTACCCCAAAATTGTATTCCTTGGGTTATACAACTTGGCACAAATTCTAATCGAAATGAATAATAAAGACTGTTATTATTAGTTTTTCAAAACTAATATCAAAATACGGTTAAGGGGATGTTAAACTTTTTATGTAATCTATCTCGCAAACGAAGTCGCTAGCGATATTTATGTTATTATGTTTTAGTCTCGCATAATGTAGCTTTTGTTGTTCCTATTTAATTTTACATTTCCACGTTGCAACAAGAAGAAAGAAAGAAAAGAAAGAAAAACAATTTATTCACGCAAAATGACGCAATTTTAAAACTAGCTAACAACCATAGATAGGGAAGATATGCGTCACATCCGCGCAAAACGGCCGAACGCTCAGCATAAAGCTGTGGCCTCACGCATAATGCGCTGTTTTTCACCGTTTATATATGAATAACTGACCCGTTAAACTTCGTACCGCCTAATAGTAAGGATAACGCCATCTACTGGCATTACCAGACAGCTTATTTCTTTTTATAATGACATTTTGATTAGAGACTGCGTTGTATACGGGGTTTTTTCTGTGATTTTTCTCCCATTTTTCTCGTTTAAACCTTCCCTGGACTATCACGAATATTTCAAGATCAAAATTAGCCAAATCAGTCCAGCCGTTCTCGAGTCTCAACAAGACTAACGAACAGCTATTCATTTTAATATATACATATAGATTTTTATACAGGTACAACATCTTGATAAATGAAAAAATGGTGTCTGCGGATTAAAAAGCTGTACACGACTCGTTCGAGGCGGAATCAGAGCCATTGTTTCGGTTGTACGCACAGACTGATTGCTTTACATTCATTCTGAACGGTCCCATCCAGTGGAGCCAGAAGGTTGGGTACTAACTTTCCAAAAAGAAAACATTCATCAGATGACTTGCATTGAGACACGGTGTTCGTTATTTGAGTAAAATGTAATTGGATTCTAGATTTATTTATTTATTACAACTTGGAACAAAACATCTTATACATCTTACAAAAAAAATGTTTAAAACGAAAACCACACTTAAAAAAGACTCTTTCCATTATGCCGCGGCAAGTCACGTGAGAGTCGGCGGAATCACATGATAGAATGGCGACAGCAACTGTCGCAAACAAGAGCTGGGCACGCCATAATTATGACGATAATTCCCATCTTTTAGGAGTGGACGGAATGACGTCACGGCGTCCTCACATTCCACATGACCAAGGTCCTCACCGGACATAGTAAGTTCGGGAGGTTCCTGCACCGAATTTGTGCGGAAGAATCGCCCGGGGTATCACCACTGTGTGGACCGCCCGGGGAGAGGGTTTTTTTTTTTATTGGAAAATCATCTTATGACAAAACCCGCTTTTGGGCGGAGCGGGAGATAGTGTCAGACTTTTACTGACTAAAAACCCACTCCTGTTCCTTCGTTGCCTTCGTCCCAGGGCTCCGGGTTTCGCTTTCACACTACCCGTGGCCCCAGTAGGCTTCGACCCTGCTGGGCCCCTACGATTTGCTGACATCTCTTTGAGGCGCGCGTGGAACAGTACGCGCCGTCGACGACTTGGGCTCGGTCCGATTACCGGACGATCGGACGGCGAGCCACCCATTGCTCGCCGTCCTCAAGCCCGCGCCTACGGTGGCCGGAAATCGGGATCGGAATCCCGGCGGCGGCGGTTGGAGCGTAAGGACCGTTGCCTCACGCGATCGGCTGCCTCCTTCGCCAGCATTACGGCTTGGCAGAAGGAGGCGACCGCCTGCCACTCCTCCTCGCTCCGGAGCATGGCCTGAACCAAGGCCCGGCGCGAGAGATCGCCGCCGCCGATTGCCCCCACGAGGACACGGCGTTGCTCTGCCCAAGCGGGGCACACCTCTACCGCCCGGGGGAGATGGTGGAGTTTCACCGTCGTGTCCTCTTGAGGGCGATCGGTGGCAACGAAACTAGCGAAGGAGGCAGCCACATGCATGAGAAACGGCTCTCACGTCCCAGCCACCGGGATCTCGATCCCGATTTTCAGCCACCATAGGCGTAGATTTTTTATTATTCATCACCATCATCATCATCATTTCAGCCGAAAGACATCCACTTTTGGACATAGGCCTCTCCCAAACGTCGCCACAACGACCGATCCTGTGCGTCTCGCATCTACCGCATTCCCACGACTCTCACCAGGTCGTCGTTCCACCTTGTGGGAGGCCCAGAATGGCGACCGGAAAACGCAGCGTTGGACGCTGCGTTTTCCGGTCGCCATTCTAGAACCTTTCGGTCCCATCGACCATCCGTTCTACTAGCAATGTGCCCTGCCCATTGCCACTTTAGTTTGGCGATTATTCGGACTATGTCGGCGACCTTGTTTCTCCTGCGAATACGATCATGCAAGGAAACTCCGAGTATAGCCCATTCCATTCCCTTTGGGTGACTGTAAGCTTTCTGATGAAGCCCATTGTAAAAGACCATGTTTCAGTGCCATATGTCATCACTGGCAACACGCACTGTACGTAGAATTTCATCTTGAGACACTGTGGTATATTGGACGAGAAGATATCGCGCAGCTTCTCGAACGCTGCCCAGTCGAGCCGGATTCGACGATTGACCTCTTTCTCAAAGTCATACCTACCCAACTGGATTGTCTGTCCCAGGTAAACATTTTTTATTACTTTTTTTACTTTTGATAAACTCGCGCTTGATCACTGCCTCTCCTAATTAATGGCTTGCGATTCTGTTATCAACCATAGACAAAGACATTAAATATATACTACCAATAGACAGGACATAGCGAACATAATCGTAATTCAATACTTATTACCTAGTGGTTATAGGTCGCTCAGTCTAGTATGATACCCTTACACGACAATTCGTGTTTTTATCCGCTCTGTGCACTAAAAGAAAATCATTTTCTGAGAAAATATGCCGAACTGCGCATTACGCTATTGCAAATCTGGTTATGTTAAAATGACTGGACCTAACTTCGGTTTATTTTCGTAAATATCTTTGGTATTTACGAAGTTTATATAATAATAATAATAATATAATTAATTACAATTCAATATTTTTTTATAAATAGTTCGAGAACATTTGCTGATTTTGAGACAACGCCATCTAATGTTGAAAAGCTTAACCTTACTTATAATACACACTGAGGCTCTATCAAGAGCTCATGACGTGATCCATTTTTCGACCTAAACCGAACTGTTAAAGGGATGGAGCTATATAGGATATATAGCTCCATCACTCTTTTTCGCTCGTACGACTAACATTTTAACATATCATAGTAAAGCCCCTGGCCACCTACCGAGCGACAGTTAAATAATTATAAATTTTGACAAATATAATTCGCGTGTTTGCTATTCAAAGCCAGATGGCGTCACTGAGGCATAGGATGACAGTTTGTCTAAGTCATTTTTTCTGATAGCCGCTCTATTGTATCTCTTTAAATCTCTTTGACCATGGAGCACGCTTTATGATGAAACCAGCTCTTGCTGGAGGTTTCATCTGCATAGTTAAGTTTTTCCGTACAAAGTTTGAACCCCGTTAGGTACTGAATTTAAGAGAATCTTCTCTTAGAGCTCGCCTTCGTCGTAAAAGGAAACCTTGTGTAAAATTTCTCGCTCCAAGCCCCATTAGTTTCGGCTGTACGTCGATATGTCAGTCAGTCAATTTCTCCTTATATATAGATTACGCAGTATGCATTTTGACAGAACATAACTCACCAATAGATGTCAAGTACACACTTGTGTTTAATTCTTCTCAAAATACGGACAATAATATACTGATCACATCTGTGTAACTCAGCTGAATATGAAAAGGACATAAAGTATGACGACTGATTGATATGATGATATTTAAGGCATGCACACGGAGGGGCTAAATCATCGATATTGATGTTGAATTGCATCAATCGAAAAAAAAAAAAACAATAACAGCTAAAAACTGTTAAAAAGTAACCGAAACATAGCAAATAAAACTAGCTACGTACTTATAACACATATTCCAGTAAACTACTAACTGAATTTAAATCTCTTTGACAGGATGGAGCGGACAGAACCCGGAAATGTGATCCAGCAAATCCTCAATGGGTCCATCGTAATGAAGTATTGAAGCCAATCCTCAGAGACAACCCCCAACTCATTTGACGTTCACTTTTGAACGTCCAAATAGTTTGTTTAACTATTGAGTTAGGTGATCTATGACTGCAATTATTGGTAGAGGAATTGGGTTTGGAAAGCTGGAATTGTGCCTTTTGTGTTTCGGGTGTGATTAGTCGATCAAAATTGTTGTAACTTTCAGTGGCAGTTAAATTGTTAAGGCAATAGAGTGTGTTTGTTTTAAGTTATAAGTAGATAAAGAGGCAGTATAAGCGATAATGATTGTGAAAATTTTTAGATTTGACCACGTCACATTTCATTCTTGGGATTTTTAGAGTTCCTTCAAAGGAAAAACGGAACCATTGTAGGTTCACTTTGTTGTCCGTCTGTCTGTCTGTCAAGACCCTTTATCTCGGGAACGCGTAGAGGTAATGATTCTTTGCGTATAAAAGGTTAAAAGGTAGTGTTCGATTTTTAAACAAAAAAATGAAATTTTTGTGGCATATAGTTCTTAGTATGTATAATATAAATACGTAACAAAATACATTTCGTCTTCGTTTCGATACTATTTACCCGACTGCGCGACGCAAAGGAGGGTAATGTGTTTATCAGTATGTATGTTTGTTTCTATGTGGCATTTATTAGGCCATAAAAATTTTACCAATCAAATCTTCCCAAGGGGTCTTTCTGTTCTGCATTAGAATTTATGATTTGTTTTATGTGTGCATCGATTATAAAACTATTTCTATTGTGTAGTTATTTAGTATTACTTAACAGAATTCTAAACTACTGGGCTTGTTTCTTTCTTTTTAGTTTTTATTTAAGTTAATTTTTTCACGTATTTTTTTAAATTAGTTTTTACGCAGACTCATCGTAATTTTTTTTTTATAAATTACAATTTGAGTTACATTACGAAATATTGTTTTTAATTATATGAGGGAAAATAGATTAGTTAGGCTGGCAACATTAAGCACGCCCCCAGCGACGCGCCAAGTTTACGTGAGCGGGCTTTATAATGCCATTTTTTCCAGCCACGCTTAACGTCACTCAGCTTGATAAAGAGAAGTTTGGGTTTCCTGTCTCACAAATTTTGCTGAAAAACTGAAGCTCATATTTAAGCAGCAGTTTTTCATCAAAATTTGTCCCGTGAACGTTCTGTGCAGTATTTTTATCACATTTGCTTTAACCTTTTGATTGTCTTATGTTACACAGTTCGACATAAGCAATTGTCTTTCTATTGTGTCACTAAATTCGGCATTCAAAAAGTTAATGTTGTTTTTCGTAACTATTAATCTTCTAACCTTTCCTGTACAATAAATGTCTAGCTCCTAGTATTTATATTGAAGCAACGACATTTAATTCATTTGTTAATTGAAATGGTGTAGCGCGGCTGACACTGGGACTGTATCCGGTGATTGGAGCCTTGTAATAGACATTATTGTCTTGCCCGTATAACAATATGTGAACGGAGCAACATGTCTGCTACTCCTATGTTTCTCTATTTATAGATACGACAGCAGTCTCCCGTTTCCTAACGATACTACATTTTATTTTATGGAATTGAATTTGACATTTTATTTGTTACTGAACTGAATCTAATATTGTACCTATTATTATTATCTCTGTATTGTTGTTATTAATTTTAATGTTTTCAAATTGTAAATGAAATGTAATTTGAGTAATTTATTTTTATTTAGCTATGGGTATTCCAAATCTGAAATAAATAAATTTATTATTATTCATTTTACTAAATTTGACATTTAATTCCATTATATATAATATTTTTTTTTACCAATGATAGGCTCGCGTTTGACCACCATCTCACCTGATCGTAAGCGATGATGTGGTCGACGATGGAGCACGTATATATTTATATATTGTATTTTATATCTAATAGCTATATTACATCTATGTATAGTCTAGTATATAATTTTAGTCTAATATTTACATTATTAATTCGTAGTACACCACAGACTGCCCCCCTTTTTCTATTCCAAATTCTTACATTCCACCCTAAGGTTGTCTGGTAGATAGTAAAGTTTTGTTACTATTTTGGTGTACAATAAAGTTTATTCTATTCTATTCTATTCCAGACTTATAATTTTATTTTCGTGTCATTTTTTGGACAGCAAAGTCTTCAGTATGCACGGTTATAAGTCGGTTCCTACTCCAAAACTTTCCTCCTGACGTTCTCCCCTCTTTGTTTTTATTAAGGGTGTCAAAGACTTTCATTACACTTACAAGTTGTTGTAATAGTTTGTCCTCGTTTTGGTCGCTTCAAACTCTGTCCAAACATTGTCTCGAAATTAGTTTCGACGTGCGGTTTTGCTTCGGTACGCCACTTTGGCTAGACAAACTTCTTTTTTAGCCGACTTCAAAAAGAAGGAGGTTCTTTGTTTAGTTGAATGTATTTTTTTAGTATGTTCACCGATTTCTCGGTAAATTCTGGACTGATTTAGATTATTTTTTTTTTTTTATTGAAAAGTTATGCTTCCATGTTGTTCCTATAGAAATATTGTTGTGATCTGATCATGAACTTTGGAGACATAGAACGGAACTCCTCATATGATCACAGCAGAACTGTCGTAACACGTAAAATTGCTTTGTTTATACGTGTAGTCCATCACTGACTGAAAGAAGAAGGAGAGGGGATATATTGAACTGATCTAATGATGAAGTTGAAGGTAGGTACCGGAACTCCGTAATATATTAATGTAACCTAACCGTATTTGGGATTATTAGAATTGTCAAGCCAGAGTGCATCTATTCTGGCTTTAAGGTATTTAAGTTTGGCTGAAGGGTACTTTTTGGTGGTAACAGTGTAAAATAAAAAACTTTTTACAAAAAAAAAATACAACCGACCTCAATGTAAAAAAAAAAACACAAAAAAATGGAAAATAACTTTAATTTCGGAAGTCGCGGTTAAAACAAAAGTATTATAGAAACACCGATTTCGGAAAAACAAAAGTTATTTTGTATTTTTAGTGTTGTTTTTTACATTTAAGTCGGTTGTATTTTTCTTGTAAAATGTTTTTTATTAGTGATTATAAAGTTGTAAAATTGATTTTACGCTAGCTGCTCGATAAAGTTCTTTTATCTTCTAATTTAAAGCTCTTTACGATGAAATAGACTGACCTCTATTGTTATGTAAATTTAATTTTAACCTACCTTACAACTAAAACTAAGTACCCCTTTCCGAAAAACTATTTTAGGGTGTAACCCTCCAATCCCAAGCCTTTGTAGGCTTCCTAATAATTGCGATGTAAGTTTAGACAGTTTTCGCACATCTATTCAAAAATTCAAGCGCCAAGTCCACTTAAAATTCAAGCGCCAAGTCTACTTAAAATTCAAGCGCCAAGTCCACTTAAAATTTAAGCGCCAAGTCTACTTCAAGCGCCAAGTCCACTTAAAACTGACTAACCACTAACCTACATTTAATGGTTTAATATTGATTATGCATGCAGTGTTTATCGTATGATGTTGTACACTTGGTTTATATAAAAAAACACGTTTATTTTGAATGTAAAGTGTAACAATTGTAGATAGGCCAATAAATATATGTCATACAACCCTCACCTAAAGTAAGTCTTTCTGTATATAAGGATCTAATTTAGTAAGGACAATTTCCAAGGAATAAAGTAATTTGAATTTGGAACGTCAAAACTATTTGAAAAAAGAAATAGCCAGCCAAATTCGATATGTCAAATCATGGAAAAGACTGTAGGAGCCAGGTGAATAGTTAAATTGTACCGACTGCGTTCGTGTATTACTTTGAAAACATATTCGTCATACGATCTACAGGGTATTAAATTCCTTCGCGTAGAATCTGCATACCTGATGCTCAACACTAGCATTTGGTAGCATTCCTCTCTTTCAAACTTCGCGAATTAAATGTAACTATGCTTACGTGGGGTAACTGAAAGTTTTAGATCTGGCCACTTACAATAAAAGAATGAAAAAACGTTATAGAATTCGAAAATGAAACTCTTTGCGAGCATGTTACTTTAATTTGCGAGACTGTAAATTGTTGTCCTTTAGAAGATTTTGTGTCGCTATCTAAATGAATTTAACTCGTGAACATTTTCGTTCAATGATTTTTTACGATTTTCGTTGTGGCTTAAGTCAATAAGAGAGTTTCCAGAGACTTTAATTGGCATTTGATGATGAAGCAACATGTCGCAGCTCATCGCTATGACGAGGTACGTGAAGGTAGGCCGGCCACTGCGGTTACAGATACGAATATTGACACCGCGCGACAACTTATTGAAACTGACAAAAAATTACTTACCAGCAAATTCGTGCTTTGTTTATTATAATGCAAAACATTTTACACGTGCATCTGAAGGTTCGGAAGCTTTACACTCGATGGATACCATATGACTTAACGGTGATTCAGAAACGACTGCGCGTCCAGTGGTGCCGTAAATGATAAAAAATGTTTAATCAAGGTACTTTCCTCCATTAATTGGCTGTTTAAAATATCGTGATAGGTGCGAAACCCGGGTGTACTGCTTTGAACTCGAAAAAAAAAAACCAGTCGACAGAGTGGGTCTTTCCTTTTGAAGATTTGCTGACGAAAGTTAAGAAAAGTCGAAGTGTTGGTAAAAAATGCTTGCTTTTTTTTCGGCAAATCAGGACATTACACTACAGTATCGCTTAAAGATCAAAGGACAGTGACTGTAGATTGGTACGTCAAGACTTGATTGTCTCAGAAAAGGTTCACAAAAAAGCGTTCTCGAGGCAATGTACTCCTCCCCCACGATAACGCACCTTCACATTCTGCTAAGGTAACAGAAGCCTATATGAAGGCTTCAAGCGTGGAAGTGTACACTAATATTTACCACCTAAGTCTACATTGTGGAATGCAATAAAGAATTGAGTATTGAGTATTGTATCCGCCTCACAGCCCGGACCTCGCACCCTGCGACTACTATTTGTTTCCAAAAATTAAAGGCACACGTTTTACGAGCCCTGAATCAGCGGTGCATGCATTCAATAAAGCCATTGAAGAGGTCCCTAAAGAAGACTGGTCCAACTACTTCGTATAGTGGTTTCAGCGAATGCAAAAATGCATTAATTGCGAGGGAATATACTTTGATAAACAATTAATGTATCGTAAGTCTTACTTATCAGAATCCAGAAACTTTCAGCATGCCTAAAGTATCTGTTTGAGTGTAGAACTTGTCTGATAATATCATCATCATCATCATTATCATTTCAGCCCAAAGGCGTCCACTACTGGATATAGGCCTCCCCCAAGTGCCGCCACAATGAACGGTCCTGTGGTCCTATGGTCTGATAACATATAGCGGCAAAATTGTTTTTAATACACTTGCTAAAAAAAACCCGCTCTTATCCCTACCGCTTTTAATACACAATTAACTGTTTTCCGCACTAGTGCGCGAGTTCGCTCCCATCTCTATTTATTGTATTTATCGTATCAGGCTGGGCACTAAGTAATCCCCACGAGTTCCATATCAACCCCAGTTTATTGATTTCTTCGTAAGTGTATTGAGAAACGTCGTTTTATATGCATGGAAATTGGGTACTGCAGCACTCCACCTCGATTGCAATGAGAAAGTTTCTCCACTTATAATATCAAAATATAATAATTTAATATAATAGTATTCCACAACTATCACACAACGCCGTCTAGACCCAAGCTAAGCAGAGCTTGTGTTATAGGTACTAGACAACTGATAAACATACTTATATATTTCTAAATACATACACATATAGATAAATTAC
This sequence comes from Mythimna vitellina, assembly GCA_949316375.1. Lineage (NCBI taxonomy): Eukaryota > Metazoa > Arthropoda > Insecta > Lepidoptera > Noctuidae > Mythimna > Mythimna vitellina. The sequence goes on from OX438684.1 coordinate 37,884,442, forward strand.
ACCCAGACACAGAACAAATGATCGTGCTCATCACACAAACATTTGTCCTGGGTGGGAATCGAACCCACGACCTCCGGCATAGCAGTCAGGGCCACTGACCACTAGACCAACAGGCCTGTCTGAACAAAATGTACTGTTGTTATGATAATATTATATAATTTTACTTTTATTTTAAGTAATAAAACGTTGCCCCACACCAAGAGTTACCCCTGTATCGTAGGTGCGTTCACAAACATGTGAACTCACGCAAGTTAAGCCATCCAGATCAGGAAAACCAAGGCTACCGATAAAGCTTACAAAATCAACAAAGTTAAATAAATTTAAATGGCGCATGTCGCTCATAGAACAATTGTTCAAAGGGAACGAAATGTTCTGGTGTGGCGACATCGTATCGGAAGACGTAGCGTGAATCGATTACCTGGTGTGTGTCGCAGGAATCTGAAGGACGCAAGACGCACAAAACCCTGTTAAATGCTTCATTATCATTTCAGCCGAAAGATGTTACACTGTTGGACATAGGCCTCCCCAAGTGTCGCCATTTCCGGCCACCGTAGGCGCGGGCTTGCGAACGGCGAGCAATAGGTAGCTCGCCGTCCGACTGTCCGGTAACCATCCAGACCGAGCCCAAGCCGTCGACGGCACGTAATGTTCCACGTGTGCCGCAAGGAGATCAGCAACCGTAGGGGCTCAGCAGAGTCCAAGCCTACCCGACCGGGGCCATGGGTAATGCGAAAAAGATCCCCGGGGCCCTGGAACAACGGCAAAGAAGGAACAGGAGTGGGTTTTTAGTCAGTAAAAGTCTGACACGCCCTCTCGCTCCGCCTAAGAGCGGGGGATGTCATTAGATGATTTTCCCACCTAAAAAATAAGTTTTTGCGGTGATATGCTTCTCACATCATGTAAAATGCCCGGTTGATATAAAAATATAATCGGCCATGGGAGAAAAGGCGCGTGTAAAAGTAATAATATAAAATTATCTAAATACCTAATACCAAGTACATTACCGAGTTGGAAAAACTTATATTGATTTAGTTCTTCTCTATGTAATTAGGGCCACGTTGTATCATATATTATTACACTTGTATTGAGCTAACGGGTGTTATAGTACTTCATTTTACTGTATAGACTTTAACCTTTCGTATTTGCAGACACAGACGGAATTACAGACACAATTAAAAAGTCATTGTGTCCGGCGAACATCTGCATACAACGGGTTAAAAGAGACTTCGACCCGTGAGTTTGTTTCCGTGTTTCTTCTCAGGGTAGTCAGCTAGGAAACACCGGCCTCATCCAGTTTATATTAACAAAAAAATATATTTGTAAAAGTGTTTTTTTAAACCTATTTGTAAATATCATTTATTTAACATTATCATTCAACAAAAGCAGTTCAACTATTAAGCTTTTCTAACCTTACGAATTGAACTGTGCTTTTGTGGTCAAAGGTGTAAATGCCTGCCTGTGTTGATGCTTCACTGTGCAGAAACCTGCCTGAGGCCGGTGTCCGATTAAATTAAAATTAAATAAATTTTCCTATACTTGTGCTATTAGACCTTGCTTCATGCCATATTTCAGGATTCTAGGTCAACAGGAAGTACGGGGGTGTCGAAATATACGTTTTTTGCGACATTGACGGCTTATTTTTGTTAATGCAGTTTGATTTTTTACAGCTTCAAGGGACCGCAGACTTGATTATATGGCTTCAATTTCAATTCGATACCTTCACGCCTTCTCGAGATAAAGGGACAGACACCCAGACAGCTAAATGGACAACAAAGTGATCCTATAAGTATAAGGGTTCCGTTTTTTCCTTTTGAGGTACGGAAGCCTAAAAAAGTGATAAAGCGTTTTCGATAGCTAATAATTGCTCGACAATCTCAAATTTCTTAACAAAACGGTAACGAAACCGAAGAACACGAACGATATTCTCATACAAACGCATAGATATGTGACTTAAACAGATGTCAGCACAACCGAGGGGGTCCAGCAGGGCCTACTGGGGCCATGGTCGCCCGGGATCCTGTGACGTAAGGCAAATAAAGAACATAGGAGTGGGTTTTAGTGACTAAAAATGTGATAGACCCAAGCGCTCTACCCTAGAGCGGGAGAAGTCATTGGATATAATTTCTCACCTAAACAACAAACCTACTTGAAGGACTTCATCAATAAGTTGAATGTATTCGTTATCCTTTATAAGTTCCCCCCCGGAGTTTCCGTAATAATATGATACGGAAGATCCCCCTCGCTTGATTACCATAGTGACATCGCTAGCAGTGTCTCCATGGCTACCTTTTGGAAAAGCAATTACACCATCAAATGGCCTGGAGATAATATCTCTCAGAAATAAAATATTGAACAGAAAAAAATATGATGGAGATGTCGGTTACTAGGTATTTAAGTTGAGTTACCGAGAAAATTGAATTGGTTTATATATCAGAAAAAAATATATTTCTTTCTTGCCATTTTGACGTAAGTATTATAAAGGTAGCTTGCTAGAAAAAACTTAACAGCGCGCTGTAAGGTTTTGAAACAAATTATTATTATTATGGGTTATTATATCTCAGAACCCTGAGGTCCTGGACCTTTGGAAGGCGTGCGAGGAGTCGAAACCAACTCGCAGAGGCTCCTTTGACGCTTTTAATGGAACGTGGTATCAACCGCGATTATCCTTGTACGCGCTGTGCTAGTGCATCTAAAAACAACTCCCGGTTGATAGGATTATTATCCTATCAACCGGGAGTTGTTTTTTGCTATGCTAATATGTTGCAATATTTTGCAACATATTAGCATAGCATAGTATAGTCAGCCTTTGACAGGATAGAATGGAAGAAAAAAACGTGTTGCGCCGACCCCAAATAAGATGGAAAAAGGGCAGGAAGATGATGATGATGATGATGATAGCATAGTCAGCCTAATAATGTTCTCACTCTTGGGACTCAGGCCTTCTCTCTAGGAGAGGGAATAGGCCGTAATCCACCACGCCGGCCCTATGCGAGTTGGTGAATGTCACATGTCTTCGAATTTTTGGTTCTAGAACATCACAATGTTTTCCTTCACTTGTTATGAGAGCAGTGGTGATGAAATAAATATCACAAAGTGATGTACGACTGGCTGGGTTTGAACCCGCGACCTATAAACTCGTAAGTCGGGGCCGTTACCACTCGGCCACCACTGCTTTCTCTCTCTGCTCTCGATATTGCAACATGTGGAAAACAAAAACAATAGGGCTATGGTTTTAGGATGTTACAATACGTTATGGAAGAGAGACCCCTAGTAATTAACAATCAGCCATGTTGTTTTTCTTCTCTACCAGGGTCCAAACGTTTGCTAACCCGTTACCCTTTGTAGCCGATTTAAAGCGACGGGGAACGCGAAGCGATGCGGCGTAAATGGAACAAACAACTCACATTCCATTGCAGACTTGCTGGTTGGTCTAGTAGTCAGTGGCCCTAACGAGCATAGCGGCCGGAGGTCGTGAGTTCAATTTCCACCCAGGACAAATGTTTGTGTGATGAGCATGATCATTTTTTTCTGTGTCTAGGTGTAATTTATCTATAATTATGTAGGTATGTATTTAGAAATATATAATCATGTTTATCAGTTTTATACACACTCATAGCACAAGGTCTGCTTAGTTTAGGACTAGATGGTGATGGATTGTGTGATAGTTGTGGAATATTATTATTATTCTTTTGGTGGCCTACATGACCAAAACCACGTGGGTGCGGCACGGCAATAAACGAAGCGATGCGGTCGCAATAAGCTGGTTTGAAACTGTTGCTGTGCAGGGACTTGTTTTTTAAGAATGGCAGCTAAAGCTATGACTTTGCGCCTTTTTTCGAGTGACTTTGAGGTGCTAGGTATCCGCTCCGGCTCCGATATCTCTATATTCGTCTCTGTTCGAGATAAGATCTCGGTATTGCACCATCGGTACATGATGGACATCCCACCCACATATAAAACGTTTTTGGAACACATTTATTATGCGCACAGCTAAGGAGTGGAATTCCCTGCCTCAGTCTGTGTTTCCTGATAGCTGTAACTTAGGGGTATTTAAGTCAAGAGTGAATAAGTTACTTCTAGGCAACCGTGCTTCATCGTCAGCCACGTTATTGTTTACTATCAAGTGAGATAGTGGCCAAAAGCGAGACCATGCAAAATAAAAAAATATTTAACCATAATTATTATTAATAACCAATTAAGCTCATTTTACCGAAACAGAAGCATCGGCTTTTAAAATGACGTGTAGAATGAATCGTGATTGGTTAAATGCATTTTAATTAACAGGCTGAAATTTAAGCTCTTCGATGCCCATGATATTTTAAATGGCCGACTTTATTTCTACTTTTAGTGCATGTTATAGTGGCTAACGATGTTCTAACATATTAATTGTCAAAGAAACAAATGGGGAGAGGGGTAGGAAACTAAAAAATAGCCTACGATCTATTCTCAGATGGACTGAATAGCATAGCACAGTCGGCCTTATAATGTTCCCACTTTTGGGAATCAGGTCTCCTCTCTACGAGAGGGAATAGGCCGTAATCTACCACGAGGGCCCAGTGCAGCTTGGTGGATGTCACATGTCTTCGAATTTTTGGTTCTAGGAGTATGCCGGTTTCCTCAAGATGTTTTCCTTCACCGTTTCGAGAGCAGTGGTGATGAAATTAATTACACAAAGTAATGCGCCTGGTTTGAACCCGCACTAAAACTCGTAAGTCGGGGCCACTATCACTCGGCCACCACGGCACGGCGGAATATACACACATAATTAATAAAAATCGGTCAAGCCGTTTCGGAGAAGTTTTTTTTTTTATTTGTAACTAGTTTTATTATTGTTTGACTGCGACAAACACTGTGATACGAGAATTTTATTTATTACATTTGCCTCACGAGGTTCACTCCAGTTAAGATTTTCCTTGTTTTCCCTATCTTATTTGCGACGAAAATCATTCGTATATTTATATTAGTTCTATTTCACCGCATTTTTAGGGTTCCGTCCAAAATATGTTATTATTGATTTGAAAGTTTCATATTTTAGACTTTTGGCGGGCCATATACCCCTAATCGCCTTAACGACCGGTTCTATGCATCTCGCATCCATCTGATTTCAGCGACCTTCACTAGGTCATCGGCTGACCTTGTGGGAGGCCTTCCAGCGCTGCGTCTTCCGGTGCATGGTCGCCACTCCAGAACCCTTCGTTCTCATTGACCATCTGTTCTGCAAGCAATGTGCCCTGCTCACTGCCACTTAAGTTTAACAATTCTTCGGGCTATGTCTGTAACCTTGGTTATCCTGCGGATATCTTAATTTCTGACACGATCACGCAAGGAAACTTCGAGCTTCCCATTGGCCATTGGCTGTCTAAATCTTCTGACGAGACCCTTGCTAAGATCACGAAGAATTTTTTTGCAATATTACAAAGAAAGCAAAATCACCTGACGCATTACTTTTTCATGTTGCCCCACATTAGGAATAACTATTGTATCGTGGGTGCGTTCACATACACAAGAACTCGAACCCTCGACACGCAACGCAGTACCTACCCGTTCTACCACAGCGCTAACAATGCCGTATTTTTTGCATTATAAAGGATACAATAATAATGCTTTATTTAAAACAATAACCAGCTAATAAAATTTAAAATAAATCAGAGTTGTAATTGATTTAAATAAATAATTATAACCGTTTTATTTAAATTGATTATCAAATAAATTATTTACGTGTGTTATAATTAAGACAATAACGGATTTCCCCACAGCATAGTAAAAAATGATCCCAAGAACACATAGTCTTATGATAATAATTATCTATAGGACATGGTTTAATTTTTAAAAGTAACAAACACAATTTTGGCTTTATAATATATATAAGTGAACTATTCTAGCTAGAACCCAAGAACAGATCTCTCCAAACAATAACACAAAAATGAACTAATATATTCCACAACTACATATATCGCACAATGTCATCTAGTCCCAAACTAAGCAGAGCTTGTGCTATAAGTACTAGACAACTGATAAAAATACTCATACATATTATAGATAAATTACACCCAGACACAGACCCAAAGATTGTCACCGTCACACAAATATTTGTCTTGGGTGGGAACCGAAACCACGACCTCCGACATTGCAGTCAGTGCCACTAACCACTAGACAAACAGCATAGCATAGCATAGTCGGCCTTATAATGTTCCCACTGTTGGGACTCAGGCCTCCTCTCTAGGAGAGGGAATGGGCCGTAATCCACCACGAGGGCCCAGTGCGGGTTGGTGGATGTCACATGTCTTCGAATTTTTGGTTCTAGGACATGCCGGTTTCCTCACGATGTTTTCCTTCACCGTTTTGAGAGCAGTGGTGATGAAATAAATTAAACAAAGATAGGCAAACAGGCGAGTCTCAAATAGATTATATTACGAACACAAAGCCACACTTAAGGGCCCCTTCTTCCGAAAGTTTAGGCATTTTACGCACCGAGACGGCTTGCGTCCGCGTTGCTCAGGAGCCGTCGCGATATGAACTCCGGTGACCTATGGCGGCGGGCGAGCACGCCACAGTATAGATAAATAAATCAGTATTTCAAATATTATTGGCGTGCTAGTAATAATAGCTTGTTTTGCAACAAAAACGTATAGCTTGATGTGCTGTCCACTGCACTATTGACTGTAAACACTAATACACTTAGGTATATTGTTATAAATGTATAACTTTTTTTTATTGCTTGGTAAAATCATCAAATGAGTCCTGCCGCTCTGGGTGGAGCGGACTGTCAGACTTGTACTGACTAAAATCCACCCTGTTCCTTCGGTTGCCCTTTGCATTCCAGGGCCACGGTATTCTGATAAGCAACTATTCTGATAACTTTTTTTTGCCACAAGAGTTTTTTTTGCTATATATGGTTTTATTTTGACTCCCTTTTGTAGGAAATAGATATAGAATAAAATTGTTAGCCATCGTTTTTTTGTGACAGTCACTTGTATTTGTCATGAAAAATATTGATACTTTACTTACAATTAAATTAAAAAATACGTCTTTTTAAACCATATATTATGATTTTCTGGAATATTTAGCTTGAGGCTGGTCTACCACAAGTATCCAACCAAAAATTGCTAATATTCAAGGACTCCATTTGCACTGGTACGGGTTTTTTATGATGAAAATGACCTGCCGCAACCTTTCTCCTTTGTGTTGGGCATTGGATCCCAGATTTTTGGTACGGAAGCCAAAATGTGATTGTAAGTGTATTTAGAGAGACAAATTATAACTCTATGCTTGATATGTTTTAATTAGGTCCACTATGAGATTTGTGTAGTCATTTGTTTCGTAATATATAAAAAATAGATGATTTTTTTAAGTTTGTTATAAATCACCAAAAAGATGATTGAGGAACACTAATAACTGACTCAAACTAGATTAGTTTGTGTCAGTTATTAGTGTTCCTCTCTTATTGGGTATAAAAGCTAAATCATGAATTTTATTTGCAGTTACAATACACGTAGTTAGTAAATCATGGTATTAGTTCCTGCGCAATGTTTTATTTGGCATTGCAGATATTGCTATAGCAACACTATCAGAAAGCGTTTGTATTGCAGAACGCACACTTATATATTTTACAGTGTATGCGTTATATTTATCACTTTTGCCATATAAGTCTGGCAAAACGACCACAGACACGTAGTGTGTCTGTGGTCTTTAGGATCCTGTTCAAAACATAGGGTTTCCGAAGCCATTAAGCGCACTCCTTTTGTCGAATTTGTAAAAATCTTTACTCTTGTTGTAGATCTCATATGAAGCACTCACTTTACTTTGAGGAGCCACGGAAAAACCAAAATTATCACGATAACACCATTTTACCCAAGTCAGCAAAATTTCTTCATTCACTTTTAGAATTTGGTTCACCACATACCTACTCGGCAGAAACTGTGAGGGTAAATGAAACCCACATCTTCTTTATGTGTTGAGAAACCAACAACGAGTAGCTTATGCATGACAAACTCACAATTGAGCACTACATTTGTTGCAATTCGAGCGCATTTAGTGGAAAGTTCGATAAAATTTTAAGTGGCAGTCACACACAAAAAATCTGAGGCTAATAAAAACAAAGTATGTAGTGTTTTATGATGAGGGTAGATACTTTAGTAAAAATAAGTAAACACAATCTCTGTGGGAAAAACCTTGTCGACCAGTGTTATAATATAATAAAATAAAATATATAGTACCAGCATAAAAATTAATATTCATAAAAAATAAAATTCATAAAAATTTAGTGGTCGTGTGCTAGGTCCAGGTTCATTTTCATCGACCGATATATTCCTCAATGCTGGGCGCGAGTCTCCTCTAAGAGGGTCAAAGCAACAGTCCTCATGGCACTCCCCTCCGCGTTGGGAACTAGGACCTGATAGCAAATCAGGATTGTTTTGCGTTAGAGATTCCTCATTTTCCTTATTTTCGGATTATTTGTTCTCTTCAAGTGTCAGATTTCTTATGCCCATACCACGCGTATGTCAGGGGTTCACGATTTCAGGAAGTAGGCATTATATAACATTATATATAGGTTCAACGTTATAGTAATCATCTTCCTCTTCTTGATTTTCAGCTTTAATGGAATCATCTTTGTCTTTTCTAGTTGTCCTTTGAAATTTGTCTTCTTCATTTTTAGCTTCAACAATAATGGAATTATCTTCGTCATCCCTAGTTTTTCTGTAACAATGGAATGTCATTAACGTTATGAAACGGAAGTTTCAAAGTCACCGAAATAAACTTTAACAAAAAATCATTTACTGCCATGTTACATCCCATAATAGGATACATAAGACATGTGATAAGTAAGAAAACTAAAGCGCGACGGGAGATAACGTCAAACTTGTAGCGGATGAATAAAACTGCTCCGCCACAGTATATAATGTAATATGTACATAATGTACTTACGTATACTGTCCCTCTTTAGAGTGCCCATCGGTACTTTTTTTGGACATCAAAGTACCTTTTCCGGTACGTGGTCTCAGAGCACTGGAATGGAATAAATTTCATTACATATTTTCAAAAAAATCAAATTAACAAAAACTAATTACTAGAGTTTAAATAAAACCTGATACATATATAAAAATCTCGTGTCTTGACCAGTTTTTTGTATATATTTGGTAGGTTTGAGAATAGGTCATAGGCTATTTCTATAGCGGCCGGCCGATTTCTACCTACTAAACGCAGCGCGACCATAAACCGTGCTCTAGGTACTTACCTAGTGAGTACAAGTAGTGACCGATAGCCATTGTTCAATATCTTTCAAATCTTCATAAACATAATAAAAGAATGTAATAATAATAATAAACTTTTTACTTTACTTTTTATGAGTTGATGATTTTGAGTATGAAGTTCCGTTGACCGTTTCTGGTTTTCTTCATCAGTTCCATTGCATCAAATGTTACTTTTCGACTGTAAATGCTTAATTTCTCGATAAAAATACCAAAATCATATTACAGTTGGCTATAATATTTGAGGAGTTCCCTCGATTTCACCAAGATTCCATCATCAGATCCCGATTTGGTGACTATGGGACCATTTGGGAAATATACCCTTTCCAACAAAAAAAGAATTTTTCAAATTGGTTGGCAGCGACGAAGTTATGCGCGAACAAACATTAAAAAAATCATACAAACATCCGAATTGAGAACCTCCTCCTTTTTTAGAAGTCGGTTAAAAACAACAAAAAAAAACAAACCTAGGTACTTACATCTCCTTGAATTTGATCAGGATGCAAAACTGCACTTTTTAAAGGTTTAAGAATGTTTCCATGATAGATTTAAAATTCTAGTCATACTGACTTCGCTGGTCTGTGTAGAGGAGTAATTATATTGTGACGTATTTATAGAATAAATACTTACGCAATACACTTTCGGATTTTCTTCACTTCAGATACCCTTTTTTTCTTAATTTTGTTTTTTCTATTCGCGATTGCAATTACTTATAATAAAACACGTTTATTTACGCGCGCGGCAACGAAAATGTATGGTCGCGAGCAAAACTTGCATAGGTCCTCCCTCGATGACGTCCGGCAGGACAATGGCGCGGTGCGCGCGTGCCGTTTTCACGTATTTATTTTATATTAAAAAAAATAAGTGCCATATTATAAATTTATCCAAAAATATCCCTGTCAAACCCGATTAGTAAATGAAATGTAAAATTTCCATAAAAGTTGCGTTCCCCCAAGTCTCATAAAACTTAAAATACTTTCAAAATCGACTTTATTTCAGATTTTTTTTTTATCGAGTGGAATGTTAAATAATGTGTTTTTAACCAAAAAAGTCACTAGATTAAAGATGTATCTGTACTATATATTTTTTTCCGGATTTAAATATGATGATTTCTCTGAAAACAACTCGATCTAGAAACGTAAATTTCGAAAAAGGGGCCCTTAATCTCTCAGTATAGAGTACTTTCGTCATCCTCTTTTGGACCGGATTACAGTTTACTAAGAGCTACAATCTGCCTGAATACACAAGGAAAAAGCAAACGCAATTTTCCTAATACTTCAAAAAAGATATTAGACAAACAAGAAAATCTTAACAACCATATACCAGAACTTCTAACGATGTATAACAACTATAATACAGAGGAGAAAAATAAAATAAAAAAGCCTTTTATTTCGTGCAATTAGAGATAACAAAGTAAGTAAAATATGAATCTAAAGTTAAACCTATTTGTTACAAAGTAAATTAGTTGTTAAAATTAATCCTAATATAATATTTTTTGCTTATTATGCAAGAACCCCTCCGCAGGTGAAGGCGTCCTCCAAGGAACTCCATCTTTCTCTATCTCGTACTGTGTCCATCCAGTTAGAACCAGCCGTTTTCAAAATGTCGTCCGCCCATCTTGTAAGCGGTCGTCCTCTGTGTCGTTTTCCACTTGGGCCTCTCTAACGAGTCACCCTTATGGTCCAACGCTCGTCTGACGTCCTTGCCACATGTCCCGCCCATTTCTATTTCAGCTTCTTAGCATATTCCAGGGCAATGGTGGCCTTACCAAAGCCACCATTGCCCTGGAATATTATATATTGCTACGTTACTAAATAAACTAACTAAACAAAAAAACTAAATACTTATTATATTCGAGAGTCTATTTTTTTTATTTTAAGCATGCTCCGTTCTAGCCCCTTTGACAAGTTCTAATTTTTCTTTTTATCACTTCTGTGTATTTCCAAGTCTGGCAGGCATAAGTTAGACACGGTAAGAGACAACTCGACACGGCTTTAGTTTTTAGGTTAACTGACATATTGCTTTTAAAAATTTCCTTAAGGCTCCAATATTTGCTCCAAGTATTTTAAATTCTCCTTTCGATTTCTGAGTAATTGCTGTCCTTGTCGAAACTGATTTGTTTTCCTAGGTCATCATCATCATTTCAGCCGAAAGACGTCCACTGCTGGACATAGGCCTCCCCCAAGTGCCGCCACAATGAACGGTCCTGTGCGTCTCGCATCCATCGTACTCCCGCAACCGTTACCAGGTCATCGGTCCACCTTGTAGGAGGCCTTCCAACGCTACGTCTTCCAGTACGTGGTCGCCATTCCAGAACCTTTCGGCCCCAACGGTCATCCGTTCTGCGAGCAATGTACCCTGCCCATTGCCACTTAAGTTTGGCGATTCGGTCGGTTTTCCTAGGTACACTTATTTATTAGTAAACTTCTATATTTCGTTGTCAACTGATATGTTCTTTTTCGTGCTATTTGTCATTAGCATTGTTTTTGTTAGATTCATCTCAAGTCCTACTTTCTTACTAGCCACGTTAAGTGATTAGATCATAACTTGTAATTGAAAACTTGATTCCGAAAAGAACCACTAAGTCGTCAGCAAATCTGAGGTGGCTGAGGCATTTGCCGTCTATGTACAGGCCTTTTGTTTCCCAGTCCAGCCTCCTTATTATAGATTCCAGTATAGATATGAACAGCTTCAGGGAGGCCGGGTCGCCCTGTCTCACTCCTCTTTCAATGGGAAAGCTTGAACCGACTCTTTTTAGTTTTACTCTTCCCATATTGTTATTATAGACACTTTTTAGTACCTGTGTGTACTCTTTCTCTACCCCTTGCTCTAGTAGTGCTCTCCAAATGCTTGAATACGAGACGGTGTTGAAGGCTTTTTTGTAGTCTATGAAAGCTAAGTATAGAGGTCTCTGTCTTTCTTGGTCTCTATCAGGAGTTCCAAAGTATGGATATGGTCTGTAGTCGAAACATTCTATCTAAATCCCGCTTGATCTATGGGTTGTTCTGCTTCCAATGTAATGCTTATTCTTTAATTTATGAGCGAGGAGAATAATTTGTACAAACATGGCAGTAAGCTTATTGGCCTATAATTCCCGACATCGCAAGGGTCACCTTTTCATTTGTTTTTAGTTTATTTATTGCTTGGGTAACTTCTGGTACGGCAAACGGTGTACACCTCGTTGAGATTCCTTCCGACTGGTAGTAATTATCGTCGATATTTTCGCTCTCCTGACCTTTGTAGAGTTTTTTGTAGAAGTCTGTTGCCCTTCCTATAACATCCTTACGATTATTTTGAATTATTCCTTCCTTTTTTAGTCCTTTTTTGAACTTCTTACCAGCGTTAGATGTTTCTCGAGAGCTTCCGATCTGTATCCTTTATAGTCGCTTTTTATACATTTGGTAACTAACTTGTATAACGTTGAGAGCTAATTTTTCATTGACCTAGTTTTATTCTTGGTATTTTGCAGTAGCTGTCTTCTCTTCAAAAAGGTTAGAGTACGCTCAGATAAAATTTTATGTCTTGTATTTATGATAGGTATTCGATCTTCCTGAAGACTTTGTGTGATGGCTCTTAGTATTTTACCGTGGTGGGTTTGGACTGAAATATTTTCTTGAGATTTTAGTATGTTTGGTAAGTGAGCTGTGATGCACTCCTTGTATCTGTTTATTTCTTCCGCGCTTCTTAGAGTGGCGTTTTGCGTATTTTTAAATCCTTTCCGATTCTTTTTAACTTTCAAGAGTGTTATTGTTGCTCTAAGTGGTTGGTGGTCCGATAAAAAGTAATACAGAGGATTACTATAACAAAATTAATTACAATAAAATGTTAAAGGAATATAAAATAACAACATTTTATCAGAGAAAGCGCTAGAGCTCGTAAAGGAACGAAACAAATAACAATATAAGTCTAAACTAAACAAAACTGATAACAAAATAACAGTTTTAAAAATTTACCAACGAAGAAATAACAAGGTGCTATAATACCTAATTACAGAACAAATACACCTTGAAAAATCTAGATAAAATTTTCTTTCTTTTTGTCTTACCTAATTCCGACCTCACTCATCATTCTTTAAAAACATAACCGACAAAAACAGGCCGTCATTAAAAATAGAGGTGTGTACAGTATTAGTATTACATCTAAACAAACGTTAATAAATATTTTAAATTTATTTACAGTAGTTTTAAGCGGTAGTGAACCTAAATATTTACTTGTTATGTATGCTTGGTATATCTTTACCGTAAGTAGCTAAAGTTCCAACAGAATCAGAAGCCTTTAAATGTACACAGTCAACATTACACAGTATTCGAAATTAATATTGGACCTTTAGTGTAGGAATTCTCATTAAATCAAATGTGACTTACCAACAGTGCATGGTTTCCGTATTTTCAGACATTACATTTGTGCTGTCCGAGCAAGACGTAATAAACAGAATTTAAATACATTTACGAAGTTCTAATAATATATTTTTGGTCTATAAATGGTATGAAATGAAATAAAATGAATGAATTAAATGAAGGTTGTTGGTACTTCTTTTTCTTGGTCGTTTCACTTTTGTCAGAGTGGTCGTGGTCATCACGAAGGTCTCCAGAAACCGTCAGGCATTGTCCGTCGCACAATTTCCCGCCACTTTTTCCTGCCGGCAGTCATCCTCCTAGTTTAGACTAGTAGGCGACCGTAGCACAGTTAGAAGAAAGCAAGGCAGATAAATTGGCTGAGCCCTTAGAGCGAATTTTGCCCCTGTCGGAGTTGCTTTAGACATAAGGTGTCATAGGACGTTTTTCGGCCGCCGTAAGCGTGGGCTTGCGGACTACAAGCAATCATCGGCGGCGGACGGCGAAAATCGGTTATGTCAAATCGCATAACAAAATGGTTCTTAGTTATTGTCATCAGGCGTAACATATTCAGTTTTAATAGGTCTGCCTGTCTTTGTCTGTCTTTGCCTGTCTTTGCCTGTCTTTGCCTGTCTTTGCCTGTCTTTGCCTGTCTTTGCCTGTCTTTGCCTGTCTTTGCCTGTCTTTGCCTGTCTTTGCCTGTCTTTGCCTGTCTTTGCCTGTCTTTGCCTGTCTTTGCCTGTCTTTGCCTGTCTTTGCCTGTCTTTGCCTGTCTTTGCCTGTCTTTGCCTGTCTTTGCCTGTCTTTGCCTGTCTTTGCCTGTCTTTGCCTGTCTTTGCCTGTCTTTGCCTGTCTTTGCCTGTCTTTGCCTGTCTTTGCCTGTCTTTGCCTGTCTTTGCCTGTCTTTGCCTGTCTTTGCCTGTCTTTGCCTGTCTTTGCCTGTCTTTGCCTGTCTTTGCCTGTCTTTGCCTGTCTTTGCCTGTCTTTGCCTGTCTTTGCCTGTCTTTGCCTGTCTTTGCCTGTCTTTGCCTGTCTTTGCCTGTCTTTGCCTGTCTTTGCCTGTCTTTGCCTGTCTTTGCCTGTTTATATTTAAGGCATGTCATTCTCGTTTTAAAATTAGTTTTTCATTTCTTTCTACGAGTTTTGTTTTTTTTTGTGATATCATTATGTATAAGTAAATAAGAATGAGATGTATGTACGCGCCCAACTTCAGAATGAATGGTCGAGATGTATGTACGCGCACAACTTCAAAATGAATGGTCGAGATGTATGTACGCGCACAACTTCATAATGACTGCACCTACTTGGTTAATTCTTTTTTGTTGTTTTTGTAATTGTCTTGTCTTGTTTGAAACTTGGAAGAAATCGCCCGGATCACACGGGCGAGGCCGGGGCGGGCAGCTCTAGTTTATAATACTAATTTTTAGGGTTCTGTACCCAAAAGGTAAAAACGGGAGCTATTGCTATGACTCTGCTGCCCGTCTTTCTGTCAACAGACTGTATATCTCATGAACCGTGATAGCTAGATAATTTAAATTCTGATAGATGATAATTTTGTTACCGTTATAACAATAAATACTAAAAACAGAATAAAATAAATATTGAAGTGACGTCCTCTTGAGCGCTAGTTCGACTCGCACTTGGCTGGTTTTACTCAATAAGAGGAATTGACGGTATTAATGTTAGTAAGTAGATAACTATGACGTCTGGCTCCTAGCCAAGTTACAACCGTTTCGTGTCTAATTCCATTCTCTCTCCCTCTCAATCGGTAACGCCTCGGTGTCAACAATTGTAGAAAACGATAAGTTGGTAGCCTTGTTGACGCGCTTGAGTCGGCCGCTCGTTCTGCAATGTCGTTCTACAATAACAAAGGATTGTAGCGTTAAACATTGTAGAAACGATAACAATTCATTCTATCATTTTGAACGATATGAACTTGGTTACGAATTTTCTATTCGTTTGTTCTGACCACGTGATTTAACGTTGAGATGATGTCATTCCCATACATTTGTTTTGTTTTCGACTAGCGTTAACGATTTCAGATTATCAACTTGGCAGGGGGCTGCACTCTCTGATCCCCACACTACTCTGCGCGCGCTGACCGTTACATCTACCTATGCGATATTATACTTCACGCCGGCGGCTGTCCATTCACACCGTATCGTTACGCGCGGCACGCTTCCGGGGCGAGCAGTGAGGCAGCCTATCTTTTGTTTTTATGTATTTACTCTACTACTCACTAGTAATTTAGCCATTGTTGAAAGTTGAGGCACGTGTTCAGTAGTAGGGCGATTCGGTCGAGTGCTCATAATCATGTTGTTTAATAAAAAACTATTGTACGTAGAAATCTATTAGAGATATTATACTAAGCTTAATGGGATTTTTTTTAATTTGGGTGGGAAAATCATCTTTTGAAAAGTCCCGCTCTTGGGCGGACGGGAAATAGTGTCAGACTTTTACTGACTAAGAACCCACTCCTGTTCCCTCGTTGCCTTCGTCCCAGGGCCCCGGGTTTCGCTTTCACACTACTCGTGGCCCAGTAGGCTTCGACCCTGCTGGGCCCCTACGATTTGCTGACATCTCATTGAGGCGCGCGTGAAACAGTATGCGCCGTCGACGACTTGGGCTCGGTCCGGACGGTTACCGGACGGTCGGTCAAATTAATTACATTACCACTTAAAACGTATCAAAATAACCCATAACCTATAATAATAGTGAATTCTCTATTACAACTAATTTAGTCTGTCATATTACAAGAAACTCAAAATCAACAATTATGAAATCAATGACAGACCAATCTGACACTATTGTAATAGCAGAATTAAAGCTAGGAGTACCTATTAGTGGTTTTAAAATAACACTTATAAACATAAAAACTTATAGGTCGGCAAAAGAATCAGGACTTCAACCGGACAGAACATGCATAAATATATATTTTTGTGGTGTTAAATATTATACACATACATAAAAAAAAAAAAAAATTTTAACCTTTATTTTTTTAGGTACTGTTTTATGAAACAGTACCTAAAAAATCGAAATATCTATGTCTTATAAGACATTAGTTATCCGAATTGCAGGCAAATAATATAGAAATCGACGCACTACATTGATAGCGCATCGGTTGTTAACTACGTACACGCTCAAAAACCCGCTAGTGACTCAACACTCAATTATTTAGAAAGGGGATAAAGCAGTGCCCTATGTCACAAGTATAATTATTAAAACCCCCCCGTGTCACAAAGGATACGGGGGTTGAAATCGTTAGGGGACAATATTGACTATATATGAATATAGACAGTATTGTACGAGTACATTATTTTGATCTATCTCGTAGGGTTCACCCAGCGTTTGCAATATAAATGTAAAAAAACACACTTAGAAATCTATAAAATTATCAGTGTTACTCTACTATATTATGCATGTATTATACATATAAACCTTCCTCTTAAATCACTCTATCTATTAAAACAAAACGCATCAAAATCCGTTGCGTAGTTTTAAAGATCTAAGCATACATAGAGACAGGCAGCGGGAAGCGACTTTGTTTCATACTATGTAGTGATATACACCTCTTTTTTTAATTAGTACAAAAAAATAGTGCTCTCTCCGTACCCGTTACTGATCATATTTGTGTAGTCAAAAGTAAAAGAAAACAAACTCCCAAAATTGTCCACGAAAATTTGTTATAATTGGTAAATTCTTAATTGAATCAAGCATTCATAACAATTGCTATTGCTACTAGAAAATACTACGCGCAGTGTTTTTACATTTTTATCGCCATTTTTTTCATTCATAGTCAATAGCCCGTACCATTATTTCCATAAATTGAGTAACATTTTGGGATATAAACAAACGCTCATAACTTTGCTGTTTATGAATATTATTTATTGAAACTTTGCTGAAATAATAACAAGAACTTTTCTAATAAGCCCTTTATGTATTTGTACTAATTAAAATTTAGTGGTGTATATGTTTATTTTAACTACATGACTTTTGTACCCTTATTAAATAATATTTCCTTTTTTTATGCACCGCCGATCTCATTATCTCTTCTCTAAGTTGATTGGTAGAGAATATCCGTATTTTTTGTTACAAGAAGTTAAAATGAATAAACTTTTCCTCGATGTATGAAAAGATGTATTATATGAATTTACAGAAAAAATGCAAAATACCTTATTTACATTAGCTATAAACTTAAAAAAAAATGTTTTTGTTACTAGAACCGGTTAGTAAACTATTAAAAACTCCACCTGTATAATGATAAATGTGGGTCGTCACGCCTGTGACGTCGTGGTATGTGGTTTAACGATGTTATTATGTGCATTCTGTACACACGTTGTGGTATGAAAACAACAATATTAGATGTAGAACCAAATCAGGGAAAAACAGGGAAAATGTGAGTTGCATTTATATATTGAAGGTTCTGTCTGACCAGTCAAGTGGAGTACATCAAAAGGATGTTCGGTAGACTAACTTTTATTAGATTCGGTTCTTAAATTTCCGTGATTTTTAACGAATATTAAAAAATCGGATGGCTTCGACTTTGCTGAGCCCCTACGGTTTGCTGACATCTCCTTGAGGCGCGCGTGGAACAATACGCGCTGTCGACGACTTGGACTCGGCCCGGACGGTTACCGGACGGTCAGACGGCGAGCTACCCATTTCTCACCGTCCGCAAGCCCGCGGCTACGGTGGTCGAAAATCGGGATCGCATTCACGGCGGCTGGCGCGTAAGAAACGTTCCGTCGCGCGTGCGCGTGCGGCCGCTTCTTTTGCTAGCATTACTGCTTCGCAGAAGAAGGCGACCGTCTGCCACTCCTCCTCGCTTCGGATCATGGCCTGTACCAAGGACTGACGTGAGAGATCGTTGCCACCGATCGTTGTTCATGAGGAAACGGCGGTCCTCCGGCCAAGCGGGGCACACCTCTACCGAATGCTTCACCGTGTGCCACTGCCACTTAAGTTTGGAAATTCTTCAGGCTATAAAAAGACTTAAAGAGGTGAAATGGTTAGTAAATGAGAGGCTTTTAAATTGTCTTTTTGTCTTTTTCCGGTCTCGGGAATTCATCAAATAACATCTCCTGCTCTAGGAGGAGTGAGAAGAAGTGTCATACTTAAACCAAACTAATAAAAATAACTACAAAAAAACTTTCTTATCTTCTTACAAACCCTTTTTTTTTTTTTTTTTTTTTTTTTATTGGGTGGGAAAATCATCCTAATGACATCCCCGCTCTTGGGCGGAGCGGGAGATAGTGTCAGACTCTTACTGACTAAAAACCCACTCCTGTTCCTTCGTTGCCTTCGTCCCAGGGCCCCGGGTTCCGCTTTCACACTACCCGTGGCCCCAGTAGGCTTCGACCCTGCTGGGCCCCTACGATTTGCTGACATCTCCTTGAGGCGCGCGTGGAACAAAACGCGCCGTCGACGACTTGGGCTCGGTCCGGACGGTTACCGGACGGTCAGACGGCGAGCCACCCATTGCTCGCCGTCTACAAGCCCGCGCCTACGGTGGCCGGAAATCGGGATCGGAATCCCGGCGGCGGTTGGAGCGTAAGGACCGTTGCCTCACGAGATCGGCCGCCTCCTTAGCTAGCATTACTGCTTCGCAGAAGGAGGCGACCGCCTGCCACTCCTCCTCGCTCCGGAGCATGGCCTGAACCAAGGCCCGGCGCGAGAGATCACCGCCGCCGATTGCCCTCACGAGGTCACGGCGTTGCTCTGCCCAAGCGGGGCACACCTCCACCGTGTGCTCCACCGTGTCCTCCGGGTGGGCCACACAGTGGCGACACCCGGGCGTCGTTTCCGCACGAATCCGGTGCAGGAACCTCCCGAACTTACCGTGTCCGGTGAGGACCTGCGTCATGCGGAATGTGAGGACGCCGTGAGGTCTTTCCAACCACGCCTCAAAGAGGGGACTTACCGCCATAATTGTGGCGTGCCCAGTTACAAACCCTTCAAAATACCGCGACAGTAATGAAAAAGTGTATATATGCGTGAAATATAGCCCTAACATACTCTTTGGTGGGGGCGTCACAGACGGCTGGACTGGCGTCCATGCTGGTCGTGCCACCAAAATGGTTGCGCAACCAAACGGACACCAAGTCCACTCAAGTCGGTGATTTTAAAAAATTCGTCATTCCAACACGATTCTATTGTCATTTTGCTAAAAGTTCGTAATCTGCTAATTCATTATGATCGATCATTGATTGGTCATATATATATCGAATTTTTTAAAAGCAATGACTGCACAATGACGTTCTAATAGTAGGTCATTGATAAACGGAATTGTCAAAAAATAGCAGATTACCGCATACGTCAGATAATTTGTCAATATGTACGAGATTACCATTCTATGCCACTTCTTTAAATGGAGTGTCAGTGGTTGACCATTAGAAAGTCTTATTGACGCCATTATATTAGTAGATTATCAAATTTTTTAAAATCAACAATTATGAAATCAATGATAGCACATTCTGACACTATTGTAATAGCAGACTTGAGGCCCAGGTAACAGTAACTCTCTATAAAGCTACATAGAGTACAAAGAGTTACATTTTGTTGGTAGCGGCGACGCGTCACGCCGCCATGGTGTCCCGGTGAAATATAGCCCTAAGGTTATTTTTAAATAGGTAAAAAATAGCATACGGTTTGTAAAAAAAATCATGTATCATATTAAAGTGACGTAAAACCTGTGACGTACAACTATAAATATTTCAGTATCTGTCATATTTATGTGTTGTATTCGGTTTAAAGTTCCCATGTCGGCGAATCAAGGTTATTTCCTCCTGGTGTCCTTGAACTACTTTCTTGTTTACAGTGGAATGAACACCCCAAGTATTTTGCCATGTACTTGTTTGTGTGTGTTTTAACGGTATTTCTCATCATTCGTGACTAAAAATGTTTTGTAATATTATGTTCATAATTATAAAATTTAACTATTAACTAACTATTTATACTTACTAAACTCAACTATGTAAGTAGTTACATATAGGTATATTTAAAAAAAATACGTTCTGCCCCTCTAGTCAAGTTATAATCGTATCGTTCGCGCCGAACGCCTCGAGTAGGCCACTCCTAATTCCTTTGTTCTGACGTCATCTCAACGCTCTGTTACGTGGTCAGACCAGGGTGGTGGTGGTAACAGGTGACGACACCTGGGCGTACTGCTTTAAACCCGAAAGAAAAAGCCAGTCGGCAGAGTGGGTCTTTTCTTTTGAAGATTTGCCGACGATTAGATTTGTCGACAAAATTTATGAAAAGTCGAAATGTTGTTCCAGCCGGGACCTTGCACCCTACGACTTCTATTTGTTTCCAAAAATTAAAAACGTTATTGAGGCACACGTTTTACGAGCCCTGAATCGGCGGTGAATGCGTTCTATTAAGCCATTTTGAAGAGGACTCTAAAGAAGACTGGTGCAATTGCTTTGTACAGTGGTTTCAGCAAATGCAAAAAAAAACATTAATTGCGGGGGTATATACTTTGAAAAACAATGAATGTATCGTACGTCTTATATCTAGTCTTATTTATCAGAATTGAGAAACACTCAGTATGCCCTAAGTAATAAACAAGTACTTGTATCCCTCTTCTCGACCGAAACTTATAATTAAGTATTTAGGGATGTCGAAAGCGTTAGGTATTAACGTGCGCGTGACTGACATGAAGCAAAAGTTGAAAGAGCGCTTCATTGATCGTCTGAAGAATGTATTAAATAGCTGTAGTTCAGCTGGAATCAAGGTTCGCGCCTTCAACGGCTGGGTCATGCCGGTTCTGATGAACTCATTAAGTATACTGAAGTAAACTCAGACCAAGGTTTAAATAGAAGAGTCCGTACTCTGCAGATCGCAAACCGGATGCATCACCCATGATCATCGGTGGTGAGGTTGTACATCCAACCCGCGTTAAGCTCGCATGGGAGATTACGGCCTATTCCCTCTTCTAGAGAGGAGGTCTGAGTTCAAGCTGAGAGATTATTATAAGTCTACACTTAGGGGAGGCCTATATCCAACAGCGGACGTATTTCGGCTGATATGATGGCGAGGTCTTTCACGAGGTTCTCGTCATGAGGTATGTTGACATAGACTGTCATTGTTAGAGTTGCCAACTTTTATTAGAAGAAAAGTATATTCTCATTTCAAATGAGGTAAAAAAAGAGTAGACTTATAACATAGAGTATCATTCATATTTTAAATGTTTATAAAGGTATTTTTTGGTACTTTTTGCAGCACAACAATTTTTCAAAAATCCTAACTCTACGTTTACATAGATAAGAACCTTATTTTTAATCTAATTCAATGTAGTCCTTTTTCCTCTCCCCCCGCCACTTCACATTCATGAAAATAGTTGACTTTTTTTAGTTACCATAATAGGTATGCATCATGTGTGACTGTCACTAGTATAGTAAACACTGTAAAAAAGAGTATTTTAGCGTCCTTGGTGTTATAGATTATAGAGTACACGTGCATGATATAGAGTACAATACTCTATTTTAGAGTATGGTTGGCAACCCTAGTCCTTATCATTTCCATCATCATCATCATGATTTCAATCGAAATTCATCCACTATTGGGTATAAGCTTCCTCAAATATCGCCACTACGGACTGTGCGTCTCGCATTGTAACTGTCATTGTGTGGCATGCTATACGGTTTATCACCGCTGTATTCGGCTTATTGGTAACAAATAATCCTAAATTTTTATTTGACTTTGCTCGAATTCTTCATGAACGACCATATCATGAAATTGTGGCATTTCATAATATAGAAATCTGTATCATATGAAATGATATGGTCAAACGTGGATCTAAATTACATCAAACGTTGACGTTTAAAGGATCTTTTTTAGTTGGCCATAACATGAAATGCAACCATTTCATGATATAGTCGGTCACAGCATGAAGTGATAATTTCTTAAATCTGGCCACGACAGATATATAATAAAGTAATGAAGCTACTTTTATTTTAGATAAAATTATGGTTCCCTGCAGAAAAAAAAAAACAAACTTCTTAAAGCTGTGACCAAATAGCATTGTACGGTTTTATCACATGAGTCTGATGCGAAAGAAGTCACGGGCGCTAGCTAGTCTGAAATAAGAAGCTGAATACATAAATAAAATTAGTATAACGTTATTCGGTTATACAAAAAAAAAAAAAAACAATTGGATTTGATTGTGATTTTCTATTTTATTATATTTTTACATTCCTTTCATTCAGTTTTGTAAAAGGCATCGTAAAGGAAATGAAAAAGAAGCCTCTTCAAGGTGCATAGCTTAAGTGAAAAGAGTTTTTATATTCCGTCGAATGCATTCAAAGGGAAAATGGGAAATATTGTTTTCCGCTGAGAGACCAAGGTATTGTATTTGTGTTCCTTTGAAGGAAATTGTGAATAGGGTGCGAAGAGTGCTTTATAGTTTATTTTCATTCTAAAATACTCACAAAAGAATGAATTAAGCTGACAAAGACAAATGCTTGCAGTGTCTGAACAGGTCCATTCAAATCTGTGTGACTTTAAAAGAGACTTTGACGCCTGAGTTTATTTCTGTGTTTTTTCTTAGAGCACTAAGCTAGGAAACACCGACCTCATCTAGTTAAAACTGACGAAAAAAATGATGTGTGAAAGTTTTGGTTCTAGAACATGCTGGTTTCCTCACGATGTTTTCCTTCACCGTTTTGAGAGTACTGGTGGCCGAGTAGAGCAGTGATGGCCGTGTAATAACGGCCCCGACTTAAAAGTTGTAGGTCGCGGGTTCAAACCTAGCCAATGCGAGCCCGTCAATAATAATAAGATGGATATTTGATCAACAATCAAATAAATTGAATTATTACTTGGCAAAATATGTTTCATTTAGCATACAGACGTGAGAATAGCAGACAGGACTAGACAATGATAATGCTATACAGACTTACACTATTAACGAACCATTACCCATACTGTCTACCCATCCGTATAGATGGAACATCCACAGAATGTCACATCAATTACTGCGCAGTTAACTGATAGTACCTAGTACCTACCACCAATTGGTTTAATGAAGAGCTGATCTAGTGGCAATAGTGCCAATAGTGCCAATAGTGCCAATCTAGTTACTAGGACTACGATAGCTATGTTGTTTGTTGAAAGCCATGGAAGCATGACCTGACCAGACCAAACGGTCCCGTTACAAATAATGGGTAGGACGATTTTTTGTAGTGGGTACATTTGCGACCGACGCAGAATTGCCCGAGCCACAGGCGAGGGTCTCATAGACATTTTCAATACACTTACGGAGAAATAAATAAACAGGGGTTGACCGGCAACTCACTAGGTTCGCTTAGCGCGTATCCTGATATGATAAATACAATAAATTGTTGCAGGGGCGAAATGGTGCACTTTTCTGCACTAGGACGCAAAAATAAAATGCATGCCTAAGAGTGGTAGGGGTAAGAGCGGTTTTTCGAGTATGTGTATTGAAAAAATATTTTCGATACAAATGCATTAAAACTGGTTCAATAAAGGGAGAAGTCTTTTACCGACATCGACGCCGATATGGTGAGTTACCACGAAGGATAACGAGTACTTATTTTTCAAACTTAGGTCTAAGCGTGCATACAAAACTATGAAACTGTATCAACGAAGCGGCAACGTCGTGCTATCGTGCCACAGTGTCATTACCGCTCCATCAACAGACGCAATCCTGCAAATGGAGACGCAATAGTTTTGTGGTAAGCTGTGAGCAATCAACACCAACACCCAGCATATTATGATGAATACGCCTCTATGAAGCTACGTGTCCGTTAACAGTTGATGGTAACTCAGTAACTAAACATAAAATAACGATACAAAAAAGCGTTTCATAGAAAGAAAGGTAGAAAGACGTGCGAAGAGGCTAATTGGGGATCCAGATTCGGTAAGGTCTAATTTACAAAGCCTCGAGCACAGGCGCTGGGTAGCCAGCCTATCTGTATTTTACAGGTTGCATTTTGGAGAGTGTGCACGGGAATTGCATGACTTGATTCTGCTATCTCCTTTTTACTATCAGACAACGCGACGTACGGCGAGTATCAACCCTTACGTTGTTGAAACTTCAACGTTCCGGACTAAGCGTTTCGCTTCGTCATTTATACCGCGTACATCGAAGGACTGGAACAATTTTCCTGCTGTGGTTTTTCCGTCCAACTATAATTTAGGTGTCTTTAAGGCTAGAGTGAATAGGCTCTTTACAAACTAGTGAGCCTCACGATCAATGATTGCATCACTGCTTATCATCAGGTGGGATCGCTGTTAAGAAATGGTTTTAATAAAAAGTAAAAAAAGAAAAGAAAAACGAACGGACAGTTAGATTCTTATTTGTTAAGATCCTGGCTTCCCCCGAACACACGATGAACAGACAAATCTTTTGAACGATACGGTTTTATCTCGACTCATAGAGACTGATGAAATGTCGTCAAAATTAAAAGAGATAAAATAACACGTGAATAGATTTCAATCTGTTTTTGTGTTTCACAGTTCACTGGCAGAAATATGATTTCTGCGAAAAACGTTTCATGACTTTTTTATTTAAATTGTAAAATGGACTTGGAGCGTTTGCAGGATCTTTATGCAAGCGCTGAGAATATAAGGGTACGAATCTTTTACGAGCCCGCCAAGTTGCGTCAGTGTATTTATTTTGTTGATTGGTTGCTTTCAATTCTTGTCAAAGTAATTGACTTTACAGTGCAGCAGTGTTGTACAAACTGGATACAGTAAGACCATGATTTAATATGTTTTATGTTCAATACGGGCCTCAACTAGTGTTGCTTGCGTTGCTGTTGATAAAAATCGGGACAAATGGTAAAACCAATCGAATAATAATGGCGGCGTCGAGCATGGGGTGGCTCACCGTCCGGCCGTTCGGTAATTTACCAGACTAAGCCCAGTCGTCAACAGCACGTATTGATTCACGCGCTCCTCAAAGAGATGTCAGCAAACCGTAGGAGCCCAGCAAGGCCGATGTCCACAAGCTAGGACAACGGGGAATTTTTAAAAAGGAAACCCGTAGTCCTAGAACGCAAAAGGCAACTGAAGGACACAGGTGTGGTCGTCAGTAAAAGTCTGACACGCCCTCTCGCTCAGTCGAGAGCGAGAGAAGTCATTGAATGATTTTCACACTAAAAAAAAACGTGGATAGCGGTGCTGCTCAATCTGTCTAGCGTATTATGAAACGTCTAAAGCTACGCGTCCCTGGCCTTTCTTTTATAAAGGTGACTTTGTCTGGGTTCAATGCGAAAGTCATATTATTTAAGAGCGTCATACCCAGACAGCAGTTATTGGAATATCATTGTGCAACTGAAAGTTGGCGGTTAAAGCTTATAGTGCATGTCAAATATTAGGGTACTAGACGTAGTAGTACTTTTTTTGGGTGGGAAAGTCACCTTTCATCTTGAGCGGAGCGGGAGAGCGTGTCAGACTTTTACTGACTAAAAACCCACTCCTGTTCCTTCTTTGCCATTTTTCCAGGGCCCTGAGGATCTCTTTAGCATCACCTATGGCCCCATTAGGCTCCGACCCTGCTGGACCACTATGGTTGCTGACATTTCCTTGAGGCGTGCGTAGAAGACTACGCGCCGTTGACGATTTGGGCTTTGTCCGGACGGTTACCGGACGGTCGGACGGCGAGCTACCCATTGCTGCCCATTATTGGCTGGCGGGGCACATCTCTACCGTATGCTCCACCGTGTCTTAGTAGTCTATGTGTCTGTCTAGTACTGCCAACACAATGCTTTTGAGGGAGTAATTAAATACCTAGTGTAATATAAATTCAGTATAAAATAATATATTTATTACTCAATCCTTTGTATGCCAATCGTTTATGAACTCAGTCAGAAAAGTGATGCTAATTACACATTTTTTATTTTTATATAGCTTCTTTTTTAAGAGTATAGTGTGAATATGAGAACACTGTAGATGTGGAGTCTACAGTGTTCTCATATTCACACATTGGATTCATAGATTACTTTCTATTTTGATTCACTTTTTTATGATTAATATTGTATTTTAGGGTACATTAATTCTTAATTATTAAAAAAATTTAAGATCTACACTCACCTCATAATATATCTATTAATACGGAAATATTGTAAAAACAATCATTGTTTTAGGAGAGTAACCATGGAATTTCTTGACCATTTGGAAAAACCACCCCTCAGTCGCCCGGATGGCCTGGTAACCATATATTTGTGCGGACAAGAGTAACCATAGTTTCATGCCGATTCTTCTCCATAGAAAACGACCAATTTGGAACCGTGCACTAGCTTCTGACGTTTTATAAGTGCCCATGTAGGCATGAAATAAAAATATTTAGATTTATTTTTGACTTCTTCACGCCCGAACGGCTGAACCGATTTCGATGAAACTTAGTATACGGGTAGACAATATCCTGAAATAGCACGTAGGATACCTTTTGTTCTTGGAGTATATTCCTTAGGGAAAATTTTGTACTTTTATACGGGCGAAGCCGCTGGCAGCAGCTAGTGTTTTATAAAATTTCGAGGTTAATATAAACCCCTCCTTAGCCTTTTCCAGTTAAACAGCTGAATACCCGAGAGTTTTGCATTGAGCGACTGTCTATCAGACCTCAACAACCCAATTACTGAGCAACACGATGGTCCTTAGGTAGACAGTCAGACGTTCTGACGTCTGCCCTACCCGTAACGTCTATCAGAGATCTATGAATGAAAACCCGGACTAACGGTTTTGCTTTGAAAGAAAAAGAAAAGAAAGAAAACATGTTTATTCTGCCTAAATAGACGCACAATTCATAAAATCAATCATTTCAATTCATTCACTTTTTTTTTTCTTTGCATGCTTTCCAAGGTGTCAATAGTGTTCTAAACACGATTAATTTTTAATTAGTACAAATACTTAAAGGGCTTATTAGAAAATTTCTTGTTATTATTTAAGTAAAGTCTCAATAATTAATATTTATAAACAGCAAAGTTATTAGAGTTTGTTTATATCCCAAAATGTCACTCAATTTATGGAAATATTGTACAGGCTATTTTTTGATTATGAATAAAAAACAATGGAAAAACACTGCGCGTAGTATTTTCTAGCAGCAATTGTTATGAATTTACAAATTAAGACAAAAATTCATGGTCAATTTTTGCATTTTGTGGTTTTTTACTTTTGACTACACAATATAATCAATAATGGGTACGGATAGAGCCCCATTTCTTTTTTGTACTAATTAAAAATAGGAAATTCATATTGGTACTTGCCCGGTTTCGAAGTTACAATCTCATGCATAAGAGGCGGGTGCCTTAACCATTGGGCCATCACAAAAGCAATAGGTCGATCAGAAATTAAGTTAAGCAAGAATGTACTCCAGAGTGATGTGATTTACAATAAGTTAGATTGGGGAAAACCCAGGGGAGGGGAGTGTCGGTGCTCGATCTAAGTCAATACAAACTTTGCTAACGGGGCATAGCCGTCGCAAAGAGCATCTAATTGACTCTGACGGCTAATGGTTAAGTAACCATAGTTTATGCATAACGACTGATGGTTGAATTAAATGTTAGATTTTATTGTTTCTTTTTTTTGTTGTTGATACTGAATGTGATGAGAAAAAAGAAGAAAGAATGAGAAGTGGTTTTTTTATCTTTTTTATTAAAAAAAAATTTACTGGGGCCACAGGTAGTGTGTGTGTAAGCGAAACCTGGGGCCCCGGGATGAAGGCAAAGGAGGAACAGGAGTGGGTTTTTAGTCAGTAAAAGTCTGACACTATCTCCCGCTCCGCACTAGAGCGAGATTTTTCATTAGATAAAAAAAACCGACGCACAGCAATAATTTGAGAGCGACTCAATTTTGAATCAGAGAACCAAGGTATATAGAATTTTATGGTTATGTACTAACACAGTTTTTAAGTAAATATTGTTACTAACCCTTATATGAGTGCACGAAATAAAATGATTAATAATAATAAATTATGTAAGAATATAATTTGCAATGTTGTAATAATGAATTATGACTAATATGACTTGGAATTGAATCTGTATGTATTTATAATTTGGAATATTTTCATAATGTATCGAGACTAATATGACTAATTGTGTTTTAACCTCTGATTTGTATTTTATTATTGTATGCCTCAAAGGCGGGA
Source organism: Mythimna vitellina (assembly GCA_949316375.1). Taxonomy (NCBI): domain Eukaryota; kingdom Metazoa; phylum Arthropoda; class Insecta; order Lepidoptera; family Noctuidae; genus Mythimna; species Mythimna vitellina. The sequence continues at coordinate 37,913,136 of OX438684.1, forward strand.
CATAGCTGAATTTATTTTAATTATTTAAGACCTGTATTTATGATGTATACCTATAGTCTACAATAAAGATGATTTGATTTGAATAGCAATCTACTAAATAGTCTCTAACTTCGTTCGGTTACGGTTGAAAGACATAATTCTTTTTGCTTTTGATTTCTCATACAGTTCTTTAAGATATGGCCTGGGTTTCACTATTGGCGAAAAGAAAAAAAAAACATGCCAGCTATGTATGGCGAAAGTTGAATTCCCCTTTCCAATTCGTATTAATAACCGCGAGTTTTCTCATTTATTGCCATGAATTATATTAATAGTAGTACAAATGCGTTTTATCCCGTAAAGCGTCAGCACTAAGGCTAAGTGCCTGATTGATTTTATTCTCAACCACATACGAGCCTGCTAGTTGCGGCATTTTCGTCAGCTAACAGGTTAAACTAACTAGATTACTAGACCCACCATACAGGCCGTTGTTCATGGAAACACGAATTTGCTAGTGTAAAACAAATGTCTATTGCAAAGTAAATGTTACCAAACTAGATGCAGCCGTGCAAATGAAACTGAACAAAGAGGAAGCTTTAATGTAAGATACATATAGGGAAAACAGCGTCAATGTATATATAGATTGAGTTATTTTATGTACAGTAAGAAAAAAAACAATTCATTTACGCGAAATCGATGACGATGACGTAATCATAGGGCTAGCTTACAATCATAATCATCATATGGGCAAATTATGTGTTAGGTGTCCATTACACGATAGGTTTTGCTGTCAGTTGCCAGTTGCCACAATCAATGTTTTCATTGACGAAATACCTACCGTCTAATGAGATGATTGACGTTTGCATGAAGAAAACCTAATGGCGATAAAATTTCGTCATTCGAACATCATTCATGATTGATTGACGCCTGCATGACCGTGTACTGGAAGCCTTTCATCCGCGTATATCGGCCGAACGCTCAGCATAGCCACCACCGTTCACCCCATGCACATTGGGACGAGACGACAACGCTGGTTTTTAGCGTGGGTCGGTGACGGATACGAAACAAAGACGTCAGTAAATTTATGTAGAACAAGAAATAAATAGGAAATGTAGGTACACATAAAGTCATAAATAAAAAATTAAGAGGAAATCTATTTTAGTGATGTGAATATATAGGTACGTGAGCAGTGGTGGCCGAGCGGTAACGGCTCCAACTTACAAGTTGTAGATCGCAGGTTCAAACCTAGCCAGGCGCATTACTTTTTGTAATTTATTTCATCAGCATGAAGGAAAACATCGTAGGAAACCGGCATGTTCTAGAACCAAAATTTCGAAGACATGTGACATTCACCAACCCGCACTGGGCCCGCGTGGTGGATTACGGCTCATTCCCTCTCCTAGAGAGGAGGCCTGAGTCCTAGCAGTGGGAAAATTGAAATGCTGATTATGCTTATGCAATATACATTTATAAAAAGGACCAAAAAAAAGGGAAGAAGAGATATGTGGATGGGGGGGATAGGGAGAGTGAGGACAAAGAAAAGATGGATGGATTGTGTGAGGAGTGATATGAAAGAAAAGGAAATTAATAATAGCATGACGGTTGGCAGGATTAAATGGAAGAAAAAAACGTGTTGCACCGACCCCAAATAAGATGGGACAAGGGCAGGAAGATGATGAACCATTTATAAAAAAGATCTCTACCAGCGAAGACCTTCATGAGATCCTGATACATAGTATACTAAAACCTTCAAGAAAAATATGAATTAAGATAACGAAAAGATTATCCGAATCGGAACAGTAGTTTTTGGCATAATCCCAGACTAAACAAACGTAAATATAGGTTCTTACAGCCTAATACAAAAACTCCTTTTTTGAGGCTTGTTAAAAATTAACAATAAAATTGCATTTTAACTTCAATTTTGGAAGAATGAAAACCAGAAACACCAGTTTCCGAAATTAAAGTTATTTTGCAATTTTTATTTCTTTTTCATTTATTTTAACTGAACTTATTTTTGTACATCCGTAATAAATTAATTATATTAATTTTGCAAATCGATAATAAATACTTTTACAAGTCAATATATATTAACTGAGGCCGGTGTTTCCTAGCTGATAACGCAGAGACGAAACGCCGAAACAATTAAACTCAGTGGTCAAAGTCCCTTTAAAAGTACAGTAAACATTTAATGGTCAAAGCATAGGATAGAACCATTTTTTTCGGTTAGAATAGCTTCCAATGATATCCGCCACTCTTGGGCGGAGTGAGAGGGTGTGTCAGACTTTCACTGACTAAAAACCCACTCCTATTCCTTCGTTACCTTTCATACCAGAGCCGAGTCTTTCTTTCAGAATCAGACCCTTGGCCCCAATAGTCTTCGATCCTGCTGGGCCCCGACGGCGATGGTTTGCTGACATCTCCTTGAGGCGCGCGTGGAATAGTACGCGCCGTCGACGACTTGGGCTCGGTCTGGACGGTTACCGGACGGCGAGCAATGGGTAGCATGCGTACGGTGGCCGGAACACGGGATCGGGATCCCGGCGGCTAAGGCGTAAGTGCCGCGTCCTCGCGAGTGCACGTGCGGCCTCCTCCTTTGTTAACATTACTGCTTTGCAGAAGGAGGCGACCTCCTGCCACTCCAACTCGCTTCGGACCTTAGCCTACCGCCGATCTCGCTCACGAGGACACGGCGGCGCTCTGCCCAAGTGGGGCACAGCTCGCGTATGCTCCACCGTGTCCTCCAGGATATGAAAACCATGCAGAGTACGCGTATGAGATGGTCTTTTGTAGAAAGAACTAAACATTCCTGAGTGGACCTATATTTCAGCACTCGTATAGCTAAATTCAGGAATAATTTGGGTAAACCGCAGAAATATACCAAACAAAATACTGAAAAGAAAAAACAATCCACATGGTTGGCAGGTAGTAGATATAGTGAAGGTAGGATTTGTGTGTAGTTTCACGTGCGTTTTCAGAGTTCCGTACCTAAGACGGCAAAAAAGGAATCAAAGGATCAGTTTGTTGTCCGTCTGTCAAGACCCTTTTTCTCAGGAATGCGTGAAGGTAAAAATGTTCAAGCCAAGCTCAACTCCAAGAAGTAGTGAAAAAATAAAAAAACTTCTAGTCTACGTAATCTGAAGATTCGTTTTAATCGAAGGCCGTTTATTGTAAGGTATCTTACATCGCTTCTAATTTCAAAGAGTCCTAAGTTTTTACGAACGTACAAAAAACTTTCTAAGATATAAAGAGAAGGCAGAGTCAGTATATCGATTTCTTTGAATTTATTTCTGAGGGACTCGTGAGGACTCATTTTATAAATAGCCCGGATTGCTCTCTTTTGCGATATGAAAATTGAGTCTACATCAGCTGCAGATCCCCACAGCAAATTGCCATAAGACGTAATACTGTGGACATAAGCATAGGAATCTGACCTAGCTGTGGCGACATCTTTCAATTGCCTTATTTTTCTTACTGCATAATGCAGCTGAGCTTAATCTTCTCGAGAGAGTTCTAATATGAGCGCCCCACTGCAGTTTAGAATCAGTAGTTATACCTAAGAACACAGTTTCCGTAATATAATTACACTGACGCCAACTTGTTTTATTCTTTTTGATTATTATCTGCTGATTATTTTTATTGTGCTTTTGGGTACAATATTGATTGGTCTACACTGTACTTACATAATATCTATTAATACTGTATTAAGAAAATATTGTAAACCACCACTGTTTTTTAAAATGGTAACCATGGAGTTTCTTGCCAGTTCTTCTCCATAGGAAACGACCAATTTGGAACCGTGCACTAGCTTCTAACGTTTTATAAGTGCCCGTGTTAGGCTGGCTATGCCAGGCTTGATTTTGTTTTCTAGCTTTTTGATGTTACCGTACCGATAATTAGAAATTAGACAAAAAATCGAATAAATAAATAATAGAAAGTGTTGTAAGATTAATTAAAATGACTAAGGACTTACTGTCATATTAATGTTTTAAATAAAGCATTTTTGATTTGAGACGAACGAAGAGGTGACTTAAAAGACTCGAACCCAAACACCCAACTAAAAAGTATTTGTGTCACAGTGACAGCAAAACGCGAAATTTTCTTAACAATCTCCAATCCTGTACAGTGGTGGTGGTGAACGCCTTGTATTTCTTTATTATACCGGCAAATTAAAACTATCAAGCTGGCGGGCAAAACGGGAAAAGACAGAGATATGAGCTGCCATGACTTTGGCCCTGACTCCGGGGGGAGGATGAAGGTAAGACTTAAATCTTTGGCTATGAAAATCCTTTGTTATATTGTTAAATCTTGAAGAAATTGCCGGTAATGATATCTCTATTGCCATTGCAAAAAAAATATTAATTTACACAAAGGATCTGTGTAAATTAATATTTTTTTCGTTAAAGTTCCGAAAGTTCGATACCTCGTTGTTGAATTTATCGATCGGTTGTCGGCGGATTGAACCGCAATTGAGTATCCATCTTTTGCAGTTTAATCATCAAATAATCCACAATCTTCAGTTCAAATACAGACTTAATACTATTTCAGGGCCTGGTGATAGTAAAACCCGTAGTATATGGCAATATAGCTAGATATTTTGGGAAGAAACGTGAAGAAGACGGCCACACGCACCAGTGGACAGTCTATGTGAAGCCATTTGCCAATGAGGACATGTCAGCTTACGTGAAGAAGGTGCACTTCAAGCTTCACGAGAGCTACTCAAACCCTAACAGGATTCTCACCAAAATGCCATATGAGATAACCGAAACTGGATGGGGAGAATTTGAGATTGTCATCAAGATATATTTTCTTGATCCTACTGAGAGACCTGTAAGATTCAATAATAATTAACATTATTACCATTATTCCTTGCATTTTTTCATAATTCGGGTACACAATGCATAATCAATACTAATAACTGTTATATTTCAGGTGACGCTATACCACATACTAAAGCTATTCCAGTCTCCGCTGACAGTCGGAGGCCCGCCTCAAACGGGGCGTGTGCTAGTCAGCGAGTCCTATGATGAGATAGTGTTCCAAGATCCTACCGTGCTGATGCAGCATCTAATTAACAGCGTGAAACCTATTACCAATGGGCCATGGAATCACAACACCAATTGTAAGTTAAAACCTTATTTCTATTTGGATACAATAAAATTGATTTACATATTGGCAATTTCATATTGATATAAATTGGATTAAATTTTGAATGTTGCAAATACATTAAGCCTATGCAGTGTTTTGGCAATGCGAGATTTTTTTATTATAATATGTAATAAATAGGCTTTCAAGTACAATTTTTTTTTCTCAAATGTTATTGACTATAAGTAGATGTGTTAATATGACGAGTTCAGGTGGGGAGATATTTCTCATTAGTAGCATCTTTCATGCAAATATAATGGCTTGTGTACGGCTGATTTCCAAGAGTTTTTAAATACATAGATAATTATATAAACATACATAATGTTTCCATGAGGGTTGGCAGAACCAACAGAATGCACAACTGCTATAATATTTACTTACTCATTTTACATCTATTTGGAGTTTGGTTTCCACTCTTAATCCTTGATGGACCATTGTGTATGGGTGATGATAGCGACTCCTTTTGCTTTCTTTATGTAGTGAATTGTAAAACAATTCATTCAATATTGGATTACATTAGATTTCTTTTATAGTAACTTAAAAAGTGTAAAGGGGATTTTCTTCTTTAGTACTCACTATCAATCGGTACAAAAAAAAAGAGATGCAATTGTCATTAAGATGGAAAAAGTGTGACATTCTCCTTGAGATATGTTAAGAGAACTTGGCTAATTATAACACAGTCAGCATAGATAGTACAGTCAAAATTGGTCCTACCCCCATTTCTGATTTAAGCATTTAAAGTTGAGTATTTCTCAAACTTTACTTTGTGGTCCTCCCAACTTTATGTTTTAGACTTTGACTAAAACCCGTTCCTAGTTCCTTCGTTGCCTTTCATACCAGGGCCGGGTATTTCTTTCAGAAGTGAACCCATGGCCCCAGTAGGCTTCGATCTAGCTGGACCCCTACTGTTAGCTGACATCTCTTTGAGGCGCGCGTGGAAAAATATGCGCCGTCAACGACTTGGGCTCGGTCCGCACGGTTACTGGACGTTAGGACGGCGAACTACCCGTTACTCGCCGTCTTAACGTCAGTGGTGACACCCGAGCGATTCTTCTGCACGAATCCGGTGCAGGAACCTCCCGAACTGACCATGTCCGATAAGAACCTGCGTCATGCGGAAGGTGAAATCGCCGTGAGGTCTTTCCAGTGACGCCTCAAAGAGGGGGACTTACTGCCATAATTAAGGCGTGCCCAGCACTGTGTTGCGACAGTAGGTGACTTTGTGGTCCTGGAATGCGAAAGGCAACTCAAATGGGTTTAAGTCGGTAAAACTTTCCAACCTCACAAAATATTTTATACCTGTCAAAATTTGGCATTCAAGTAGAGTTTGATACATTCTTCATAAACATCTATATAATATATAAAAGGAGATACTGACTGACCGACATATCAACGCACAGCCGAAACTACGGGGACTAGGACTATGAAATTTTGCACAAGGTTTCCTTTTATAACACAGCCAAGCACTAAGAGAGGATTTTCCAAAATTCACCCTCTAAGGGTATGAAATGGAGGTCCAACGTTTGTATGGAGAAACCTACTCTCACGCGGGCGAAGCCACTGGCAGAAGCTAGTATACATATAAAAGGAGAAAGAGACTGACTGACATATCAACACAGAGCCAAAACATGCGACTAGGAGCCAAATTTCAGCCCCTAAAGACATGAAATGAGATTCTAAAGTTTGTTTGGAGAAACTTCTATGCGGGTGAAACTACTGGCAGAAAATAATATTCTCATAAGGCATCATAGGCAAATTATTTCTTTTTGTTACAGTTGAAGAAAAGAAAGAGAAAATGTTACAAAAGATAGTCACAGCCCAACCAAAGGTCCGCGGTGAAATAAATGAGCTTAAGGAGAAGCTACAGCTTGCCAAGGAGACCATAGCCAAATTCAAAGAAGAAATAGCAAAGGCTCGGAGTCAGTCACAGATTCAGAACGACGGATGTAGTCACATGTTGTCTGGTCTATAAGTTATAATGGGAGAGTTTCTAGTTATTTTAGATTTAAGTTTTTACTCAGTATCAAGATCCCGGCTAAAGTCCAAACTCATCCTTATTTTTCAAGCTTTACTAAAGGCTTGATTAATACTTCAGTACATTCCTATAGCCAGAATCTTGATGTGCTATTTTTCAAGAAGATGTTTGATGTTTGTAGGAGAAAGCACTAAATTTTAAAGCCGAGTACAGAATGTTGTAACATAACATGTAAGTAGCATTTCATAAGTGTGTAGCAAGCATAGTTGTAATGCTCTATTCGCGCGCCTTGGTGTGCACGGTTCGCGCTCGCAAGGCGTCCACACTATGATAATCCTGTTACATTGTGACAATTAGCCAGCAAATTCTTTCATTGTGTGTTACATTGCATGTTATGTTACAATAGTCTGTACCCAGCTTTAAGGATCTTTTTTTTTATTTGTTGCAATCAAATGCATCTGTATTTACCCACCGTCTGTTGCTTGATGAAATGCAATGTTCACTGGCAATTCTAGTTTCATAGAATTCGTTTTAGCATATTTATTATGCCAGTCAAAAGTAAAGCGATTTGTAACCGTTTTTAGCCTGCATAATATTGAGTGGTATGTTTGCAGGCAATTATCGCCCGAAGTATTTATTAATGACATTCAAATCTTGATGTTAGACTGGTAGTAATCGATGTTTACGAATTAATTCATGTATTCTTAGAGGGTATTCCCGATTTAAAATGTATTGATAATGTATTACATAGATCCAGTGCCGTAGCTAGCATTTTGTACGCCTGGTGCGAGGTTCTATAACTACAGGCCCTTTGAATAAAATTATATATAATTATCTAGCTATAAATTTTTTCACCAGCACAAGAGCGAGCTCGAGAATTTTAACACCCTGCCTAGGATAGGTTACGCGATAAGTTGTAGTTATAAGATGTATGCTACAAACTACCAAGCCTAAAACAAAATGTAAGCTCTGATTTGATCATTTTTGCGCCCTTTGCTTGGGCACCGCTGCCACCGCTCTAGTTCGGCACTGCATGAATCACCTATACACCACTAATTCTTAAATAGTACAAATACATAAAGGGCTTATTAGAAAAGATCTTGTTATTATTTCAGCAAAGTTTCAATAAATAATATTCATAAACAGCAAAGTTATGAGCCATTTGTCATTTGTTTATATCCCAAAATGTTACTCAATTTATAGAAATAATGGTACGGGCTATTGATTTGAATAAATTAATGGCGTTAAATTGTAAAAACACTGCGCGTAGTATTTTCTAATAGCAATTGTTATGAATGATTGATTCAATTATAAACTTAGCAATTATGACAATTTTGGGATTTAGTTTTTTTTTACTTTTGACTACACAAATATGATCAGTAACAGGTACGGATAGAGCCCCATTTTTTTTTGTACTAATTAAAAATTAGCGGTGTATAATTATGTAGGTATGCGACTGCGAAAGTGCGAAAGTTTATAAACATAATATTAAAGTAAACTCGTATCAAATATCTCATAGAAATATTGTAAACACGAATTTAATGTAAACTGTTTAGGTAAAGTTGTCAAAAAATATGTTTTGAAAGAATACTCGCAATATATTTCATCATATTATTTAAAGCGCCAAAAAAATTATGTATTTTTTAAAACACTGTAATTAATTATTATTTTATTATTTCTTTCAGTCTCGTTCCAAGTTACATTCTAGGGTATTTCTCAAATGTCAAAACGGGCCTTTTTATTTTATACGAGTTTAATATCGTCTGAAAAGTTTTATTGATTAAAAACTAAGGTTTTTTTTCTGTTTCTAAATTTTTATACAATATTTTGGTAACAGTTTAAATGAGACTAAACTAAGCGATTCAAATAAAAATAGGATCGATTTAGCTCCATGTTGTGACGTCACAGCTGTCAAATCAAATCTGAAGTAGGGTGAGTAGAACAAGACATTTTTTAAATTAATTTACGCGAATGAAATAAGAAAGTGAATAGTTGTCCAAAATGAAAACAAGAAATAAAACAAATTCTTTTATAAACTAATTATGATATACTTAAAAAATATATGTAGATCATTTATATTGTACTATAACGTTTTTACTACACTTACATTTTATTAAGACTGTTAAGCATAGTAAAAAAAACATTATTGATACATTTAATACGCAAATAACTTTTCTTTGCAAACCATACATTTCAAGAAAGATTTTTCAGATAAAGGTCATCATGGTCATAGACGTTCCTATTCATATTTGAAAAGCATTATAATAATTTATTGTTTATTAAAGACTTCGTATTTTTCAGTCACTCAACCTTTTGGTTAAGATGTAGGTACAGCTTTTTATAGCTTTAGTTATTTAAGTTATATATAGGAAAAACATTCCTGAAACTGGATACTCATAAGAATAAGACTTTTTGTGAAATTAAATGAAACATTAAATTAATTTTGTTGTTTTACTAGTGTGTAGGGTTCAAACCTACCACATAGTTTATTTACGTTTATGATAAACCCACACAAGACACCACAGTTAAAACACAAACATAAACACAGCCACAGTATTATTATCATTTATGTATATCAATAACACTACTCAACACTCACGGCATTTATAATGTCGGATGGTGTCGGCTGCCCGAGCGCGCGGGCCAGCGCACGCGGCGGTTGAGCGCCCCTGGCTCAACTGTTACTTTTATTTTTATGAGGGTCAGTCGGTCGTAGACCTCGCCGCAAACCGCCTGCGCCGCGCTCGTGCTTAACTCGCAATTACATTTGTTACGCGATCCGAATTCTTATGTGATTATTTAATTGTTTCGCGCTGTGACTATTGTGTGTTTCTGTCTACTCTATGTACTCCTTCTGTGATGTGTTTCCTGTATGTATGGATGTTTCTTTAGTGCGAGCAAACCGTGAGTAACTACCTAGCAGTGACTTTTATTCCACGCACCCGCACTCACCACACACACGTATCTAAACTGGTGACCCCGAGTCGAACACATGCAAAAAAAAAAACATGAGTGACAATGAGACCGAGCACACAGCGTGCGCAAGAGCAAACGCCTTTTGGGTTCAAAGGTCGAGCCGGCCGAGGTGTACCGTGTCGCTTTGCGCCTACCTCCATTTTGGCCCGAGGAGCCCGACATTTGGTTTGCGCAGATTGAGGCGCAATTTGAGAATGCAGGGGTGACGAACGACGTCACCAAATACAATTACGTCGTTGGACATCTTGACCACCAGCAGTCCAAGGAGGTGAAGGACATAATCATGTCCCCCCCACCGCGCAATCGGTACGAGAAGCTCAAGACGGAGTTGGTGCGGAGGCTCTCAGCCTCCCAAGAGCGGAAGGTAAAGCAGCTGCTGATGCATGAGGAGCTGGGTGACCGGAAGCCGTCGCAGTTCCTCCGCCACCTACAGGGGTTAGCAGGACCAACAGTGCCCGAGAACTTCGAGCGCACCATCTGGTGCAGCCGACTCCCCACCAACGTACAGCCCATCGCATCATCATGGCATCGCAGCCCCACAGCACCCTGGGCGCGCTAGCCGAGCTGGCAGACCGCGTCCAGGACATCGTCGCGCCAGCAAGCCACGTCGCAGCAGCCTCGTCAGCAGGACCCTCGACAAGTGAGATGGCCGCCGAGATCACCGAACTGAAGCGGGCAGTGAAGGACCTGACGCTGCAGCTGCGTGACAGCCGTTCGCGGAACCGCTCCCACAGTCGTGGTCGAGACGCGCGACGGCGCTCACGTCACCGGTTCTCCACCCGCTCGGACTCCAGCTACCGGCAGCACCCCGTGTGCTGGTACCACGCCATGCACGGGGAGAAGGCGAAGCGCTGCGTCAAGCCCTGCGACTACCGGCAGGGAAACGCCGCGGGCAGTCGGTGATGGCGACAAACGATTGCCCTCCCTGGCTGGTCGCCTGTTCGTCACGGACCGGAGCACAAAGACGCAGTTCCTGGTCGATACAGGTAGCGACTTCTGCGTCTACACCCGCCGTCTACTTAGTGACCGTCGCGTGTGCACAAATTATGACTTAGTGTCCGCGAATGGCACGCCCATCAAAATATATGGGTATGTACAATTAAATTTAAATTTAGCACTCCGTAGGGACTTTAAGTGGCGTTTTGTGGTTGCTGAGGTGACGAAACCAGTTATCGGCGTAGATTTTTTAAGTTTTTACTAGCTAGTCGTTGACTGTCGTAATCAACGACTAGTCGATAGTAGTACTAATGTTTTTACCGTTGCCTCGAATCACACAGACTCATCTTTATTTTCTGTAAAAATAACTTCTGGTGATTCGAGGTACCATAAAATTTTAGACGGGTTTCCCGACATCACCCGACCCGCCGGTACACTACGCAACACACCTCACAACACCGTACACCACATCCGCACCACCCCAGGCCCACCAGAATCTTCACCATTTCGGCGCCTAGCGCCAGACAAATTAAAAATTGCTCAGCAGGAGTTCCAGCTTATGCTCGCCAGTGGAACCGCCAGACCGTCGGAGAGTCCATGGGCATCACCATTACACCTCGCCCCCAAAAAGGACAACGGATGGTGACCCTGCGATGATTACCGCATGCTCAACGCCCGGACCATCCCTGACAGGTATCCGATTAGGCACATACACGACTTTGCTCACAGAATCTCAGGTTGCAAAGACTTCAGCACCATTGATTTAGTGAAAGCCTATAATCAGATCCCTGTCAATCCGGAAGACATTCCGAAGACGGCGATCACACCTATTTGGATGACTTCCTTATATTTTCTAGGTCACAGGTGGAGCATGAGGAGCACCTCCGCATTATCTTCGGCAGGATGAAGGACTACGGCATGCTGATTAACACCTCTAAGTGCGTTTTTGGTGTCCCGGAGGTAACTTTTCTAAGTTACCGCATCTCCGAGAAGGGCACCCAACCACTAGCCTCCAAGGTCGAGGCGATCAGGGACTTCCCGCCTCCCAAAGATGTTCGTCAGTTACGCCGCTTTCTGGGTATGATTAACTATTACTGACGCTTCATACCCCACGCAGCACAGATCCAGGCGCCACTTCACAACCTCTTGATTGGCAACGTAAAGGGCTCGCAGCCCATATGTCTTGCGGAGAATACTTTGCAAGCATTTGAGGACTGTTAGGCAAGCTTAGCTAGCGCTGCTCTATTAGCTCACCCCAATTGCAATGTCAATCTCGCGTTAGTTACTGACGCGTCGGATACCGCAATCGGCGCGGTGATACAGCAGCTTAGCGATGATGGCTGGCAGCCTTTAGCTTTCTTTTCCAGGAAGCTCAGCCCTTCGCAGGCAAAGTATTCTCCCTATGACAGGGAACTGCTGGCCATTTACGAGGCCATCAAATACTTTCGCCATATGCTCGAGGCTCGACACTTCGTCGTCTACACGGACCACAAGCCGATCAGTTTTGCATTCTACGAGAGGAAGAAAAACTGCTCGCCCAGGCAATTCCGGTACCTAGACTACATTGCCCAGTTCACCACCGACATAAGGCACATTTCCGGCAAAGACAACGTCGTAGCCGACCCCTTATCTCGCGTAGAAGCGCTAAATGTACCGGTCAGCTTCGACACTCTCGCGGAATCGCAAACTTCGGATCCGGAGCTGTCTAAGCTACTCCAGGAAGGTTCTTCGTTGGTTTTGGAGAAGGTGCAGGTCCCAGGGGAGCGTACATTTGTGTACTGTGACGTCAGTACAACGCCTCCCAGACCCATTGTGCCCGTAATGCTACGAAAGCAAGTCTTCGACAGCTTGCACTCCTCAGCCATCCTGGTGGCTCAGCGTCTGCCAAATTAATCGCAGAGCGCTTCGTTTGGCCAGGCATAAGGAAAGACTGCAGGGAGTGGGCTTGAGCTTGTCTTGAGTGCCAGCGGGCCAAAGTGAACCGACACGTTTCTGCGCCATTAGGATCGTATCACCTCCCACGTGCAAGGTTCACCACTGTCCTCATTGACCTGGTGGGCCCGCTTCCAATTTCGCAAGGCTTTAGGTACTGTCTGACGGCAGTCGACCGTTTTACCAGGTGGCCAGAGGTCATACCTATCGTCGACATAACTGCCGAGACAGTAGCTAAAGCGCTGCTATCCATCCGGATAGCAGCGCTTTATTTTTACCGATTGCCCGGTTTGGCTGTCCAACAGACATTGTGACGGACAGAGGTCGACAGTTCGAGTCGGCCCTGTTCCAGCAATTGTCTAAATTGGCTGGTTTTCAGCACAAGCGGACAACGGCATCCCGTCACAACAAGACCAGCATTTTTGTTTATAAGGATCTGCAGACCACTGATCACGTGTTCCTTCGTGAAGACGCATTACGTGGCTCGCTACAACCAGCGTACACAGGTCCTCACAAAGTTCTGCAAAGGGGAGACAAAGTATTCAGGATATTATTCAAGGGCAGAGAGGCCACGGTCTCAATCGACCGCCTAAAGCCAGCTTATATTTTGGCAGACAAAGCTGACCCAGAGGAAGTCACTCCACCTAGCAGTAGCAAGGAGTACACCACACGCTCTGGCCGTCATGTCAGGTTCCGGATTTTTATCGCCCTTGACGGTCTCTGGAGGGGGGTGATGTAGGGTTCACCCCTACCACATAGTTTATTTACGTTTATGATAAACCCACACAAGACACCACAGTTAAAACACAAACATAAACACAGCCACAGTATTATTATCATTTATGTATATCAATAACACTACTCAACACTCACGGCATTGTATGTTGAGTAGTGTAATGTCGGATGGTGTCGGCTGCCCGAGCGCGCGGGCCAGCGCACGCGGCGGTTGAGCGCCCCTGGCTCAACTGTTACTTTTATTTTTATGAGGGTCAGTAGGTCGTAGACCTCGCCGCAAACCGCCTGCGCCGCGCTCGTGCTTAACTCGCAATTACATTTGTTACGCGATCCGAATTCTTATGTGATTATTTAATTGTTTCGCGCTCTGACTATTGTGTGTTTCTGTCTACTCTATGTACTCCTTCTGTGATGTGTTTCCCGTATGTATGGATGTTTCTTTAGTGCGAGTAAACCGTGAGTAACTACCTAGCAGTGACTTTTATTCCACGCACCCGCACTCACCACATACACGTTCCTAAAAGTGTACCTACAGATATCGGAGCTTGTCGTTTTTTTTTTAAGGTGGGAAATCATCCGATGACTTCTCCCGCACTAGGTCGTATCAGACTTTTACTGACTAAAACCCACTCCTATGTTCTTTGCCTTGCATTCAAGCCACTGGGAGATTCTTAGCAAAAAACTAAATAATGCAAAATAACTTAGGGCGTCGTTTTCGAGGTACATTTTTAACCAACTTCAAAAAAAGGGCGAGGTTATCAATTCGGTTGTATATTTTTTTCATCATTTTTTTATGTTTGCAAATTTTTTTTTCACTTTATAGGATATGCTTCCAGATTGGTCCCATTTTTGATGATGGGATCCATGAGGAATCGAGAGAACTCAAATATTATAGGCAACCATATAGTGATTTTGGTATTTTCATCGAGAACTTAAGCATTTACAGTCAAAAAGTAACATTTGATGAAGTGGAACTGATGAAGAAGATCAGAAATGGCCAACGGAACTTCATACTCACATAGATATCACAATGAAGATATTTGAGCTTAGGGATTGCAATCCGGATTCTTCGAAAATTATAAAGATCCGGATTTTCTTGACATTTCGAAATCCGGTGTTTTTTACTCAAACTCGGTTTTTACGAATTTTAGTCAAAACTGAGTTATCGAATAATATTTGCAGTTATCCAAAAATTTCCATTAAAAGTAGTCCAAAGGATATTTGAATTGGTAGGATTAGGTGTAGTGTAGTGTATTTGCGCGAATTTGACTCGCCAAAGCGATGCCACTACAATGTCGGGGCCTTACAATATTTACACAACCCTAATGTTTTTTTTCTTGGTTCCGTATGGTGTTAGGACGTAAGTTCCGTATGGTGTTCGGAAGTAAAGAATGGCACCATCCCATCTCTTCCCGTGGGTGTCGTAAGAGGCGACTAAGGGAAATACCAAAGAATGGGCAGCAGCATTCTCTGTGCACTATAACAACCTCACTGCGATCGTCAACCCGCCAGCCAGAGTGGCGATTACGGCAAACCCCCCCAAATATGATAAGCAAAATAAAGAAATGGCCCCTAGTGCCCGGCAGACCGTCTACCCTTGACTCCGGTAGTGGTCAAGGCCACGGCGAGGCAAGGGGTGCTACGAATCACCGGATGGGATCCGGCTACCCTTTTAAAAAACAACGACTGGACCTGGCAACATATAACACACGCACACTGAGGACCGACGAGAAGATAACCGAACTTGAGGAGGAATTGAGCAGGTTGCGATGGAGTATTATTGGATTATCCGAAGTCCGAAGACAGGGGGAGGACACGATCATTCTTAAATCCGGTAACCTGCTCTATTTCCGGGAGGGTGACCAGCAGTCCCAGGGCGGTGTCGGGTTTTTCGTTCACAAGTCCCTTGTGAACAATGTGGTGAAGATCGAGAGTGTGTCGACCAGGGTAGCGTACCTCATACTCAGAATATCGCCAAGATATTCGCTGAAGGTCATAGGTTTACGTCCCGACCTCGACGCACCCCGACGACGAAGTAGAGACCATATGAGGATGTATCCAGTGCCATGCATGGTTTTAAAACTCACTTCACCGTGGTCATGAAGGTCTTCTACGCGAAAGTAGGCAAACGAGATGGTGACGAGCTGAGAGTGGGGCAATTTGGATTTGGACGTCGGAATCACCGGGGACACCTACTAGCTAGTTTTATGGAGAAGGAGGCCCTCTACATGATGAACTCCTTCTTCAAAAAACGTGAGCATAGGAGGTGGACCTGCCAAAGTCCTGACGGTACGACTAGAAATGAGATTGACTTCATTCTGTCGACGAAGAAGCAAATATTCAATGGTGTCTCCGTGATCAATGCGGTGAAAACTGGAAGTGATCACCACATGGTAAGGGGCACATTGAATATCAATATTAAGCTTGAAAGGTCTCGACTGGTGAAGTCTACGCTCCGTCCAGCACAGATCCAGATCCATAACTCCAAGAGATTTCAGCTCGAACTCCACAATCGTTTCGAGTGCCTAGGAAGCTCCGTGGACGAATATAACGATGGGTTCGTGGGAACTGTCCATACGGTGGGGTCTAAATTTTTCAAGACTCACGGTACAAAAAAGAACAAGAAGCTGTCAGAACAAACTCTCGAGCTTATGAAGAAGAGCCGTGAGATGACTTTGCAGTCTTCAGATGATGCGTGCACATACCGGCAGCTCAATAAACAGATCTCAAAGTCTCTGAAACGCGACCTGCGCCGATTTAATACCGAGAGGATTAAGGATGCGATTGAGCGGAATAAGGGCTCTAAAGTATTTGCACGAGATCTGTCTATTGGGCAGAGTCAGCTCACGAAACTAAAGACCGACGATGGCAGAGTCATATCCGCCAAATCGGAGCTTCTGGAAGAGATCGAAGCTTTTTATGGACAGTTGTACACGTCAATCTCCGAACCCACGGCAAATCTAGCAAACGACCCAAGAGCTAGATTGACTCGACACTATACCGAAGATATCCCGGACGTCAGCCTGTACGAGATTAGGATGGCTCTGAAGCAGTTGAAGAACAACAAGGCGTCGGGTGAAGACGGAATTACGGCCGAGCTCCTGAAGGCGGGTGGAAAACCGGTCCTAAAGGCCCTTCAGAAGTTGTTCGATTCCGTCATACTCGAGGGAAAAACGCCACAGGCATGGAGCAGAGGTGTGGTGGTACTCTTCTTTAAGAAGGGTGACAATACCCTGCTTAAGAATTACAGGCCCATCTCACTTCTGAGCCATGTCTACAAGCTGTTTTCCTGAGTCATCATGAACCGTCTCGCGCGCAGGTTCGACGACTTCCAGCCTCCCGAACAAGCCGGATTTCGAAAAGGCTTCAGCACCGTAGACCACAAACATACGCTGCGGCAGGTTATACAGAATACCGAGGAGTATAATCAGCCTCTGTGCTTAGCGTTTGTGGACTATGAGAAAGCCTTTGATTCGATCGAGATTTGGGCTGTACTGCAGTCTCTCCAACGGTGCCAGATTGACTATCGGTACATCGAAGTGCTGAAGTGTTTATACAAAAACGCCACCATGTCAGTCCGACTTCAGGACCAGACCTCGAAACCTATAACTCCTGCAGCGGGGTGTGAGGCAAGGAGACATCATTTCTTCGAAACTCTTCACGGCTGCAATGGAGGATGTCTTCAAGGTTCTGGAGTGGAGAGGGCTAGGCATCAATGTCAATGGCGAGTACATCACTCACCTTCGATTTGCTGACGACATAGTAGTCATGGCTGAGACTACGGAGGAGCTCAATAAAATGCTCGGTGACCTTCCAGGAGTAGAGCTTCCGAAAGAGTGGGACTTAAAATGAACATGGACAAAACCAAAGTCATGGTAAACATCCATGTAGGACCCACTCCTATCAAGATCGGAGACTCTACACTCGAAGTTGTGGACTAACTACGTTTACCTGGGACAGACAGTCCAGTTGGGTAGGTCTAAATTCGAGAAAGGGGTCAATCGTCGAATCCGACTCGGCTGGGCAGCGTTCGGGAAGCTGTGCGGTGTCTTCTCGTCCAATATACCACAGTGTCTCAAGACAAAAGTCTATGACCAGTGCGTGTTGCCAGTGATGACATATGGCTCCGAAATGTGGTCGCTTACAATGGGCCTCATCAGAAGGCTTAACGTTACTCAAAGGGCAATGAAAAGGGCTATGCTCGGAGTTTCCTTGCGTAATCGCGTCAGAAATGAGGATATCCGCATGAGAACCAAGGTTACGGACATAGCCCGAAGAATCGCCAAAGTTAAGTGGCAGTGGGCAGGGCACATTGCTCGCAGAACAGATTGTTGATGGGGACGAAAGGTTCTGGAATGGCGACCACGTACTGGAAGACGCAGCGTTGGAAGGCCTCCCACAAGGTGTACCCGATGACCTGGTGAGTGTCGCGGGAATCCGATGGATGCGAGACGCACAGGACCGGTCATTGTGGCGGCATTTGGGGGAGGCCTATGTCCAATAGTGGACATCTTTCGGCTGAAATGATGATGAATGATTTTCTTAATTAGTTGTTATGAGTGTATGTTGTTAACTTAATAATCTAAAGTATATGTTTATTTTATACTAGCTTCTGCCAGCGGCTTCGCCAGCCTGAAAGTAGGTTTCTCCTAACAAACTTTGGTAGATATTAAGTAAGAAGTAAGATCTACAATTAATTGGATTACATTTTATGTTTCTATCTTTTATAGTTTAGGCAGCGTACGCAAAATAAGTAACTTTTCTGGTTGACTTTTTACACCATGTGTCCGAAAAACTCAAATATCTTACGGAACCCTATTTGGTTCCAAAATAAAATATAGCCTATGTCACTCGTAGATAATGTAGCTTTCGAATGGTGAAAGAATTTTTAAAATTTGTCCAGTAGTTTTTGAGCCTGTTCATTACAAACAAACAAAGTTTTCCTCTTTATAATATTAGTGTAGATTAAAAATGATTACTTGAATTTATAACGCGAAAAATGACTCTTGCCTAAAAGTTATGTGGATTATTTTAGTTGATTTTATTCTGTCGTGCTGTGAATTGAGCGAATAAATACACATTTTAAATTATTTATGCTATTTATTTCAGTAATATGAAATCAACTTAAAACACTAGGCCCGAAAAATCCGGATAATCTGGATTTTTATCGGACGAGAGTACTGAAATTCGGATTTATAAAAAGCTGGATTTTGCAATCCCTAGTTGAGCTACTATAACAATACAAATAAATAAATGGTTCTGAATAGTTATGTTGAAAATGGTATCATTGAAGTGAACTGAAGATGATAGAGCCGGAAGGCAGGCACTGGAACTCCGTAATTAATCAATGTAACCTAGCCGTGTTTGGGCTTATTAGAATTGTTATGAGATGCACTTTGTCTATAAGGTACTATCGAACTGATCTAATGATGGAGCCGGAAGGTAGGCACAAGAACTCCGTAACTAATCAAACTATCCAAGGCGTGTTTGAGCTTATTAGAATTGTCATGAGATGCACTTTGGCTATAAGGTACTATCATATAACTAATCTGATGATGGAGGTGGAAGGTAGATACAGGAACTTCATAATAAAACAATGTAACCTAGCATGGTTTAGATTAATTCGAATTGTCAAGAGAAATAGGCACTCAGGTTATAAGTGTATAACAACTAAAAAGTGCGAAATATAAATAACCGAAATCACTGAAAAAAAAAACACCAAAATCCATACTAAAATTGTTACGCCGTGAAATTTGAACACGCCATATATTCGTTGAAATCAAGAGTAAGATCAAATAATTAAAACGCATTGCTTCACGAACCTTCTAGAATGGAAGTAAGTACCCAAGTCTGGAAAGATCTAGAAAAGTTCGACATAAAGTACCTACCACTATTATTATTAAATAAGGTTTAGTAGGTAGGTACGTAGGTAGACAAGGGAATTCGTACCTTCCGTATATAACTATAGAGTCGAAATTCGCGTGAAAGAAGGTAGGCACATGTTTGTAATAAAAATAATGTATTATCCTGCGATTCGACGACTACTTTCTCAAAGCGTCGCGCGTCGGTATCTAGGATGTTCCTGGCTTCGCATATAAATACGAGCCCCCCAACCGGAAGGGAGTCATCCTCGCCGCCGAGGCCCGCCGCGACATTCTTTTAAACGTCCTCCCCGTCCCTTGCTCGAGCCAGCCCTCGCCGCTGAGCCTGTAGTTTTAAAATCCCCGATCAATAATAATTAAATCTGTTCGATCCAGCTCGTCCCTTGCTGTCCCCCCCCAGCGACGCCCTAAGCCGAAGTCCGTACCCCACAGGGGTGCCCTAAGCGTGGAGTCGCTTAGTTTTAAGTTAGTTTTAAGTAAGCCCTGGCTGGAGGCTTTGATTCTTTAATCGAGGCCGCCACAGGCAAGACCGGTTGAGCAGCCGACAACCTCCTAGGTTGACCAGCGAGAGGCCACAAAAAAAAAAAAAACGGAAGGGAGTTTTTTTTTTTTTTTAGTTTTTTTTCAACTGCGAAACGAGTGCGATACCTAAGTGTGTGAAGTGATCTTACCTAACGACCTGAGCGATACTTAACGGAACTCTAATGTACATTGTGATTGGTTATTCGTTGATTGTACAAATTTGTTACTGTTTGTGGTGAATAAAGTTCTCTGCTAGTAAACCGGCATTTAATTACTCACGTTCGTAACAACTGGTGATAGAAGTGAGATGCCATTACTACAGAGGGACGACGAACAGCGACAAGAAGGCAATTGGAGATGTATGCTGCGCGTCATTGTATGGAAGAGGAAGATCAGGCTGGTATGGCAGCAACAGCAGCTGCTGAGGCACCAACAGGACCATCCTCAGAAATGAGCCTCGCTGCGGTGTTGGCCGCCATACAAGCTAGTATGGAGGCTAACCAGCGTAAGCTCCAGGACCTAATCGCGCCTAACCAAGAAGAAGCCCGTCGCAAACAGGAAGCAACCCGCCGCGAATAGGAAGCTAACCGGCGTAAGCTCCAGGACCCTAATCGCGTCTAACCAGGAAGAAGCTCGCCGGGATCAAGAGGCTAAGCAGAACCTGATCCTCGAAAAAATCGATCACGGCCTCGTCACGTTGTGCGAGAAAGTGAAGAATCTCACCTTAGAGGTCAAGGAGGTTTCCACCCGAGCTGATAGCCTCGAAACAAGAATGGATGGCCACGAAGATCGCTTGCTGGACATCAACAAAAAAAATAGTCAAGCTCGAAGCGCGCGAATACGTTGCTGTTGGCTCACCATTGCACACCCACTGTGCATCTGCCGCAAAATTTGATGTGCCGCGTTTTGATGGCACGTCGTCATGGACTGCTTTTAAGTACCAATTCGAAACATTGGTTGAGACGAACCGCTGGGATGATAAGCAGTCTTTCGCGGCACTAACTTTGGCTCTATGAGGGGACGCCCTGCTGGTCCTAGAGAACCTTCCTCCGGACGGCAGGACATTGGAGCGTCTTACGGAGGGACTGGACTTTCGCTATGGTGAAAAGCAACTCGAGCATGTTTTCCGCGCGCAGTTACGCGAGAGAACGCAGAGGTCGAACGAGAGCCTCCAGCAGTGGGGAGTCGAGGTTGAACGGCTGGTCCGGCGTGCCTACATGTCGATGACACCAGAGACGGTGGAAGTTAATCTGGAGCAAGCATTCGTCGACGGTCTACGGGATAATGAAGTCAGGGCTACGGTGCAACTCGGACACCACAAAACTCTTTAGAGTGCCATGGCTCACGCTTTGGAATTGGAAGCTGTACGACACGATTCACGTACGCACAGAGTTTGGGTGTGCAAGTGGTGGCTTCGCCTTCAGTGCAACCACGTCACCGAGAAGTGGTGGTTTCTTTTCCGAAAAATTCCCGCTATATTCCAACTTGTTACGAGTGCAGAGAAAAAGGGCACCTTCGTACCGATTGCCCCAAGAGAAAGAGGGAAAGTGTGGACTCTGGAACCCAAGTCAATGAGGAGTCGATGAAACTTAATGTCGCCAGGGCCGCGGGGCGGGTGCTGGCTGGTCAACAGAAAACCCCAACCATCACCATCAATCAAGTCCACAATGGAAATAGTTTAATCATCGAAGGTACGCTGAATCAACGTGTTCGCAATTTCACCGTTGACACCGGGGCGTCACGGACTATTATAAGACCTGAGTTGCTGAAACGCACCATCTTGTGGCAAAGAGAGTCTCCATCCTGCCGACTTCAGACAGCAACCGGCCAGCCAGTCTCCGTCTTCGGTGATGCAGAAATAAATTTTAAAATCGGTGATCAAGTGTACACCCATCCTGTGTTAATTGCGAATATTACCGACGATTGCATATTGGGTCTCGATCTCGACTTCTTGCGGAATTATCGATGTATTCTGGACATCGATAGAGGAGTATTGAAATTCCCAGACCAAGAAGTCTTCCTGAGAGGAATTAACACATGCAACCTCTACTGCTTAAAGGATATTACATTGGCTCCGAGAACAGAAACCTTAGTCGAAGTAAAATTTCCTAAGAAAATCAGGCAAAAAAAGATGTGTTACAGTTGAAGATATTGGCTGGCACCCAGAGCTCATCACTGCGAGGGCATTAGTCATGAAGAAAGAGAGATCCAAGGTAAGGATTGTAAATATTGAGAAAAGGGAAGTCCATTTGAAGAAAAACAGTGTTGTTGGAAGATGTGAAGAAGTGAAGTGTCTCCGTCAAATTAACACATCTTCAGTAAAGCAAGAGCCAATAAAATTTGAACCTGATCACATTCAGCAACTTCTGGAAAATTCTAAGAGCAATCTATCGGCTTCGGAACTACAGCAAGCCAGGGAATTTCTGCTACGGTTTTGGGATATCTTTGCAACGGGAAAAGACTGCGGAAGAACAGGTCTCGTCAAGCATGAGATAGATAGGTGATGCTTGCCCATTTAAACAGAGACCGCCGCATACCTTTGGCTAAAGAAACTGAGGTAGCAGAAATGGTAAGGGACATGGCTGATAGCAGAATAATTGAGCCTTCTACGAGCCCATGGTCTTCTCCAGTCGTTCTGGTGAAGAAGAAAGACTGCAGTACAAGATTCTGTGTTGACTACAGAATGCTGAATAATGTGACGAAGAAGGACAGTTATCCCTTACCGAGGATAGACGATACGCTGGATATGCTCAGTGGTATGAAATGGTTTTCAACCATCGATTTGAAAAGTGACTACTGGCAGATCGAAATCAGCGAGAAAGATAAAGAAAAGACAGCATTCAGTACGGGTATTGGCAACGGCCTGTGGCAATTTAACCTTTTGGGTTGTGCAACGCTCCAGCGACATTTGAACGCCTCATGGAAAGAGTCATGGTAGGCCTTCTTGGTGATGTCTGTCTGGTATATTTGGATGACGTCATTATAATGGGTCGCACTTTTAAGGAAAACCTGAGGAATATGGAGAAAGTGTTCACCAGGATACGAGGGGCTAACCTAAAACTAAGTCCAAAGAAGTGCGCCCTGTTCAAGAGGGAGGTCAGCTACCTAGAACATGTTATTTCCGCCGATGGAGTGAGGACCGACCCTGAGAAGATAAAGGCTGTCCAACAGTGGCCGGTCCCAAAGAACGAAACAGAAGTTCGTGCATTTCTCGGGTTATGCACATACTACCGTCGGTTTGTAATGAATTATTCGGACATTGCAAAACCTCTACATCAGCTGACCGAGGATAAACGAGACTTTATTTAGGTTCAATGAGCTAAAGCAACGGCTATGTGAAGCACCTATACTGGGGTATCCGAGCAGAGACGGAAGGTTTGTCGTCGATACCGATGCCAGCAACACGGGAATTGGTGGAGTGATGTCACAGGTGCAAGGATACAGACAGGTCGTGATCGCTTACTTCAGTAAGGCACTATCAAAGCCAGAAAGGAACTACTGCGTTACTCGACGAGAACTGTTGGCTGTAGTGAAAACCCTACAACATTTTCACAAATACCTCATAGGAAGGCAGTTTACGTTGAGGACGGACCACGCTGCTTTGAAATGGCTCCTACAATTTAAAAATTCTGAGGGCCAAGTTGCAAGATGGCTCGAGCAGCTGCAAGAGTTCAACTTTGTGACGGAACATAGTAGTGGAAAAAGGCATAACAATGCAGACGCCCTGTCACGACATCCTTGTAACGAGGTCTGTAGACACTGCCAGCAGAACGAAGCCCGAGAACACGTGAACCTAATTAGGGCTGAAGGCAACTTCAAGAAGTCCCAGGAAGAAGATGACGATATTCGACCGATACTGGACTGGAAGCGTAGCGGAACTAGGCCCCAGTGGAGTGAAGTATCGTCACATAGTCCCGTCACGAAGAGCTACTGGGCACAGTGGGACAGTTTAGTCCTAGAAAACGATGTGCTCTGTAGGAAATGGGAATCGAACGATGGTAAAGAGGTGACCACGCAAGTGATAGTACCACAATGTGAAGTGGTCCCCCTGCTTCAGGAGATACACGATGTCGCTTCTGGTGGACACCTGGGAATCAAGAAAATTCTACTGAAAGTGAGACAGCGGTATTACTGGCTCAATTGTAGAGATGACATAGAGCAATGGTGTCGGAAATGTACAGCGTGCGTATCTGTGAAAGGACCACAGACTAGAAGTAGGGGCAGGCTTTAGCTGTATAATGTGGGAGCCCCATGGGAACGCATTGTCATCGACGTCGCTGGATCTTTTCTAGTAACAGATGACGGAAATAAGTACATACTGGTGATCCAGGACTATTTCACTAAGTGGCCCGAAGTCTTCGCTATACCCAATCAGGAAGCGACGACAGTGGCGAAGAAGGTGGTCGAGGAAGTAGTATGTCGGTATGGCGCACCTTTGGAGATCCATTCCGATCAAGGCCGTAACTTCGAATCTGCGTTGCTTCAGGAAATGTGTACTCTTCTGGGGATTTACAAAACACGCACAACACCTGCGCATCCACAGTCGGATGGAATGGTGGAAAGATTCAACCACCCACCCTGGAGAATCACCTGGCTAAGGTTGTCGACGACCATCAGAAGGACTGGGACCGGTATATTCCACTATTTCTGATGTCTTATCGATCAGCAGTGCACCGTAACACAGAACATACTCCAGCACGAGTGAATTTCGGCAGGGAGATGAGACTTCCGGTCGATGCTACAACTGGCGTCCCACCTGACAAGACTAAGCCAGTTACAGATTACATAAGTGACCTTCAAGATCAATTGGATGAAGTGCAAAACGGGCACGTGAGAATAGCATGAACACCAGCGTTAAAATGAAAACTAGATACGATCGTAATGCCAACGCCAAGGGATTTGAGGAAGGTGCATTGGTTTGACTCCACAAACCGCTTCGACGAAAAGGGAAGTCGCCGAAACTTCAAGCTCGATGGGAGGGACCTTACACTGTAATAAAAAGGATGACGTAACCTACCGCATCAAAAAGGGGCTAAGAGGGAAGCCTAAGGTACTCCACGTGGATAGATTGGCGCCGTATAACAGATTTAATAATGCTCGGGACGAGCATGACTAAGAGGGGGGCACTATTACGCCGTGAAACTTGAACACGCCATATTTTTTTTTTTTTAATTGATATGAACCAGTGCTTGACTGCGATCCTACCT
Source organism: Mythimna vitellina (assembly GCA_949316375.1). Lineage (NCBI taxonomy): Eukaryota > Metazoa > Arthropoda > Insecta > Lepidoptera > Noctuidae > Mythimna > Mythimna vitellina. The sequence continues at coordinate 37,938,419 of OX438684.1, forward strand.
GATGGTAAGCGGAGATGCAATCATTGATGGTCAGGCGCACTAGTTTATTAAGAGCCTATTCACTCTAGCCTTGAAGACAGAGATATTATAAGAGATAATATATAGATAATAAGAGATATTATAGTTGGACGGGAAGACCGCAGCAGGCAAATTGTTCCAGTCCTTCGATGTACGCGGTATAAACGACGAAGCGAAACGCTTAGTCCGGACCGTTGAAGTTTCAACAACGTAAGGGTGGATATTCGTTGAAATCAAGAGTAAGATCAAATAATTAAAACGCATTGCCTCAGGAACCTTCTAGAATAGAAGTTACGTACTTCTATCAAGTCTGGAAAGATCTAGAAAAGTGCGACATAAAGTACCTACCACTATTATTATTAAATAAGGTTTAGTAAGTAGGGACGTAGGTAGACAAGGGAATTCGTACCTTCCGTTATTAACCATAGAGTCGAAATTCGCGTGAAAGAAGGGAGGTACATGTTTGTGATAAAAATAATTTATTACCCCGCGATTCGACGAATACTTTCTTGAAGCGTCGGTATCTAGAATGTTCCTGGCTTTCCTGGCTTTGCATATAAATTTGAGCCCCCCAACCGGACTCGGAACTGCGAAACGAGTGCGATACCTAAGTGTGTAAAGTGATCTTACCTAACGACCTGAGCGATACTTAACGGAACTCTAGTGTACATTGTGATTATTCGTTGATTGGACAAATTTGTTTTGTTGTCTTGTTTGTTTGGTATGTGTGTGTCTGTTTGTATGTCCGTCTTTCACGGCAAAACGGAGCGACGAATTGACATGATTTTTTAAGTGGACTTAGTTGAAGGGATGCAACAGGGGGGGGTGACTTAGGCTACTTTTTGTCTCTTTCTAACCCCTCCAATCCCCTAAAATTGGTGGAAGTTTGTATGGAGCATTCCGCAATTTTCAAGGTAGAAAGTTAAAAAATGGTATGCGAACTATTTGTGACTAACAAAAAAATCGTGCTTAATTTTTTTTTTTGGTATCTGCCTCCAACCCCTCAAAAGAGGGGGTGAAATTTTTTATGGGATTTTTCGGAATTTCAAGGTAGGATGCTAAATATAGGTACAAAAAACGTGTTGCGCCGACCCCAAATAATACGGGATAAGGGCAGGAAGATGATGATGAAGCTAAATATAGGTACCTACACTGACTCTTTGTTACAAACGAAAAATACCAGCCTTATTTTTTTTGGAAATCATACCCCAGCCCCTAAAATAGGGGATGGTTGTGTGAGACTCTCCGTAAAATTAATACTGGTTCTATGATCAAACGAAACGTTGTGTGCTATCTATCTGTACTTATGGGCGGGCATCGGGCCGCGCTTCACTAATTATAGTGCATACGCTACCTATAGGTACTCTGTTATTTGAATATTGATTTGCTTTCAATTTCGGGCCATTCGTGTTTACATTTGCGATTTGGTTTTGTGGTTTTGGTTTGGTTTTCCGATTTTCAAAATCAAACTCGGTTTCGGATTCGGTTTTACCGTTGTTATTTTTCGGATTGGATTAATTCATTTAGTTTAGATTTATAATATTCCTGGAATTTCAAGGAATAAAAACAATCGCTTGGTTTTGGATTTAGTTTTGCTTCGTAAATTGTTTTTGTTTTAAAAATAATAAGTAAAATTATTATTAGAGTTTTTATAAGTTCGATTACCTACATAGTTTGTTGTATTTGTTCAATTAGAGTTAGCTATATTTTTTGGCATTTATTTTTTTATTTATTTCTATTCAATTTAAATTGATTTAAAATGCCTCGCAAACGCAAATCAAACCTTTCAAGAGTGTCTTCTCAGGCACAAGCGAAAAGATTAACTCGATCCCAAGAATATCTTGAAGATGCTGAACTGAGAAAGCAAGAACAGGTAGCACGTCAAGCTACTTTGAGAGCCTCGGAAACACCAGCTCGAACTCAGCAAAGGGTACTTGAATAGACTGAGCGTCAAGATACTTTGAGAGCAGCTGAAACACCTGGTCAAACATAATATTGTTTACAGTAGCGTATTAAAATAATATTCTGTTCGGAGTTCTCTTCTGTGTTCTAAATCAGGAAAGGAGAACCGTGTTACCCCGAATTTAACGCGAGCGATGCCGCGGGCAAAAGCTAGTTATCAAAATAAATTTAATTTTGGAAGTCGGTGTTAAATAACAAACAAACACTACCAAGAAACATTGACTTCCGAAATTAAAGTTATTTTTATCCTTTTAGTGTTTTTTTTCAGTGATTTCGGTTATTTATTTTTTATGAATAGTTTTTCTGAAAAACTTTTAAGGGTTTAAAAAAAAAACACCTATTTCCTGGAACAAGTTTTGTGAAATATTCGAGTAATTTACGGAATTGACGAATACTAACAGAGTTTTCAGGCGTTATTTCTCTTTTTTTGCATTGCCTCTTCATCAAACATCGCATTGGATTGCGTTAGATGAAGCAACAAGCTTTTAAAGCATGCTCGATGACGTTACGCGAGTGGAAAAGGACCCTCGTAAGTCCCTAACAGCCATAAAACAGTGACTTTCTGAAGCCTACTCCTCGGTAACGGATAGGTAAATAGGTTTGAAAAAAAAAATGTTTATTATTGATTCATGTAAAACATTATCAACATATGATTTTTCCATATGACTATGTATTACTAGCTCCGGTCAGCGGCTTCATTCGCGTGAATATCGATTATTACGGACGCGAAACCGAAGTTGGAGCCAGATAATAAATAACTTATGTCCTTCCTTAGGGTTCAAGTTTACTCTGTAGGTACCAAATTTCATCAAAATCGGTTCAGCAGTTTATACGTTAAAGCGTAACAGACCGACACAGTTACTTACTTTTTACTATTAATTATATTATTAGTATTGTCGGGAGATGTCGGACGTAGCGAGGTGTCGGTGTTTGGTGTTTATAAAGAGAAAGTAATGTTTACGTTAATCACTGTTTATTACTTCTCACTTAAAATATTCTTAATGTTAAACTAAGCTAAAAATGTAAAAGTAGTTTATTCACCGCAGGCGCGGGTTTGCGGACGGCGAGCAATGGGTGGCTCGCCGTCCGACCGTCCGGTAACCGTCCGGACCGAGCCCATGTTGTCGACGGCGCGTACTGTTCCACGCGCGCTTCAAGGAGATGTTAGCAAACGTAGAGGCCCAGCAGGGTCGAAGTCTACTGGGGCCAAGGGTCTGATTCTGAAAGGAAGACTCGGTCCCGGTACGAAAGGCAACGAAGGAACAGGAGTGGGTTTTTAGTCAGTAAAAGTCTGACACTATCTCTCGCCCCGCCCAAGAGCGGGGGATGTCATAAGATGATTTTCCCACCGGAAAAAAAAAGCTAAAAATGTAAATAAAATATTTAAATGTTATGAATACACCCAGCTGTCGTGGTAGACGAAAGTGCACTGAATATGTTGTAAAACCTATTGAATTATGTATATATTCCGGGATAGCACAAAAAATAAATAAATTCGCCTTGTGTTAGGTTACATAAAACAATAACAATCAGAAATAACAGTGAAAGATCTCTTGTCAATGCTAGTTTGAAATAAAAACTTCGGCGAATGATCGGCCTCTATGGCCGGCTTTGTGAATTTGAGTTTTTAACACATTGTTTCGTGCTAAGCTATCAAGGATAATCACGCCAACCTCGCCTAATGGATGTGAAAAACACATTATTATGACATTAATAAATTGACATTATTATTTAACAAATTATATTTTTACATCAATTCTTCAAGTGGCATTATCGACTTCCTCTATTATTTTTCTTTGTTATTAGATACGGTGAAATAAATAAAACTTAATCGTAGTATTATCTAATTATAAATAAATTTTGCAAGAAAATGTATTATTATAATAATAAAGCTTGTGATTTGCATGCCTCAAGGTATAATATGTAAGTATAACTGTGATATAATTTCAATAATTTTATGTAATACAAACAAACACCTCCTATATTTCTTTAGGTGAGGCTATTTACATGCCTCATCAACCCATATTAGCAAATAAATGATTATGAACCATGAAACATCAAACATCAAAAGTACCTGTCATAAATCAATATCAATGTCTAGTCCTTCCGATATTCAAAGCTGTATACCTAGTGTACCTGTATACACGGCTAGCGTTGCCAGGCTTCCGGATAAAGGCAGACACGGTCACGCAGTTTTTATTTGCGAGTCTGGCCAAATTAGGGGGAGTACGGCTCTTCCGGCTTTTGTTAGGATTTTTAAGCTTCATAAGGTCTTTAATATTACTAAAGTTTAGGTGCTTTAAGTCAGACTTGACCCAGTACAAGAATAATACTGAAAAGTTACTCGATAACAAAGAAAAGTTTTCTAATTAATTTCATTTTCATTTTTTTTTCAGAAATTTTATTTCTATGTATTTTTATTTATATAAAATAGAACGATTTGATAATATGGCTAGATGTATTTTCATAACAAACTATTAAAAACATATGTATGTGTGATAAATTCTTATTATTTTGAGTACATAATAAGTATCGTATTATAATGTTTTTTAAACAAAAATTTCTAATCATTTTCACAGTTTCTCTGTATTATATAATTAGATTTTTGTTTTTGCTAAAGTTCTTAGTATTATTTTCCTCTTGCTAGGTCGAAATTGATAATGTCTATAAAAAATTAAAAATCTTGTAATGATTTCAAATATTTTATATAAGAAGTAACTAATTATGCACTTAGGTACCTAGATTTTTCAACATTAGCTGCACTGAATTGAACAAAAGCATTATATGCTGGTTTGTACAGTGTTGCTTAATTATTACTTACACTACTTGAGGCCAACCCTTTAAAAGTGTAAGTATACAGTTTTTTTTTCTAGTACATATACGCCCTTTGCATTTACTATATTCTAATATTATCATGTCTCATAATATGCTATTACTTATTTCTAAACTGTGATGCAATGTGCTAAGGAGATACATTGATTTATTTTTCGAAGACTTAGGACACAGGCGTAGTCTCTTTAAAAAAAGCAAAACATAATAGATATTATTGTGTTCCCTTCATTAATATAAATACTAGATTTCTGTTAGTGATTTCTGCTGGAATTCCCTCTAGGTATCATGTAACTTTTTGTCTTATTCAAAAAGTTGCACAATACATAAACAATTAGGCCGACAACCGGAACCCTGTGTGCTTTTTAGGGTTCCGTAGTCAACTAGGAACCCTTATAGTTTCGCCAAGTCTGTCTGTCTGTCGTCCGTTCGCGGATAATCTCAGAGACCGTTAGCACCAGAAAGCTGAAATTTGGTACCAATGTGTATATCAATCACGCCGACAAACTGGCAAAATACAAAGTGGAAAAAAAATGTTTTATTAGAGTACCCCCTACACGTAAAGTGGGGAGTGATTTTTTTTCCATTGATATCTGTTCAACAATATTTCATAATATATTGTTGGATAGGTATGTAAAAATAAATAGGGGTTTACTAAAATAATTTTTTGATAATGTTAATATTTTCGAAAATAATCGTTCCAAAAGTTAAAAAAAAATGTGTTTCTAACTTTTGAACCATAAGTTTAGAAAACTTGAAAAAAAAAATCAACCAAAAGTAGACCTTTATAAAGACTTTCTAGGAAAATTATTTTGAACTTGATGGGTTGAACAGTTTTTGAAAAGTTGTACAATATAATTTCTGAACTAAGTTTATAATTTAACCGTATATGCAAGCATTTTTTTTAACTTAGTTTACATATTATACTATCCTGAACGTATCATCTTTCAAATAAAAATAATATTATTAAAATCGGTTCACGCAATCCAACATTACCAACGAAAACCCAACATACCTAAGCCGAAAACCGTTAGAGTGAAAAAGTTTGTATCTAGAAAAATAAAAACTTTTTTAACAAACTTAATTCTATAAATATGCATATAAAAGCGATTCATTAAAAGTTATAAAATATCACACTCATAAAACGCTTATTTGCAGGAAAAAATACCAAAATGGGTCAAAATTGACCCGAAGACCTTAAGGAGGTTAAATTTGACCATTTTGCTTTGAATTTTCATCTGAGTTCTGCCTTTTCTCGCTAATTTTATTGTTTTTTCATTAGAATTCAAAAAGATTTTATGACTTTTATTGTTAATAAAAAGTTATGTTAGACTTGAGAAAAATATCGCCCTTTTTGTCCAATTGTCCGGCTAAATAATATAGTTTGTCCGGCTTTCCGGTTTCAAAAGCTGGTAACCCTACACATGGCGACTATAGGCGCCACCATATTGACGTACCTTCAGCGGCTACGGCGCCGTAGCGAGTGCGCCGGGAAAGCGCCAGTCTACCCGCGAATACAACGCCGTACTCACGTCGTCCGTACGATTTTCCACAGTTACAGCAAAGTCTATGTAAGTTTTTTTTTTTATTAATCATGACTCTTCTATGTTTGTTACTCAGTTTTGAGGCTATTTTTGCATTGACGATGTAAAAAACGGAAAGGACTAGGCACGTTGAAGGAGTGAATGCGTCGATGCATTTCGATTTTGGGCGTGGTTGGGGTGTGGCGTCTCGCTCACCCCCGCGGCCAGCCCCCTTTGAGCGACGTATATCGAGTAACCATTGTTGAAACCTGTATGATCCGGACTAAGCCTTTCGCCTCTTTGTTTATACCGCGTACATCGAAGGGCTGGAACAATTTGCCTGCTGTGGTCTTTCTGTCTGTATTATTTAGGTGTTATTCAGGGAATACGCACGTCGACGACGTCCTAGGCTGAACTGTGAAAGGGATGAAGCTATATAGGGTGTATAGCTCCATCTCTCTCGTTTGGACGCCAATCAATTTAACGCGGCATGGTGTTTCGTTGTGTGTGTGTTATGATGAGAATCAATAGTGAACAATTATTTGGTTACGTGAAGTCGGATTTTCGTGTATGCTGACAGCGTTTCGTCTCGTCGTTTATATCTCGTATATTGAAGGACTGAAACAATTTTCCTGTTTCGTTCTTCCCGTCGGATTATGATTTCGGAGTCTTCAAGGTTAGAGTGAATATAAAAACGAGTGTCTTTACGGTAATGAATGTGAAGTGGCGGGACGAGCAGAACAGTGCTTCATTGAAACTTATTAAAAATGTGCTCCTGATGTAATGTTAGAGTTCTTTTAAAAACTGAAGAATTGTTATGTGATGCAAAAAGTTTTAAATTGATTATACTCTTTTTATAAATCCGTAAGTACCTACTTTTTATTTACCTCATTTAATCTTTTGAGTAGCGTAATTAGAGAAACAATGACCGAGCGAACGCCGGCGTTCGGTTTTTCGGTTTCGGGGTTTAATGAACTAAAACCAGATATAGGGTGATTGCGCTGGTTTTCGTCCAATTATCGGAGTTGTCAGCTTTGTGGTGTAAAATAAATATCTTGAAGTAACTTTACATAAATGTATCGTATTTGTTTCTATTGCTTATATAGTTTTCTTTAGGTTAACATTAGATGACAAATACATCACTTTAACTTTAAAAACCAATTGTATATATTTTTACTTAATCAGCAACATATCTACTATTTAATACCTAGTAGCTTCTGTATTTAATGTCTCTCCTTTTTTCTCTTATTTTTAATTAACTATAACTAACTGTCTCCCGCGGTTTCACGGAGTCTTTGGTTACTGCTCCGCTTCCATGAGTCGTAGCGTGATATTATTTAGCTTCTAGATAATATTCGTCTTGAACCTGACTATTGCATACAGAAAGATTTTTCCAATTCGGCTTGTAGTTCCAGAGATTTGCACGTTTAAACAAATAAAACACTCTCTCGCTTTATAATATTACTGTATAGAATTTTAAAAAAATAACAAAAAAAAACCTTTATCTGTCAGAACATGTCACAATGACAGTGTGCTGTTATTTTTAAGTATTTTCTTTAAGATTTCAAAAGAATAACTATTTCCTAATTTTCATCCACCCCAGAATTCGAATATAGACGAAAACTAAAACCACTATTTAGCTATTTTCAGTTTTCGTCCACGTCTTTTAAATATTGTTTTATTTGCGCAAAACTAACAAAGGAGTGGACGGAAACTAAATATTTAATCTAATAGCAATAAAGATCATATTGAGAGAAAATGTTCCGTATTTTATAAATCTGTTGAAGTAAAATGACCATTACTAATATTCACCTAGCTGATTGTGTTTCCCTCCATGTGGACGAAAACCAAATAGTTTGCAAACTTGGTATGCTAGTAATAGTCCACTATATTTATCTAAGATGTCTAAAAAAATCTATAAAAAACACTTTAAATTGTATTTATTATACTTATAGGTAGACGTACATGCCAAAAATATTCCGTAAACTAATTTTATCAGTAATTAAACTTGCCATGAACTTTTCTCATCGGCATTTTTTTTTAGCTCAATGCCTTCTTCAAAGCACGGATGCGAAGTGGCTACTGACGTTAATTTTTTTAAATTCGCTAATTATCTAATCACATTTTCATCTTAGTAGAACTCTAGCTTAGACATTACGGATCGCAAAAAGACTAAACTTGCGCGGGAAGGTAGGTTTCTATTCAAGTTTTACGCATGTGTTTGTAGCAGGTTAGTCAAATGGATGAATAGTGGAACTAGACGGCAAACCAGCGCAATCACCCTACTCTATTTCTAAAAAAAAAAACTTCTAAAAACTTTTCTTTTTTAAATTATTTATACTCTTTTTGTAAGTCCGCAAGTACCTACTCTTTATTTACCTCATTTGAAATCAGATATACTCTATTTGTTCTAATAAAAGTAGGCAGCTTTATTGGGGGACTAACTGCTTATTTTAATAAACCACTACTCGATGTCAACAATAATAATGTACGTAGGTTCCGGTTCTGATAAACTAAATTAAAAAACTCCGCTTCCAAACTCGGTTCCGATATAACCACTTTTGTTAGATCCTGCTTGTACCCTTAGAAAAAACACTACGTTCTGATATCCATGGTTACACCCCTTCGATCTCTTTTGAATGAAACTCACCCTTAGCGTAAATATAAATATAGTTATATTCGCAGTTCTCTGAACGCAATTAATTAGCTTCAAGAACTGTTATTATCGTTTCGTGCAACAAGTTCTTACGTGTTTCCTATCGATTTTGCTCGCCGCTACCTACAGTAAAACTAGACTTACATTTACTATGTGCAGCGGTCGGTCAGCAGTGCGTCGGTCAAATGTAGTTCTAGCTTAAGGGCGCCTATTACACTGCGCGATATTCAGCACACAATATTCAGACTGTCTTGTTTTTTGTTCCGAGTAAGACCGGTCTAACCCTTATTAGACTACGCGACATCGACTAAGACTGTCTGAATATTGCGTAGTGTGCTAGAACTACACTGAGCTCACGAGTGCCACACACGCCGATCTGTGGGCGCTTCGGTCTCCATACATTTTATATGGAAACTAGACTTATTATTATTAATTATTTATTTATTTATCTTTATTCCAAAAAGGTAAGTAAGTTATAAGATATGCCCCACAAAACCGTTGCAATGGTTTGACTGTGGGGTCGGTGAGTCTCTAGACATACTTAAATGTACTTAAAACATTTCTAAATAATATAATTTTAATTCGCGTCTAAATCTATCTGTGTTTGTTTCACTCCTTATGTCTGCCGGCAGACTGTTCAATAGGTATGGTATTCTCTTTTTTAGTGTTCTGTCACCAAAGTAATTGGTGACTTTGGGTACATTGAATCTACCAGCAGCCATAGATCGTGTATTATGATTATTGTATACGTGAGTTAAGCTATGCTCTTGGGTACTGTGGTGGTTAACTAATAAAAGATATTTATGTTTTAAAGTGATTGGTAGGATTTTGCAGATTTTAAATAATTTTCTATAATCTCCCTTACAACTCACTTGCTTTTGGTTTTTTTAGTAACAAGTAGTTTTAGGAATCTAATTTGAAGAGCTTCTAATTTAATAGAGCTACACTTGATGCACGCCGCGCGACGTCGTTTTTCGTACAAATCAGGTGTGTTACACGTGTGCGTCGGACTAATAATAATATCATATTATATAATATTCCACAACTATCACACAACGCCGTCTAGTCCCAAGCCAAGAAGAGCTTGTGTTATGAGTACTAGACAACTGATAAACATACTTGAATATTTCTAAATACATACTTATTATAGATAAATTACACCCAGACACAGAACAAATCATTGTGATCATCACGCAAACATTAATCCTGGGTGGTAATCGAATCCACGACCTCCGGTATAACAGTCAGGGCCACTAACCACTAGACCAACAGGCCAGTTAAAATGTAGTTCTAGCCTATTGATTCAATTGGGTTACACAGTGAAAGAACTTTTGCCGTTTTCTATACTTTTTGTTACTGTATTTGCTTATTGAAAAGCATTTTCTAAAATTTTGTTTTTTTATACTTTATTCGTTTTTTTTGGTGAACTTTTTGCTGTCGACTAATACATATTTATTATAGATTCATATATAACATTGTCAATATATGATTTTTAAAATTTTATTCAATTTTCAATGGAATTTAAGTATTAATGCACTAAATATTTGGGAGAAGCCACTGATTAATGTAACACAGGTGTGTCCACCTAGAACAAGAGTCATAGACTCACTACATTTGTACATATTTTTTATGCTGATAAATTTATCTTATCTTAAATTTATCTTAATAATACATATGCTAAAAAAAAATAGTAACATGATATTTTTTCGTTTGTTTTTCCTACTCGTTTTAAACGGCTTTGATCTTTAAAAATATATTTTTACACAAAAAATAATGTATTTTTTCATAATGTACATAGCATATGTAAATCAATCAATATTTCGCAAATAATTAGGTTAGTAGAGTATGTGTGCATATAACTTCGGCTAGATGTTCAAGGGACTAAACGCCTTAACAGACTTCTTAGAGGCCTTAATATGGAATTTTTCTTCACCTGTATGGAGACCTTACAACGGCAAATGGCACAGATATTTTTGAATGATATCTAACTTCACCTAACCTATAATTAATTGACTTGTATTTACTTTGAGGGTTGTAATTAACAATTTGGTAATATTACACTCTTTATATCATTGGTTTATTAGTCTGTAAGCCTTCTGTAACATAAAATAAATAAATGATAATTATCTTCGTATACTTAAGTTTTTAAAACAAAATGTGTCTTTTAAGTATACGGCAATTATCATATCAAAAGTAGTCGAATTCACTGATGGTTATCTATCAACTAACATGCATCTTGTTCCTATGATCATGATCACCTAGTTAATTGAATTAATCGAAACACTGCTATTATAAGACTTATCTTAAAACTAAAAATATAATGAGGAGGCGTTTATGGCTGCTTTGTCGATGCTGGTCCCAGGTGGTGGATTACCGCCCCCTCCAATATATTATATAAATTGAATAAATTGCAATTTCAATTTCAAGGAAATTATAAGACTTATATTAAAACTAAAGAAAAACATAGTGAGGAAACCTTTGTGACTGCTTTTTGCATGCTGGTCCCGTGAAGAGGATTACCGCCCACTCTAATATATTAGATAAATTAAATAAATTGCTATTTCAAAGAAATTAATTTATCAATACTGAAACCGTACTCGGATAAAAATATCTAGAGATTACTGAGGCCATTTTTAAATTATTGCAGACGAAGTAGTGATAAAATGCAATACAGATAAATTCAATCGTGCGTTTATGCAATTAAAATTTCAATTAATTATAGTTATAATAATTAATTCTGGCGGCAGACTGATAAAAAATATTACTTATGAAACACCTATATAGGTAGGTGCTTCACAACGACTTTTTGGGATCTTTTTATTATGTTTAAGACTGTTGGAAATTTTTGATATTTTTTTTTCTATTGATTCGTATATTTTTTTTCTATTGATTATGAGAGAGACAGTTGGAAATTTTTGATATTTTTTTTTCTATTGATTCGTATATTTTTTTTCTATTAATTATGAGAGAGACTGTTGGAAATTTTTGATTTTTTTTTTTCTATTGATTCGTATATTTTTTTTCTATTGATTATGAGAGAGACTGTTGGAAATTTTTGATATTTTTTTTTTCTATTGATTCGTATATTTTTAGAAATAGATTCGTATAATTTTCCATTTGGATCTTTTTCTGAACCAACACGGAGCTGGGTTTTGCGGCTGTTTAATACGCCCGTCTCCTATTACCTACTTACTTGGGTCTTCAAATTGCTGTTGAAATGTAGATGACCTAAAAGTACATTTCTAGCTAACTTTATGGCAAAAACGGGCTTAATCTTATATGTATGTGTACGTAAATTCCTGCATAGGTCCATAGCCTTGCATATAGCATAAGCGTAATCAGCCTTTTAATTTCCCACTGCTGGGACTCAGGCCTCCTCTTTCTAGGAGAGGGACCATAGCCTTGACCTCACTTATATTTCGTTAATTTTGTCTTTGTCCCAAAAGACATGAGCGTCTGGCTCATGTCTTTTGGGACTCCTCTACACTAAGGAGACAGAATACACATAAAATATTGCAGGCAAATACGTTTTATTCTGGGTATTTTCCAAAAAAAGCTTGCTTATGCACATGAAATGAAGATTTAATACGTTACTGCCATTAGGGCCCGTCCGTTGCATAGACAGCGAAGCCCTGCGAGGAAAAATGGATTATCTCTTCAAGCGTCAATTTTCCTACTCTCACTGACAGATGTCAATCCCCCTAGCAAAGTTAAAACCGTTTCGTTTCGATTCTCTTTTTGTCGATCGATAGGCCTACATGGGCACTTATAAAACGTCAAAAGCAAGTGCATGATTCAAAATTTTTCGTTTCGATTTCGCAGTCTACAGTGTTCTCACATTCACATAAAAAAGACGCTGTATAAAAAAAGTAAAAAATAATATTAATTACAACTATCAATAATAAATTACTAACAACTTATGGTACTTTGGGTCTAATAATATAACAACTATCAATAATAAATTACTCTCTAATAATATAAAAAATATTACAACAAATGTGGAGAAGTTAACTGACACATTTACACAATATTATGAGTAACCTACCTACCATAATATATTTGATGAAGTGGAATTGATGAAGAAGACCAGAAATAGCCAACCGAACTTCATACTCACATAGATATCACAATGAAGATAGTTGTACTAAGTCACAGTTATAGAGTAACAATAAAAATAAATAAATGATTCTGAATAGTTATGTTGAAAATGGTATCATCGAAGTAACCTGATGATGATGACGGAGCCCAAAGATGGGCACCAGAACTCTGTAATTATGTAATTAAAGAATTGTCATGAGATGCATGCTATAAGGTAATATCGAAATGATCAGATGATGGAGCCGGAAGGTGGAAGGTAGACACTGAGACTTCATCCACAACAAACACAAAACAATGTATCCTAGCAGTGTTTGGGTTCATTGGAATTTTCTTGAGAAATAGGCACTCTGGTTATAAGTGTATCGCAACTAAAACGTGTGAAATAAAAAAAAAAAAAAAACTAAAAACCCGACTGCGTAAAAACTACTATAAAAAAAACGTGAAAAAATTAACTTAAATAATAACTAAAAAGAAAGAAACAAGCCCAGTAGTAGCCCAGTAGTAGTAGACTCACAGTCGGGGCCCCTTGGGAAGATTTGATTGGTGAAATTTGAATGGGCCCCGACTGAGTCGATCTGTTCTGCATTAGAATTTATGATTTAATATAATATTCCACAACTATCACACAACGCCGTCTAGTCTCAAGCTAAGCAGAGCTTGTGTTATGAGTACTAGACAACTGATAAACATACTTATATATATATTTCTAAATACATACATATTATAGATAAATTACACCCAGACACAGAAAAAATGATCATGCTCATCACACAAACATTTGTCCTGGGTGGGAATCGAACCCACGACCTCCGGCATAGCAGTCAGGGCCAATAACCACTGGACCAACAGATTTGTTTTATGTGTGTATCGATTATAAATCTATTTCAATTGTGTAGTTATTTAGTATTACTTAACAGAATTATAAACTACTGGGCTTGTTTCTATCTTTTTAGTTTTTATTTAAGTTTTTATTTTACGTATTTTTTTAAATTAGTTTTTACGCAGTTGGGTTTCTGTTTTTCTTTAATTTTTATTTTATTTTATTATTTTTAGTTACGATTCATTGATTATAGCGAACAACTTATTAACTACTGATGTACCCTACCTACCGAACTATGAGTCGTGAATCGTAATAGTTTTGGTGACAGAAATGTAATGATGATAACAAAAACAATAGGAATACAAATTAAATATTTTCAAATTTACGTACGTACTAAAGTCAGATAATTATTCTCTTTTAGTGAGCTAAAATCAGTTGTAAACTATGAAAACTTCAACCAATAACAAAGAATTCAATTAGTAGACGCGGAGAATCTTAACACCGCGATTCACAAACGTGCATCAAATGAACAACGCCATCTATCGAGCTTGGTGGTAAACTATCTTTTACTCAGCGACTTGGCGATATATAATAAAAGTTATTTTTTTACCAAAAATATTTGTTCTTCATGCTTTTTCACTGTTTTTTTTTTATTTGTATATCATTTATACTTGAAATAAAAACTTAAATCAATAAATAAGAGAGAAATTTGCGAGAATGATTGTTCTGTTAAACAACTTTAAATCGTTATATATCCTAAACTATTATTTAAAATGAAAAATGATAAAAGGAACCTAAAGATGATTTTAAAATACCTATTCAACAACACCACTTGACATAGTTCATTGACTTTTTTTTCATTTTGTCATTATGGCGTCTGGTTGTTCCTGTGGTGAATTTTGATTACTGTCATGTCTTTAGTGACACTCGCAAGGTTAATACGAATCGATTGACGTAAGAATTATCAAAATGAAGACTGATTTTGATAATTCTGATCTGATTCTGACTGATTTTGTTCATTAGTACGTAGAGACCACTCTAGAACGCCACATAGAAAGAAACATACATACATAGACTGATAAACACATTACCCTCCTTTGCGTCGCGCAGTCGGGTAAAAAACTACGTGTCGTTGGTCGGTGTTAAATAAGAAACAAACAATACCGAGAAACACCAAGATCCGAATTCAAAGTTATTTTGATCCAAAGTTATTGTGTTTTTTTTTAGTGTTTTCGGATATTTTATGTTTGTAAAAATATTTTTTGAATACGATTTGTGACTAATGCAACTTTATTTCGTTCGCTTTTGCCATTTCAGCAATGAGGAACAGGTTCTTTGAGAAATTTAATATGTAATATTTGAGCAATAGCTCATATATTAGCATAGTCGGCCTTATAATGTTCCCACTGTTGGGACTCAGGCCTCCTCTCTAGGAGAGGGAACGGGCCGTAATCCACCACGCGGGCCCAGTGCGGGTTGGTGGATGTCACATGTTTTCGAATTTTTGGTTCTAAGACATGTCGGTTGCCTCACGATGTTTTCCTTCATCGTTTTGATCATATTACATTATAATATTTTCAATTTGGCTGTGAGACCAACTTCGGCCAGACTGGGCCAGTTAAGGCAAGTGAATTTGTTTTGGCTGTATCGAAGGATAATTTATTCTACAGTAAGTAGCTTGGTATATCTTAATGAATGATGGTCACATCACTATTGCTGTTTACAGTTGTTTACATGTTTTTATTTGTGAAGAATTATGCACGTTTTCATTAAATCAGAGAGCTAGTCGTAGTACACATTCCATTTGACCGACATTACGAATTCGTGCGACCCAAATACAATGCAAATTGTCCCATTCGCTGGCCAATATGCGCATACACGGACGAAATTATTAAAGGTTTGGTACGCGTCGTTTAAATCAGCCATTTCGTTTCACTTTCCGTCATAGTTACAAACACGGTGAAGCACACGGTGGTAGTCTACCCCGCTTGGGCGGAGCACCACCGTATCTTCGTAGAGAGAATTGGCGGGGCGACCTGGATCGTCCTAATTCAGGCCCACTGTCTGGGGCGAGAGGGAAAGGGAAGCAAATACCTCTTGAAAAGTTGAGAAATATAAAAATGCCATAGAAATGGTACAGAAAAGGTTTCTTCGCGCCACCCACTACAAGTGTTTCCGTACAAAAATATCCTATACAGATTTGTTAAAGCATTACAAAATATTGAGCTTGGATTCTAGACGTTCATTGATCATGGTTATGATGCTATATGGTATATGCAACAACAAATTCAACTGTATTGAACTCTCCAACGAGCTTTGTTATGTAGTACCTAGAACTATTGTCCGGCGGGAGGTGCGCGTACCTCGATTGTTCTATACAGCACGCTGTAGGACGAATGCTGGGGTGCGGGCGCCTCTCCGCCAACTAGTGGCAACCTATAACTCACATTTTATAGATTTGGACATTTTCGCGCTTTCCCAATCTAAATTTAGAAAAATTTGCTGGCTCACCGCCCTTAAAATAGACTCATATGTATTTGCTTCTCTTATAATAACTGTAAGAGTATTTAAACCTACATATATTACTCTTATTTAGCGCGCGTCCGTTATCCTATTTCACGTGTTATTCCGTGGACAATGGTGTGGGTTATACTTTTTTAATTTTCTGATAAAACTACAGTGTATTATTTCTGTATTGTAAAACTGTTTTTTGTCCCAAATAAATAAAATAAAATAAGTAAAGCAGTAGGTAATGCAAACTCAGGAAGTAGCAGTAAGCGTGAAGAGAAGACAATCCTCACGCCCCGATCCCACAAAAGAGCCCCTGGGTGATTTTTCGTAACCAAATCAGTACGTATGTGCTTGAAGTACATTCCGGTAAAGACCAGATCCGTGACGACGGCGCGTTGATATCCACGCGCGCCTCAAGGATATATCAGCACGATTGACGGGAGCCGTTAGGGCCGAAGCCTGCCAGGGCTGCATGATTGTTGATAGAGTTACCGTGGCCCTGCTGGAATGCGAATGGAAGACAAAAGGAGTTTAATCAGTAAAAATCTCCTGGAAGTATCTCCTTCGCTCTATCCAAACCGGGAGGTGGAACATATTTCTTAATTCTTTATTGTGCACACACACACACACACACACAACACATACTCGCACACACAACATAATATATGGTGATATAGACAGTTCGTGTAGGTACAAAGGCGAGCTTAACTCAGCAATGAGTTTTCTCCCAGCAAACTTTTGAGTTATACAGAGAGAGAACATATTCGATCGTAGGATCCAGTGCACTATATAAACTTACATAAGTAAGTCTAATATATGATTATAGTATATCGCACGCTTAATAAAAAAAGACGTAACTCAAAAAAAGGGTATTTGAATATTCAACCTTATTTTTTAAACTTATGTTTTCAGATTCAAATTGCTTTGTTTTGAGTTAGGTTTCTTTATGATCGAAGATGCGATATAATATAAGTCTAATATTAAAATTATATTATGCATACTATATTTATTAATATTATGGCAATATTGAAAGAGGGCTGAGGCTGAGCTACTAGCGCAATTTATTTTTTTGTACAGAAAAAAACCAATCCAATTGGTACAATACCGAAATAATATAACATTAATTATTAATGTTGCCACAAATTAAAATTCATTCAATTAAGTTATTACTGCGTAATCCATTTTATGTTACAAGAGAGCAATCCGTTAAAATTATTTTTATTAACAATACATTTTCATATTAATTATGGAGAGTAAGTACCGATCGGCATCAGTAGCTTAATTAAGTTAAGTAGCATATAGCATGAAAAGCACATTGTTAAAATATTTATTATTTTATGCGGATTGAAGCAAAATTTTAATAATATCTTTACTTAATAATGAATTCGTTTTACTGTTGTATTATTAAAAGGTGAGTGCTCATGACGAAAGAATGTTACTAAAAGAGTTATGAGTATACATGTGGATGGGTGGAGAGGGAGAGGAAGGCCAAAGAAAAGATGGATGGATTGTGTGAACAGTGATACGAAAGAAAAGGGAGTTAGTAATAGTATGACTTTTGACAGGATAGAATGGAAGAAAAAAACGTGTTGCGCCGACCCCAAATAAGATGGGACAAGCACAGGAAGATGATGAGATGATGATGCTCATGACGAAAGAACCAAAGTAATAGTTAAATGTATGTTATGTTGTGGCTAAATCTACCTTGGCTATGTACCTAAATGTATAGTGTGTGTAAGTATTTAGTATATTTATTTATTTATTTGTTTATTCTCACATCAGAACGCCTTGCAGCAATTATACCAATGGAGGTCAATTAGTTCAGAATCTGCTACTTTCTAACATCATGTGTGCGGTGGAGTGGTAGTCATCAAAGGAGCGGCGTGCTGTGGTGGTGGGTCACGTACGCTCGCTTATACAACATGAGGCCAGCGTTCCTCCAGGAATTCACATGTATCATATCCCATATCGAAGCCATTTTTTAAATTTTAAAGCTCTTTCGAGGAGTTTTTGACGGAAAATTTTGATATGTCGTCTTAACGGTTGATCATATATACTAGTGATGCAACGGAAATGTCTTATATATGTCTATAAAACTAAATGTTTAAAGTTCTCATAACCGAATTTCCCTCAAGTTGGCGTCAACCTAATTCTCGACGGCAACAAACATGATGTTATTATGGAATCGGGCGCTCATATTAGAACTCTTTCAGGTAGATTAAGCTCAGCCGCCTGCAGTAAGAAAAATGAGGCAATTGACAGGTGTAGCCATAGCTAGGTTTTTTTTTTTTTTATTGGGTGGGAGAATCATCCTAATGACATCCCCGCTCTTGGGCGGAGCGGGAGATAGTGTCAGACTCTTACTGACTAAAAACCCACTCCTGTTCCTTCGTTGCCTTCGTCCCAGGGCCCCGGGTTCCGCTTTCACACTACCCGTGGCCCCAGTAGGCTTCGACCCTGCTGGGCCCCTACGATTTGCTGACATCTCCTTGAGGCGCGCGTGGAACAAAACGCGCTGTCGACGACTTGGGCTCGGTCCGGACGGTTACCGGACGGTCAGACGGCGAGCCACCCATTGCTCGCCGTCTGCAAGCCCGCGCCTACGGTGGCCGGAAATCGTGATCGGAATCCCGGCGGCGGTTGGAGCGTAAGGACCGTTGCCTCACGCGATCGGCCGCCTCCTTAGCTAGCATTACTGCTTCGCAGAAGGAGGCGACCGCCTGCCACTCCTCCTCGCTCCGGAGCATGGCCTGAACCAAGGCCCGGCGCGAGAGATCACCGCCGCCGATTGCCCCCACGAGGACACGGCATTGCTCTGCCCAGGCGGGGCACACCTCCACTGTGTGCTCCACCGTGTCCTCCGGGTGGGCCACACAGTGGCGACACCCGGGCGTCGTTTCCGCACGAATCCGATGCAGGAACCTCCCGAACTTACCGTGTCCGGTGAGGACCTGCGTCATGCGGAATGTGAGGACGCCGTGAGGTCTTTCCAACCACGCCTCAAAGAGGGGACTTACCGCCATAATTGTGGCGTGCCCAGCCATAGCTAGGTTAGTTTACTATGCTTATTTTCACAGTATTATGTCTCATGGTATTTTACTTTGGGGATCTGCAGCTGATGTAGACTCGATTTTTATATTGCAAAAGAGATCAATCCGGGCTATTTATAAAATGGGTCCTCGCGAGTCCCTCAGTAATAAATTCAAAGGTATCGATATACCAACTCTGCCTTCTCTTTATACCTTGTCTTTCTCTTTATATATATGTGACGTAAATCAAATTTACAGTTTTCAGATTTATTCCTATACTTGTGCTATAAGACCTTACTTTATACCAAAATTTCAGGATGCTGATTGCTGATTCAACGGGAAGTATCCTATGAATTTTAATTTCCTCGAGAGTGTTAAAATGTACGTTTTTTGACATAAACCGAAATATCTTTTTTCTCGTTAACTTACAAATTTGAATTTTTTACACAGTCCGCAGATCTAAGTATATGATTTTAATTTCAACTCGATACCTCCACACGAACCTGAGATAAAGCATCTTGACAGACAGACGGACGGACAACAAAATGATCTTATAAAGGTTGCGGTTTTCCCTTTTAAGGTACGGAACACTAAAAAGATAATTGCGCTTATTACCATTATAAACAAGTTTTCAATTTGAAGGAGGCTAGGAGAATCGCGTGAGGCAAAGGTTCTCACGCCCCAACGGCCGCCGGGATTCCGATCCCGATTTCCGACCATCGTAGGCGCGGGCTTGCGGACGGCGAGCAATGGGTGGCTCGCCGTCCGATCGTCCGGATCGGGCCCAAGTCGTCGACGGCGTGTACTGTTCCACGCGTGCCTCAGGGAGTTGTTAGTAAATCGTAGGAGCCCAGCAGGGTCGAAATCTACTGGGCCACGGGTAGTGTGAAAGCGAAACCCGGGGCCCTGGGACGAAGGCAAAGAAGGAACAGGAGTGGGTTTTTAGTCAGTAAAAGTCTGAAATTATCTCCCGTTCCGCCCAAGAGCGGGGGAAGTCATTACATGATTTTCCCACCCGAAAAAAAAAGTCCAAAACATTGGAAGTAAACAAAAAAAAACTAGATAGCTAATGTCACTAATTTTAAATTTTAAAGTACTCTAATACAATATACATCTAAATAAACCTAAAATTCAGAGTCTACGCCTTCCATATTTTAAAAAATTGTATTTGAATGAAAAAATTTGGGTCTTATTTCCAAAAAACACTAAAAAGTCGATGAAAAAAAATCCACAGGGCATGAGAAGTGTTTAGTGGTCTGAAAGGATAGCAGATGACCCCTCCCGTCGACCATTTCAATTTAGAACACGATGCACCAAACACCCTGTGTATTTTATTAAATAATATAAACCAGTACTTGACTGCAATCCCACCTGATGGTAAGCAGTAATGCAATCGTTGATGGTGAGGCATGTGCCCATATGCCTCACCATCAACGATTGCATCACATCATGTTAGTAACATAATCAATAGAGACTTTAGCTTTGATAATTCTCGTATATACTGATGATGTATGGTGAGAACAGAATTTGATCATTCATGATAATCATAGTATTTTCATAATACATATTATAACTTACAAAAAACGCCTAGTTAAAGTGCATCTCCCCTAGCCAAGCTACAACCGTTTCGTTTCGATTCTCTTTTCGTTGATCGCCTAGAGTCGGCTACTCCTCCGATTCCTTTGTTATGACGTCATCTCAACGCTCAGTCACGTGATCAATCATGAAATAAGTTGTCCAGCTCTGGATGGAGCGACAGGGAGTGTCAAACTGTTATTGACTAAACCCCTCCTTCGTCAGTTGCCCTTTACGTCCTAGGCAGCGGTAACCCTTTCGAACAATCGAGTAGCCCTGCCAGGCATCAGCCCCAGCGAACTGCGTCAGTGTTGCTGACAACTCTTTACGCCGTGTTTACTGTATTACTTGAAAAATAGACATTTTCTAGACAAGCAAGCCATGTGGGCGGCGAGCGGGGCACCTATTTTTATGCAGTTGACAACACTACAATTGAACTAACTTGCCCTTTAAAATCACAAACAGAAACTGCTTTTCAAGCTTACCTCCTGTTTCCAGATTACGTCCTCAAGGCGTTGCTGTCTTAAGCAAATAGACTTGTTTAAGAGCCGGTTGTAGTCACATAGTATTTTGTATGAACTCCGTCCGGGTCTATGTCGACTTCGCGGCCCCGTCACAACGATTTTATTTTTAATAAAAAAAAAAAACATACTATTCAAGTGTTTTTTTTGCCAGTTTCTTTTAAAAAGCAAGCTTTATTATTTTATGTAACTTTTAAATATTTACGTAACGTACTTAATTTTGTAGATATACACGTTTGAAATCATAAGTTAGGGTCATGATTTGATTTTTACCCAGCGCTTGGTCATATGGTCAATTTTAATAAAATAATTATTCATGATGTTCTCTCTTTTTTATACATGTGGATGGGTGGAGAGGGAGAGGGAGACCAAAGAAAAGATAGATGGATTGTGTGAACAGTGATATGAAAGAAAAGGAAGTTAGTGATAGTATGACGGTTGACAGGGTAGAATGGAAGGAAAAAACGTGTTGCGCCGACCCCAAATAAGTTGGGACAAGGGCAGGAAGATGATGATGATGTTCTCTCTTTTTTAATTGTGGATTTCCAGAGGTTTAAAAAGTTCTAAATGAGTACAACCTCCCCTTAACTTCTAGGTAGTACCTACTTATTTTTTTCACTTCGGTTTTACATTTTTAATTACCCGTGCCGTTTTCCCTATCCTGACGTTCCTTGTTCCTGCTAATTATAAAACAAAAGAGATTCTCGGAATAGTTTTTATTTTATTTCAGCACAAAATTTTCATTTCTTGGCGTCTTTAAAAATAAATTCGTGATGTTACTGGTTCGTAGTCTTGGCACGCAAAGGTCAACTAAAGGACACAGGTCTACACCTGTGTCCTAAAACTACTTTTAGACAATAAAAGTCTGACACGCCCTCTCGCTCCGTCTTAGAGCGCAAAAGACTTAGATGATATCTCACCTTAAAATAATGATGTTTCTGGTTTGTAAATAGTGCTTTTAATACTTGAAATTTCTTTAAGCCGTCATTCTCCAGTTCGTTTGAAAATATGGTTAGGTAACATAACAGCGTTTTCCGAGAAATGAAGGCTGCGCTTATTCCATTACGGTTGATGAAATATGGAATCTAGCACGTTTCTGTTGAGGTTTGTCTATGAAAAAACTGGCTTACTGACGCAATTTGACAATTAATTTTATATTTAGAAACGTGGAGTAAGACATCGTAAATAATTAGGACTTGTGGCAAAGGTTCCTGCAATGGATTCAGGTGGAAGAAACGCCAGGTGTTAGGTGTTGTCGGTCCTCCGGGTGGAGGACACGGTGAAGTATACTGTGGAGATATGCCCCGCTTGTGCGGAGTAACATCTGTCCTCGTGGATGTGATCGGCGGCGATGACCCCTCGCCCCGAGCTTTGGTGCAGGCCATGGTCCACAGCGACAGGGAATGGGAAGGAGTCAGCCGCTCGTCTAAAGAAACGGGCATCATCATACCCCAGGTACCGTGACCCCGTTCCCGACTACCAGCCACCGATAGGCTTGCGGGCGACAAGCAATTGGTAGCTCACCGTCCGGCCTGCTGGTAACTGTCCAGACCATGGATATCAATATTTCCAAAGGATAAAAAATACGCAAACTGAAGGACACAGGCGCGGTTTTAGTCAATAAAAGTCTGAAAAGCTTCATCCTAGGACGGGAGAAGTCTTTGAATGATTTTCTACCTCATAAAAACAAACCCAGTATTTAGAAACATTCAGTAGTTTTTCCCAATTTTACGTGCTTGTACCTCCATAATCCATGAGTTTCGCTTCATTCAGACGCTGCTTATATAAACAGTGCGAATAATGAACGTCTTTGCTGCGCCCAACTTGGGTGCGGAGGTGTTGGGATCTCCACAGATGGGGGTTCTCGGACGGTTCCGATCTTCAGTGCTTGTGCGGCGTCTCTCCGCAGACCATGTCCCACCTTCGATCCTGCATCACGTGCCCTGTTACCTGTTCACGTAGGGACTTAATGACAGCATCAGCGGACGGCACTGCCGTGGCCCAATACTGGGCCATACAAGGAATTTGACTAGTTTTGCCATCGATACGCTAAGAAGAAGATGAACGCCTTTATATTTCGGTGTATTTTGTCTTTGTAGTGTTCTGGATTTAGGTGTTCTGGACACATTTTTTATTTTCTCTATTTGTCTCTAATATTTATTTTGTCAATGTCATGCATACCTGTTATTTACAAGGTTACTGAATAGCCAATTTTAGGTGTAAGTTTATTTCAATTGTAAGTGACTGTGCTGTTGGCGTGTTTATAGCATAGCATAGTCGGCCTTAGAGAGAGGAGGCCTGAGTCCCAACAATGGGAACATTAAAGGGCTGATTATGCTTATGCTTATGCTTATAGTCGGCCTTATAATGTTCCCACTGTTGGGACTCAGGTCTCCTCTCTAGGAGAGGGAATGGGCCGTAATCTACCACGCGGGCCCAGTGCGGATTGGTAGATGTCACATGTCTTCGAATTTTTGGTTCTAGGATATGCCGGTTTCCTCACGATGTTTTCCTTCACCGTTTTGAGAGCGTTGGCGATGAAATAAATTACACAAAGTAAAGCGCCTGGCTGGGTTTGAACCCGCAACCTACAACTCGTAAGTCGGGACCGTTACCACTCGGCCACCACTGCTCTCTTGTGTGCTTATTATAAATAAATAAATGACTTGTAAACGAATCAATAATAAAAATATGTAAGAACTATTATTATATTTTTCTCCTGATCTATGTTTTCGTAGAATGATCACAGAGTCCACATCCACATCCCATATGTCAACAACCTTACGAGCCAAGTCAAGCAACTTAATTTGCTTACCTTTCTTGGCTTTCACGATGTCTCTTCATGTGAAAAAATCATTGGTGTAGCGCACTATACCATGCAAATTGGCCACAATAGTCCTTTTAGCGATAATAGACCGATTCTAGTTCAATACGATATTACCATTACCGAGAATTGGGTCGAGCTGAATGCCCGTATATGTTCGGAAGCGTATTTCTGGTCTGGCTTCGGTTTTATTCAGCAGTAATTTAGTTTTCTGTATTAAAAAGTCGTTATTGTAATTAGACTGTAAGTCGAGATCTCCAGCATTTAGTTTTTTATACTTCTTTAAGGTAATCTATGAAATCATTCTTCGAGTAACTATTTTCGATCTCTGGTCGGTAGAACAGCGGTACTGAACCTTCTCATCATCATCTTCCTGCCCTTGTCCCGTGTTATTTGGGGTCGGCGCAACACGTTTTTTTCTTCCACTCTGCCCTGACACTCGTCATGCTATCACTAACTTCCTTTTCTTTCATGTCACTGTTCACACAATCCATCCATCTTTTCTTTGGTCTCCCTCTCCCTCTCCATCTATCCACATGTAAACTCATAAATCTTTTAGTAACATGCGTTTCATCCCGGTACTGGATCTTCTACTTGAATGAAAAACTTGGGACGTTATAAAATTTTAGCATAGCATAGCATAGTCGGCCTTATAATGTTCCCACTGCTGGGACTCAGACTTCCTCTCTAGGAGAGGGAATGGGCCGTAACCCACCACGCGGGCCCAGTGCGGGTTGGTGGATGTCACATGTCTTCGAATTTTTGGTTCTAGGACATGCCGGTTTCCTCACGATGTTTTCCTTCACCGTTTTGAGAGCAGTGGTGATGAAATAAATTACACAAAGTAATGCGCCTGGCTGGGTTTGAACCCGCGACCTACAATTTGTAAGTCGGGAGCGTTACCACTCGGCTACCACTGTCTCTCAAAAAATAAAAAAATAAAATTTTACTTATAATTTTTTTCAAGATTCAATACCAGCACATCGCTGTACAATAGTTTTGTCCGAATTATATGTACTCAATTTTCAAACCTATTCTCGAACAGCAAAATCCTTAAAAGTATATTTTACAAGCCAGTTCGTTAGCTATAACAAACCTAATTCATGCGATCTCTTTTCTATATCAATCTATTGTGCAAATATTATGTATACTTACTTTTATTCTTTTATTTCCTTGGTGAGGGTGCACTTACTGAGCAATTCATTTTTTCTTTTGAATATAAAAATCTATAGCGAACAATGGTGCTACTACGAGCTTTTAACGCTATTTGACGACCTAAAATTAACTGTTAAAGGGATAAAGCTATCTTGGGTGTATAACTCCGTCCCTCTTTCTCTCTCGGTCGACTGACATATCAACATATCATGATAAGGCCTAGATCTTTATCAATATAATTGTAGGTATTCCTTTGATGTCTACATTGTTCATGCAAGATCTTTCATCTCTTTCTCAGACTTCTGTCTTTCAGATTGCCAGTCGTAACTTCATAATCTCAGTGTATTTATCCAATGTGATTTTTTTAAATTTAAGTCACGTAATCTACACTTACATATATAATTATAATATATGAATATTATAAAAAGGAAAGATTTATATTTTTGTTTGTAATGAATAAACACAAAAACTACTGAACCGATTTTTAAAATTCTTTAAATACTAGAAAGTTATTTTATCCTTGAGTAACATAAGCTATATTTAATAACAAAAAACATTAGGGTTCCACCACTAAAACTGCAAAAAGGTAAACCTTAGTGTGAATAAATTGCCTGTAAATTTCCTTACATCGTGTACGCTGCAAAAACTATTGATGATGGAACAACAGAATGTAATTTTGTAGAACACATTATCTTCTACACCATATGTCTAACCAATTTAGTTATGTCACAATAACTACTTTATCCTTGTTAAAAAGTGAATTTATTCGCCGTCTCTAGAAAAGACTTTATTGGTAACTTAGTATTAATTCTTATCAAAATAAACTACTTCATATTAATGCCTGATTCAATACCTACAATACCTTAATACTTTTTTAATCATTCAATTCTAACATTCCATTACGAAGATATCATGATTTTAAAGATGTACTTAAACCGAAAGATGATGTTTAACTGGTAATTTATAAGCAATTTATTAATTATTATAAAAATATAATAAGTTTGATGGCACAAATACTAAATACATTATAGTTTTTGCTTTTTACTGCATATTATTTGGACAAATGGAAGAGGTAATGCGAAACTTGCAAGCGCATGCACGGAAATGAGCGTTTCGCTTCGTCGTTTATACCGCGTAAATCGAAGGACTGGAACAATTTGTCTGCTGCGGTCTTCCCGTCCAACTATAATTTAGGTGTCTTCAAGGCTAGAGTGAATAGGCTCTTAATAAACTAGTGCGCCTGACCATCAATGATTGCACCTCCGCTTATCATCAGGTGGGATAGCAGTCAAGCACTGGTTTATATCAATAAAAAAAAAAATCTAACGGCGATCGTTCGGTGTTTAAGAACCCAACCAAATGCGATGGTCGCGCTGCCGCTGGATGAACGACAATCGAGCGGTTACGTCAAAATTTTTAGTCGTCATTCTGAACTATTATTAGCGAAAAACCGATTCTTAAATTAAACGGTTAAGGTATATTTAGTATTCCATGAATTTCGTGTTCTCTATTTATGTCATGGTTCTTAATTGGGAGTTTCAATAAGGTTACTAAAATAAATTTTTCCTCTTTAGCACTAAAATAAAATTCTTTTCAATGGCCATGAACGATTATTGAGTAACCGACACGTGATGTTCATTGAAGATGGTAGTGACTGGACGAGCGAGCAAAAATAGTATAGCAAGTAAATTTTACTTGGTCACGCTATAATCATGGCGGTAAGACTGGAGAGACATCTCAGCATCCTCAACTTCCACAAGACGCAGGTCCTCACCGGACATGGTAATTTTTTTTCACCGATAGAAAGCTGCTTTATTCCTATACCCTGCTGCTTTTATTTTTTTTATTTTCTATTGGCTATATTTTATGTATGCGGGCAAAGCCACAGGCGAAAGCTAGTTAAAAATAGACATTCTTAGGCTCAAAAAATCATTTTACTTCCAAGAATTCGTGCCTCATGGTTTTTAGAAAAATCACTTTAGAATGTTTTCACACCGTGTTTCAACGAGCGAAGCTTATTCATTTAAATTGACAGAGCTGTTTAACTTCAGACATGATACTCTACTAATAAGAAATATGCATGCAGAAAAAAGACTTGTTATCTAACTACTTTATCACTACATAATTTGAAACAAAGTTGTGCCGACGTCTGTCCTTCATGAGTATAACGTCAAATTGTCATCACGAGGCAGACATACCCCTATTAAATCAGGGTCAGGTAAAATAGGTAAATGTTGGCCTTCAAATGTTTGTGAGATGAGTACGATCTACGTTCTGTGTCTGGGTGTAATTTATCTATAATACGTATGTATTTAGAAATATATAAGTATGTTTATCAGTTGTCTGGTACTCATAACACAAGCTCTGCTTAGCTTAGGAATAGATGGCGTTGTGTGATAGTTATGGAATCATCATCATCATCATCATTTCAGCCGATAGACGTCCACTGCTGGACATAGGCCTCCCCCAAATGTCGCCACAAAGAACGGTCCTGTGCGTCTCGCACGAAGAATCGTCAAACTTAAGTGGCAATGGGCAGGGCACATGGCAATGCACAGGGCAATGCTCGCAGAACAGATGGCCGTTGGGACCGAAAGGTTCTGAAGTGGCGATCGCGTACCGGAAGACGCAGTGTTGGAAGGCCTCCTACTCCACAAGGTGGATCGATGACCTGGTAAAGGTTGCGGGAATCCGATGAATGCGAGTTATGGAATATTATATTATTATTATATTTTAGCCGAAAAACATCCACTGAATGTCATTGGCCTCCTCCAAGTACGCTCAGTTTCGCTTCTATCTGATTTTCATGTCAGTGTCAGGGGTTCAAGTCAGCTGTTTTTAAAAATTCATCTTTCCAACACGATCACGTCGGCATTTTGCTAAAAGTTCGTAATCTGCTAATTCATAGTGATCGGTCAATGGTCTCGTAATAGGGTTGTGGTAGAATGACAATATCGAGCTTATTAAAAGCAATGACTACAAAATGACGTTTGAATGGAGGTGATCAAAGGAGCTGTCAAAATTTTTGTAGATTACCGCATATGTTAGACATTCAGTTGTCAATATGTACGACATTACCATTTTATGCCACTTCTTTCAATGGAGTGTCAGTGGTTGACTATTGGAAAATCATAACACGCAATTTTATTAGTAGATTAAGAAACTGGACAAAATCAACATTTATGAGATCAATGATAAAGGAGGAATAAAGGAGCTAAAAATTGAATCCAATATGTAAAAAAAACCAGCCAAGTGCGAGTGATTTTTTGTTGTTTTTTGCTACGTACGGTACGGAACCCTCAGTGCGAGAGTCCGACTTGGACTTGCCCATTTTTTTAAGAAATATTTTAAAATGTACACGACAAATAAAAAATAAAAACATACCTAATAGAAGCGGCAAGATTTTTGTAACTTTTATCATGATTTACAAGAGTATCCAACTGCCATGGAGTTTCTTGCAAGTTCTTCTCGAACGTGCAATATAGCGTCACTTTTTTGGGTGACCGACATTGTGACAATTCAAAAGTGCCTTTGTATTAAATGGTCTATTTGAGATATACGTCTCTGATTTCAGAGTGCGAACCCTATCGCAAAGAGCTGGGGTGCGAATGACGGCACCTTCCACTACTATAGCGTCCGATCGGGGTCATGTTGATACACCCCGACAATAACGGCCACAGCTTTATTCTTATAACCACAGGGTGTTTTCTTTTTACTGATTTTAATAATAACAGAGTGCGTCATCGTGTCGAGGAGTGTTTATTGCTGTCCACACGTGTCGGTACCTTTTATCAGGGTGGGCATCGAGCGACCTTGAGCTGACATACTTATTCTTGATGGGTTTGTCATCTAGGGGTAAAGTGCTTAGTTATAATGGACGTGTGTATTGATTGAGTAGGTAGCGGCTATTGTGTACTGGAGTCTGATACTAATGATAGGCGCTCTCTGTATTATAACCATGTAGGGTGGCGTGCGGGAGCGACGCCCGGGTGTCGCCACTGTGTGGACCGCTCGGAGGACACGGTGGAGGTGAGCCCTGCTTGGGCAGTGCAACGCCGTGTCCTCGTGGGAGCAATCGGCGGCGGCGATCGCTCGCGCCGGGCCTTGGTACATTCCATGGTCAGGAGCAAAGAGGAGTGGCAGGCGGTCGCCTCTTTCTGCGAAGCAGTAATGCTACCAAAGGAGGCAGCCGATCGCTTGAGGCAACAGTCCTCACGCCCCAACCGCCGCCGAGATGTCGAGCCCGATTTCCGGCCACCGTAGGCGTGGGCTTGCGGACGGAGAGCAATAGGTAGCTCGCCGTCCGACCGTCTGGTAACCGTCCGGACCGAGCCCAAGTCGTCAACGGCGCGTATTGTTCCACGCGCGCCTCAGGGAGTTGTTAACAAATCGTAGGAGCCCAGCAGGGTCGAAGCCTACTGGGCCACGGGTAGTGTGAAAGCGAAACCCGGGGCCCTGGGACGAAGGCAAAGAAGGAACAGGAGTGGATTTTAGTCAGTAAAAGTCTGACACTATCTCCCGCCCCGCCCAAGAGCGGGATTTGTCATTAGATGATTTTCTGACCTAAAAACAAAATAAAATTGCGGGAATCCGATGGATGCGAGACGCAAAGGACCGTTCATTGTGGCGATACGTGATGATGATGATGATGATTAAATTGACTGGAATCGTACAATTCCATTATTTTACTAAGGGAATTTTTGCCTTTTCGCTCATAATTGCAATGGCGGTAAAAGAAACCAAGACTGTTGAAATTATCGTAAAATCGTATTATTATTTTTAAATCAACTAAATGTTTGTTTCCATAAAAAGTATACCGTACTTTTCAATAATATTCAATTTATTGACCTTTTTTGAAATCGGAATTATTAATAAAAAAAAAATAATAGAGTGCTATCCTACTTGCATAATTATAATAATAAATAAGCATGACGAATGAAAATATGGTTTTGAGTGAAAACCTCGGGTATGCAATCTTAGGTAATTTTTGTTTCTGAAAAGAAAAACTCGTAACGTATAATCTTTTATCACGCAACATTTTGATTTGATACTCGTAGCGCCATCTACGATGTTGAATGCATACTTTGCTCGATTCAGTTTGGTGTGATAACTTCGCAATGGCGCGTCAAATCTTGTGAAAAACAGTTTCTGTTTTTTCCTTTTGAGGTACGGAACCCTAAAAATTAAGCTATGCTACGTTACAGTATCTTAGCTTTTCAATAAAAGCAAAAATACTGTTATTAAGCACTTCTGTTTGTTATTATTGCTGAGAATATTTTTTTTTTATATTTATTTGTGTTTCTTTAGGTTAGGTTAGCCTGATAAAAAAAAACTTATAAAATTTCAACATCTCACTTATATCAAGATAATAATCTCAAAGTGATTAGCAGCAGCATGAACTTAAGACCTTCATTAAGTGGTTTCCAAGAACATTTATTTTTCTCTTCTTGTGTTGCCAACATTATAAGCGGAGAAAATAATTAGCCTCTTTGTAGCGAGGCTGATTCACTTATAAATATTAAATCTAAGTTATCTTCATAATGTTAGTCTTAAAATGATTTGTTTTTCAGATTTACTCGTTTCTTATAAGATTTAGGAAATTCTTCCAATAGGAAAAAATTGTGGCGATGGCGGTGAAACCACAGGGTGAAGCTAGACAATAAATAAGTCAATTTATTCGTAATAAAAATAGATACAGCAGAGTGAGGCTAGGACTTCTTTCTTACACTACAATTGTTATATGTAGATTGGTGCGGGTGACAGCTGTCAGATTCATACAATTCTAGCTACGTATCTCTTTTTCTCATTTTAAAGATGCATATTTTAGTCTTGCTGTCATCCTATATATGCTATGTAAAAAAGAATTTCGGTAGGAACTCCTTTGTTACAGGGATCAGTGTCTTCTTTCAAATATTAGGTGAAGTATTGCAATACAATTAAAATTTACTTAAATTAAATTGATATTACATTTGTAGTAAATTATTTATTTTGCAAATTTTATTTCCGTTTATTAGGCACACAGGTACACACAATGATATTACAATATAGAAACTAATAACTAACATAATAAATAGCGCAACATCACACGTCAATATACAACCCGCCCCTGATCGTTCCCGGTGCAAAAGTGCCCATAATACTGGCCGCATTACCTCGCTGGATAGCGATGGCCATCCTTTGCACCAAGAACGATCCGGACCGGGAGTCACCCGTAGTAAATTAGGTAACAAAAATAAAAATATTTTAGAATTTAAAATAAAAACAATTGTTTTTTAACATCGTCTTTAGACATTTGTGAAGAATAGTGCATGTGTGTGGTATGTGTAGAGTTACAGTTCTACAAACGTGTAAATAAAGAAAATACGCTGTGTACAGTCAGAAAAATTGTAATAGAATAGAATATATCTTTATTGTACACCAAAATAGTAACAAAACTTTTAAACTAACTTTAGGGTACAATGGCGGTTTATCGCTAACAGCGAATATTTACCAGACAACCTTAGGATGGACTGTACGAACTTAAAATTAAAAAAACTTTGTTCAAACATTTTTTTTGGCTACGTGTTGTTTTATTTGGAACCAAATATTTTCAAATGTTTTCCTTCACCGTTTTGAGAGCAGTGGTGATGAAATAAATTACACAAAGTAATACGCCTGATTGGGTTTGAACCCGCGACCTACAACTCGTAAGTCGGGGCCGTTACCACTAGGCTACCACTGCTCACCGGAGGAAACCGGCATGTCCCAGAACCTAAAATTCGAAGACATGTGACATCCACCAACCAGCACTGGGCCCGCGTGGTGGATTACGGCCCATACCCTCTCCTAGAGAGGAGGCCTGAGTCCCAACAGTGGGAACATTATAAGGCCGACTATGCTATGCTATTTTCAATGGGGTTCAAATCGGGATGATTTGGTGGCAATCGTATAATTTGATGCCCATATTCCATTATACGGTCAATGGCAAATTCTGTGTATTTTTCTTTATGTCTTTTTATAATTTACAAATCGGGTTTCAGGTTCTTTGGGTCATGCGGAATGTTATGTTGTTGTAACCAAACTATCATTTGTGGTTTAGGTGTGTTTGAGATTGGTGGTTTCACAGACAGATTATTATGATATGGGGCGTTGTCAATTACCAACACACTATTAGGAGACAAGTTGGGAATCAATTGATTGCGTAGCCAAGTTTGATAACGTTCCGCGTTTATTTCTTTATGATAGTCACCTTCTGAGTCGAAACATTTATGTAACATTAGAGCCCCTGGGACGAAGCCTTTTTCATTGCCTGCGTGTACAATAATTATTTGCTCTCTCGAAATGGGTTTTTTGCTACCTTTTTACTACTATCTTGACAAGTTTTACCCTTAGTATGTGATGTATACACGTATGACTCGTCCATAAACACTATGTTTCTACCAGAATTCCTCAGCTGTTGTATTTCTCTGAGATATTTGATCCTTTTTAAACGTATATCATGTTTTTCCATAAGTAACCCTCTGTTATTATCAGTTTTTAGAAACCTAAACCCCATTTCTTTCAAGATCAGCCTTAAAGTCTCTGCACAGCCTTTGAAATTAATAGCTTCGATCAACTTTTTTCTCAAATTATTTAACGTTGGGAGTTCTTTGAGCGTCAACAGAAAATTGTATATCATATTACGAATAACACAGTAGTCGAAATCATCAAGTTCCAGCCAAAATCTACTTTTAGGTTTTTCTTTTTTCGGTGTGGAAAATTTCATTGATTAATTCTGTTTTTTTTTCGTTTAAGATATTACTCAAAGTTCGTCGTGAAATTCCTGTAGCTTTTGTAATACGGTCTTGATTTTTTTTTAAATAACCATCATGGTCTCTTTTGAAAATATTGGCTTCATTTAAGAAATAAAGGTACACATTAAATACCATTTGCTGTGACTTAAGCGGCTTTCCACGTTTAAATTTATCCATTCTGGAAGAATTCGTCTGAAAGAAAATGGTATGGGCAGCGTTAGACATATTTTTATTTAATTGTTGTTATTGCATTGTGTAGTAATATACTTTATTCCTATATCTATTTGTTTATTTATGCATGTGTATCTTTCTATTAAATTTATATAAGCCTGTGGGTATTTTTGATTTTGAATATTAAAAAAACGTGAAAAATTTTAGTTATTTACCTATTTTACAAAATAATCTACGAGTATTTAAATTTGAATAAGATATCTAGTACTCCTTCTGTGTCCAAGCGATATCTCTTTGGAATGCGCTCCCGCTGAACATCAGCATGGCGTCCAGTCGGTTCCTTATTAAGGTGAAGACACGTGAACTCATTCGCAGGAAGTTGGTGTAATCATCAAAGCGTTGATTTGTTGGATTCTTTTTTCATAATTACAGTGTTAATTTGTATGTATGTATCTAAGTATCCATTTATTATTGTATTTCTTGTCTTTTTCTTTACTATTAAGCTGCACCTACCATGTTTTGTGTCTGCACCACCCTAATTTCGACTGGTAAAAAATGCCTAAGGTATTAAGTCCGCCTTTGTACAGTGTTTATTACTAGTGCATAAAGTTTTAATAAATAAAAGAGCTAGCTCTTAGCTCATCAGCTTAGGTCGTTTTGATTCCATACGTCTTTTTTCTATATGACTTAAATAAGCTAAATTATAGTGGATTAGACATAATATTAGTAAGTTTTCAAATAATGGCCGTTTTAAGGATATTTTCATAATAGGCAAGTTTGAGGTGGCGTAGGAAAATGTTTTTTTTTTAAAGCAGCTAATTTGTCTTGTTTGAATACATAATGACTACCTAAAGTGTTTGAATACATAATACATAATGACATAACTTGTTTGAATTCATAATATATAACAACTTAACAACACACACAACAACAAACAACTTTGCACAGCATATAACTAACAACTTTGTACAATATTCTGACAAATAAAAACATTCTATTCTATTCTTATATTTTTTTTTTATACGTTCATAACGTTTTCTTAAATTTTCCTGCTTTTGTTTCTCATATTTTTCTTAATTTGTGGCATTTTGTTTCCTATGAAAAAGACTTCACATGATTTAACAATATTAATCACACACAAACTGACAAAAAATTTAAATCTAATATATTTCATCCCCCTTAACTCAGAAAGAGTATCTTTGCTCTTCGATATTTGAATGCAAAAGTTTTTATCCGCTAGAGGGCAAAGTAAATTGAATTTAGAACATCGTGTGCTTAGTACACGCGATGTTCGTGTTCACGAAGTTTGTGTGTTTCAACGGAACCAATGCTGTCAGGAAAGTTGGTATCAGCGTTGACTATCACACGTTAAGAGTATTACGTAATAATAAACTAAATTCTAGATTCCTGACCTACTGCACCAGCTGCGCTAATTCTCTCACTTGGCCTGCTAGAGGTTCCGTAAGAGTTGTAGTTCATATGTTGTTAGATTCCTTCTGGGTGGATGTCAATTATGACTAGGGCGCTATGCTGTGGCTTTTATAATGGTTTTGCTACAGTGGGGTTTAAACATGACAACGATAGTTAATGACCGCATATTGAAGCATAATAAATGTATAGAAATTATATGAAAGTAGTTTATCGTCTGCCATGAGCATTGATCGGAGTAAGTAGATTGAATTGGGGTCATTGATCCGAAACGTATATATTAATAAGGACATTCCTCCGGAATGAGTTGATTATTAAAAAAAAACCAGTACTCAGGTAGGAATTCTATTAAAATGAGCAATATTGTAATCCTTCATATTTTTTTTTAACGGCACACAGTGACGATTTGACACAACCCAACGACCAATCAAAACAAAGGATGATGGATGGTGCACTAACTGGTTATCAAAACAATGCGTATGAGTAAATATTGAAATTTGAGTGCAACAATTTATAAAACAGTTGTGGCCATAAAAAGCAAAAATATTCAATAGATTGAATAATAAATTAATTTAGTTTTGACACCTTTCTTTAAATTTTGAATTGAGTAGTAATAATATCACTACCAACACTAACAATATTTAATTGAATCCGTAAATACCGGAATTACTTTCCAGAAAAATGGCTTATCCATGTTATTCTTTCTGTGTGCATTTATGATACAAGTACCAAAAATCAATCTACTTACTCCGATCACTGGTCATGAGTTAAGGCCGCTCTACAGAGACAGGCGCTAAAGTGTAAATTTATTATATTTATAGGTAGGGATATAATATAATATAATATTCCACAACTATCACACAACGCCGTTTAGTCCCAAGCTAAGCAGAGCTTGTGTTATGAGTACTAGAGAACTGATAAACATACTTATATATACATACATATTATAGATAAATTACACCCAGACACAGAACAAATGTCCGTGCTCATCACATAAACATTTGTCCTGGGTGGGAATCGAACCCACGACCTCCGGCATAGCAGTTAGGGCCACTAACCACTAGACCAACAGGCCAGTCGACATATCTTAGTTAGGTATAGGCAGGTTATACCTAAACCTTAAAAGTTCTCGTATATCTTGCCAGTTTGTAAGTTAGTAGTATTAATGTGGCCTCCATGGTCGTTACAGTATCTACTTAAGTATAATAATCAACTACTTAACATAATCTAATCCGTACTTAGTAGATGTTGATAGGCATAATTATGCATACATATCAATTTTATTAATTTATTGTGACTTTTTATAGGATTGTTTTTTTATTTTAATTTGTGATTTGACTTCAATTTATTTGTTTTTCTTGTATTTTCTTTTATTTGTTTGATTTTTTTTATTATTAATTGACATTGTTATGTAATCACTAATTTGTTGCATAGCATAGCATAGTCGGCCTTATAATGTTCCCACTGTTGGGACTCAGGCCTCCTCTCTAGGAGAGGGAATGGGCCGTAATCCAGCACGTAGGCCCAATGCGGATTGTTGGATGTCACATGTCTTCGAATTTTTGGTTCTAGGACATGTCGGTTTCCTCACGATGTTTTCCTTCACCGTTTTGAGAGCAGTGGTGATGAAATAAATTACACAAAGTAATGCGCCTGGCTGGGTTTGAACCCGCAACCTACAACTCGTGAGTCGCGGCCGTTACCACTCGGCCACCACTGCTCTTACTAATTACTAATTTGTTGACTAAGTATTATTTCACATTATGTATATGACTTGTAAGAATCCCTTACCAATAAATTACTATGACTAGGACTATCTTCTCTTTACAGATTGTTCTTGTTATTGGTATAAACGAAGCAAGTCCAACTAATGAACTAACGTAACTAAATATCAAAAACATTGTGAAACATTCAGATGACTTACTATTAATTAATTTAACTAATACAAAGACTAACTTCGTCATTCGCAAGGAATACGTAACAATTGTTGAGTAATATCAAGCCTTACGCCCGCCTAACACTCCAATCAATCGATTTTTCCTGCAATATCGCAACGGAAAGTGTGTCAAAAAAGCTATGGGTGCTAATAAAATTGGCAGTATCCCACGAGAAATAGAAACTTTTCTTGAACTTCCTGAATCGAACTTCAGCCTCACTTTTGGCCCTTAAGCGCCATGGAGGCTGGAAGTTCAATGCGGTTGTAAAAGGTACATAGAGATTCCATCCAAAATAAGTCTAAAATATGTGAAGGCATCGCAGAAGCCATTCGCCGTCTCTCGCCAAGAGAATCCACTGAATTGGTACAATTATTAAGTATGACAGATAGTTTACCAAAAAATAGTACACAAGTCACTAACACCAACATTACGTACCTAACAAAAAAATTACTAACTTAAGTAACTGTAGCAACGTTACTTTATTTTTTTCTTAATTATACCTAAGTATTAATTGTTATAATTTAAAGATTATTCTATAATAATAGGGGTTAAAGTATGTAATTTTCGTTTTATTGTAGTAAGTACTTCGAATTGACAAAGAACCTTCATGGTTTGAGATTTTCGAGTGAAACTTTTTCACATGGTACCTATGAAATTCTTATTTTGAAAATGTGCAACATTCGATTATCGACTTTCAGTTGTTTTTTTTTATTCAGCTTAGACAAGAAAGATGGTAACTTCGAAAATTCAAGTGGTTTTTGAATACGAGTTCCGACGCGGAACTAACGTGGCAGAAACAACTCGCAATCTATGTTGCGTTTGGAGAGTTTCTCCGAATTCGCCAGACCTTGCTCCAACGGACGCTTGCTCGGTCATCAAAATTGATCACGCTATTAAAAAGTAACTTTGCACTCTTTTATAACAAATAACTATTGTTTTGTCCCGGAAACTTAAGTTTATTCAGATAATAATGATCCATAATAGTTAGTAACAATTTGAACTTATATACTATGTTAGTAGATACAATATACAATCACAACATACGTTTTATTTTACAATTTTAATGAATAATTCAAAAATTTTAAATTTAACATAATAAAATGGAATAATTTATTAAAAATTAATATAATAAAATTGAATAATAACGTTTAATTATAACAACTACGCGTATACGTATTTCATATCTTGTAATGATAAAACCGAACTTTAAACAAATAAATGATTCACAGGAAAGTGCGGGTATTTCTTTTTTATTAATATTGAAAAAATTGTGACTTTGATTGTAACATTTGCACTGATTATATTAATTAAAACTATTGAAAATATTAAAAAATCCAGATATTGTTTACGTAATTACTTACCAAAGAAAACAAGGATTTGTCTGACCTGAAAAAACCTTTGTCACGACAGCCTAATTATCTGATGGGCTGCGGATGGAGTGGCAATGAAATCATAGAGCTACATACTTCAAAATCAGTATTATTGATTCGCCAGTAAAGTAGGTAAAAGTTTGAGATGGTACAGAGTTGGCTGTTTCCGCTGTATTCTACCTTACTTACAAAATCATTAGTTTTTGAAATTACAATACAATAATTGTCATTGACTTGAGGTTTGAGATATCTTTATTTCCCATAAGAATTTACAATTCACTTACATGAGAAAAAAAAAAAATTTACAAAACGTTATTGGTAGCGTACAGTAACAGTTTGACTTAATTACAATTTAAAGAGAAGTAATAAAATGGCTTGGTACTAAAATGACATCAAAATTCATATAAATAACTCAATTGTCACACATATTCGATATAAAATCGATAAACGAATCTAAAAATTATAACAAATTATTATCATTTAAAATGTCATTTACCAAAAAATTTAAGCTACAGTTATAATTTTTATCGTTCAGGAAGTCATTAACAAACTTAACAACTTTGTATCGGAAGTCTCTCAATTTCGCTTATTGTTTAAATGTCATTAATTTTAGTTGACAGGAATGTGATAAAAAAATAATGTCGCCTTTATTCTATAAACTAAAAATTAGAACAAGTATACAGTCAAATAAGTAAATTTTTTTTAGTTATATCATATTAATTGTTACTGTAATTTGATGCAATCTGTGTAATAATGTATGTTGAATATGTATTATTACGGTTGAAAGCTTGAATTTTGTAAAATAGCCCCACGGGAAAGTGAAAAACTTGCATATATTTGGTGATTTTCTGCAGGAAATTAGTTTCACACATCGCTGAATTTCAGTGTCCAAATAGTAGACCATTAGAACCAATGTCATATTAAAAATAAATCTGGAATATTATAAACATAAGAAGCTATGAATTGAGCTCACTAAAATTCCTTTACTATAAAAACTAACGTAAATCGATTTGCAGTCATACAACGACATGTCTGTTTGTGTATGTGACAATCCAATAGTTCAGTCTGAGACTTAGTTTCCGAAACAAAAATTATTTACATAACAATATGTAAATTTTCTTTTTTCATTAAAAAGCTTTGCTCCTCACTTGGGTATTATTACTCCTTTATATTACTCGTACTCCATCGAGGGTGCCTTCACAAACATAATTATGTAAACTCATCTAGGCAAGACACCCGAACCCGGAACATCTGTTTGTATGTAGATCATACAAATATTTATGTTTATCGTTGTCTTGACTTTGTTTGTAATTATTACTATTTAACGCATAATTGACATAATACAATATTTAAAAATATAAAAAATAGTAGCTCACGGGGGTATCGGGAACAGGGCCTTTACCGAGCCGTATCCAGGAGTACCGCTTTCTGAATAAAACCGTATTATTATTATTTATATTATTTTTTCTATTATCAATTAATTATTTTCTGCACCTAAACTTATAAATTATGCTGTGTCACACAGAAATTTTATTCTGCCAACTCTATATTAATTAGTACTGGGCCACCAAGACACAGGTTAGACCTAGTTTAGGGCTCTAAGCCGCTTCTAATGTGTTCTCTCTGTGTTTTCTTCTTCACTACATAGTATAAAACAAAGTCGCTTCCCGCTGTCTGTCCCTATGTAGGTATGCTTAGATCTTTAAAACTACGCAACGAATCTTGATGCGATTTTTCTTAATGGATAGTGTGATTCAAGAGGAAGGTTTACATGTATAATACCCGCAAAATATAGTAGAGAAACACTGATAATTTTAGAGGTTTCTAATGTGATGTCGTAAATAAACACATTTTTCGCGCTTACATTGCAAACGCTGGCTGAACCCTACGAAATAGATAAAAATAATGTACTACAGTATTGTAGGTACTCCTTACAAAGGTCTACAAAAAAGTTCCCGATGGTATATGCCTGTCTCTTAGGGATAACCCACAATAACCATTCTTTATGCTTTACTTTTTACGAGAAATAATGAATTATTTACGAAGCAATTAAGTACCTTAAATATAATGTGCAAGATTAATAATCTAAACGCTTTACAGCATGTAATTTAAATAAATATTTTCGAAGATATTATAGATTTAAAATGTATATGCAAATGTAATACAAAGGCGTCGTATATAAAGACATTCTGTATGATTCTGTAGTATATTTAGTATCGGCATTGCACCCGTGCGAAGCCGGGGCAGCTCACTAGCGTTTATATATTTCTCTATTTTCCTATAAACCTGTGTATCTCAATAAATAAATCGTTATTACGGGAATCGAATTCGCCATAACCAGGGCAGCAGCCAATCGATCGACTATTGCGCCAATTAATCGCACATTAGCTCATTAGCTACTGTAATTGGTGTTAGGAACAATATCCAATCCGATCGTTTGATTTATTTAATGCGATCGTGGTGCGTCGATAAATTCTTATCAGTATCACAAACCGGGGTTTATTGAGTTTTAATTTTTCTGAGAATTGTTACCCATAGTTGTAAACTACTTTTTTCCTCTTACTTTGACCGTTCATTAACGTTTCTATTATAATAAATAGTGATTATTAAAATCATTTCTGGCACAGTTAATCCTGTTATTTTGAATGAAAATTTGAATTTATTAAAGAATAATTATAGGATTACGTTTTTTTCTGTGTTCTGGAGGATATTGCGGACATTCTTTTTTTTAGTCGGGGTATTATCCCATGACTTCTCTCCCGCTCTAGGGCGGAGTCCTGACGGATTTTCTGACTTCTCTTTGAGGCGCGCGTCGAACACTACACGCTGCCGACGATACAGACTGCGATCTACCCATTGCTCGTCGTCAGTAAGCCCATCGGATTAGCAGTTAGGTCAATTATAGGTTTGAAAAAAATAAAATTTATAAAAATAATAAAAATATTATTTTGAAATTGCCGTTTTTTAAAACGGGTTGATTTGAAATGTTTTATCTTTGGGTTGACTTGGAATTATATGTTCAAATGAACTTTATATTAAAGGTATGATATTTCTTTTTTTCGAAATTAGGTATTTATATTTTTTTTTTCTTTGGTTTTTTCTTCTCAGGGTAGTCAGCTAGGATAGTGACTTTTGACAGGATAGAATGGAAGAAAAAAACGTGTTGCGCCGACCCCAAATAAGATGGGACAAGGGCAGGAAGATGATGATGGTAGTCAGCTAGGAAACACCGGCCTAGTTAAAAATGACGAAAAAAAATATTGACGTGTAAAAGTGTTTTTTTAAACCTACTTAGAAAATAAATATTATTTATCAGTTGTGTTTTTTTCTGTAATATCGCAGTACTTATAACCATGAAAGTTAATAAAAAAAAAACCTTTTTTTTCATATTAAGAGTTCCAACGTAGCAAATATGCATTTCAAAGGGCAAGTAATATCGATATGCCTACGACTTTCTTCTAACAAAAGAACTGTGTTATTGGTATTAATAATAGCTTTCGTTTTGGAAATTTTGTTTTGTAGCCGCTCTGAGAAGAAAAGTTATTTGAAATAAAAATTTCCACGTGAAAGTGATTGAAACAAAAATAGACGTCCCATTCATTAGCAGTTTTAATTCCGTTTACATCACCAATATTGTGTACCGTTTGAGACACATTGTTTCCACGGTAGAACTCTTATTACAAAAACTGTGAAATAAATAACTTTTTGCAAAAAAGAAAAACACTAAACGGACCAAAATAACTCTAATTTCGAAACTCGGTGTTTCTCGGTATGGTTTGTTTCTTATTTAACACCGACTTTCGAAATTAAAGTTATTTTGATGATTGTAGTTATTTTTTATCGTGAAGTCG
This sequence comes from Mythimna vitellina, assembly GCA_949316375.1. Lineage (NCBI taxonomy): Eukaryota > Metazoa > Arthropoda > Insecta > Lepidoptera > Noctuidae > Mythimna > Mythimna vitellina. Next base: position 37,980,469 of record OX438684.1, read on the forward strand.
GTTATGTTTTTGTTTTTTTTTTTATTGCGCACTTTTTAGTTGCTATACACTTATATATAACCAGAGTGCCTATTTCTCATGACGATTTCAATTAACCCAAACATTGCAAGGCTACATTGTTTTATTATGAAGTTCCTGTGTCTTTCTTCCACCTTCCGGCCCCTTCATCAGATCAGTTCTATAGTACATTATAACCAAACTGCATTTCATGACCATTCTAATAAGCCAATTTTTTTTTACGATTGACTTCTGAGGAGGAGACATAAAAAGAATAAAAATAAACGGAATTGATAACCTACTCCTTTTTTTTAAGTCGGTTAAAAATAATGCGAGTTTTCTTAGATTTCACACAAAAATTGTTATAAGTACTGCGATATTACAGAAAATACAAAACACAAAGAAACCATTAAATACCTAATTTCAAAAAAAGAATAACACACCTTTAACATAAAGTTTATTTGAACGTATAATTCCAAATTAATCCAAAGATGTTTTAAAAAACGGAATTTCATAGGTTCTGTTATGAATCTATAAAAACTTTTTTTTTTTCAAACCTATTGACCTAGCTACTACCGAGGAGTAGGCTTAAAAAAATTACTGTTTTATGGCACTGCTCGGGAGCTAGGGCCTTAAGTCGTATAGTCCCATGAACATCTGGCCAGATTTAAATGCACACACACTCATACTACCGCCTGCGCCCGCATAGAGCCCCATTGACTTTTAAAATCATTTTCTTTGCGAAATATTGATCTGTGTACATTCCGAAGAACACTTAACCAGCAATTTAAGTGTAAATATATTTCTAAAGATCAAAGCCGTTTGAAAGGAATAAGGAAAACAAGCGAAAAAATATCATTAAGTTTATTATTATTGGCGTACGTATTAGTCACACGGAAAAATCATATATTATATATTGAAACTATATTTTGTTTTTTTTCGAGTTTATTAACCTGTTATCGAGGAATAAGCTTCAGAAATTCACAGTTTTATGGCATTAAATGGGAGCCCTTAAGGCCCATCTTAACAGTCTTAGCGATTTTGGCAAAGTGCATTGCTATAATGCTTTTCAGGTAACCTTTTCGCTATCCAGAATCCAGCTGTGTATGCCTCGGAGGTGTGAGTGAGGCAACGATCCTCACGCCCTAACCGCCGCCGGGATTCCGATCCCGATTTCCGGCCACCGTAGGCGCGGGCTTGCGGACCGTCCGAACCGAGCCCAAGTCGTCGACGGCGCGTACTGTTCCACGCGCGCCTCAGGGAGATGTCAGCAAATCGTAGGGGCCCAGCAGGGTCGAAGCCTACTGAAGCCATGGGTACTCTGAAAACGAAACCCGGGGCCCTGGGACGAAGGCAACGAAGAAACAGGAGTGGGTTTTTAGTCAGTAAAAGTCTGACATTATCTCGCGCTCCGCCCAAGAGCGGGATTTGACATAAGCTGATTTTCCCACCCAAAAAACAATCACACTAAGTAATATTATAAAGACGAAACTTTGTGAATGTGTGTATGTTAGTTCCTTCTTCACTCTCGAACGGCTGAACGGATTTCGATAAAACTTAGTACACCGATATACCAAGTACTTTTTATCCCGGAATTATGTTTCTTTGAGAAAATTTTCTAAATACATGAGGACAAAACCGCAGGCAGCAGCTTGTTGTCAATGTTTTTTTTACTTAGCAATATTTTTGACCATCGTAATAAATGGAAAGTGGCACTCTTGAGTTGTCTATTTCCAGAAAATTAAACGAACTTTTTTCCCTTATAATATGAAGAGATGTAAACGTATTTAGTTCTCGTATTTTCCAAGAAGGCTGCAAAGGTAATTAACTTTATAGAATCGGCTTAAAAAAATTGAATAACATTACATATTGTTATCGAGAGAAAGAAAATCGTATCAATGTGAGTTTTTCAATTCATAGTACTTTTCTAAGTTTATCTAAGACAAAAAGTTTTTCTAAGTTTATCTGACACCCGGGTTCCGTGCCTCGGAATATTAGTAAAGCCGTTGGTCCCGATTGTCATTTGTAGATCCCTGACAGTCATTACAGGTAGTTAAACGTCAAAAAGTTTGACAATCAGTCAGCCAGGAGTATCTTGTTGCCCAGTTACGGATTGCGTTGGAAGACCTCCCTCAAGGTGGACCATGATCTGGTGAGGGCCGCAGGAATCCGATAGATGCGAGACCCACAGAAACGTTCGTTGTGGCGACACTCGAGGCCATTGACAAAAAGTGGAAATCTTTCGAATGATGATAATAAAAAAGAGAGATTAACATAAAATCGGTTGTTTAAAAATCTACCCCCAACAGGATGAAAGGATTTTTTTATTCGCTGTAGGTAACATTTGTAGGAGAAACTACGAAACTCACGCAGACGAAGTTGTGGGGAATGTGCTAGTCCGACACAACCAATTAAATTGAACTTCCCGCTTGGACGTACAATAACTGATTCACGTTCGTGAAGTGGACTCGTTGTACACCAAATTTTTATTGGAACGCTGTTACGTTCTAAAAACTTTTTAGTTATTGGGTTGCAGGTTTTAAATGTTTTTATTTTTACAGAAAAGGCGATACAAAAAATTCACAATAGAATTTTAGTCCGCTCAATTTAGAAATCCGATGTTACAAAAAATTCGCACCCCGCTGAAAATTGGTAGGATTGTTCAAAACACCATCATAAATGAAATATAAAAGTCCTCATTGATCCGACATCTGGAAAAAATGATAACAAAACGAGTTTTAAGCCATTTTAATCAAAACTGTAAGTTTTATCATAAAATTAGCTAAGACAAATTGTTGATCAGATAATTATTAACAAAAATACTTCTAAATACGTCTAAATACTTTTTTGTTAAGTTCCTCCGTTTTTGAGATACAACGATTCAAAAAGATGAAAGAGATAATCGCCATAATAGCATAGTCGGCCTTATAATGTTCCCACTGCTGGGACTCAGACCTCCTCTCTAGGAGAGGGAATGGGCCGTAATCCACCACGCGGGCCCAGTGCGGGTTGGTGGATTACACACACATGTCTTCGAATTTTTGGTTCTAGGACATGCCGGTTTCCTCACGATGTTTTCCTTCACCGTTTTGAGAGCAGTGGTGATGAAATAAATTACACAAAGTAATGCGCCTGGCTGGGTTTGAACCCGCGACCTACAATTCGTAAGTCGGGAGCGTTACCACTCGGCTACCACTGTCTCTAGTAATCGTCATAATATGCAAACGTTTTCACCCCACCTTTGAGATAGTGTAGGTACTTAGCGCGTTTTTACGGTTCCGTACCTCAAAAGGAAAAATCGGAACCCTTATAGGATCACTTTGTTGTCATTCTGTCTGTGATCGTGTTTTTAACAATCCTACCAATTTTCAGCTGGATGCGAATTATTGTAACCTTACCCCTATTTTTTACTCTAATTTGGGCTGGCCAATTTTGTTTTTAACTACTTCATAGATATTTGGATACTTTGGAATTCGATTTCCATCGTATAGTTTGGATTGATTGATGCAATTATTCATTTAGAATTAGGTACCATTAATAAAATTGAATAATAAAAAAAGAAATGAAGAGAGAGAGAAGTTATTTTATAATAGAATGACAGATAGATGTGAGTTTCTGGTAAGATTACTGTGGATATAAATTTTTAGAGTAAAAAATGTACGAATATATAAAATGTCCTATTTAAAAAAAAAAACACATTTATATTCATAACTCTTTTAGTAATTTCAAGAACAACAATAATAAAATAAAATAAGAAAGGAATGATAAGAGGTTACAAGAGTAGAGGAGGACCGAACATTTTTTATATGCTATATCCAGGACATAGTCCAACTGTGTACCAAGTTTCATCGAAATCCATGAAGCCGTTTAAGAGTGACGAAGTAATAAAAACACACAAAGTCACAAACTTTCACCTCTATAAAATTAGTGAGATTAATTACAAAATTAGTGGGAATAATTATAAAATTAGTGAGATTAATGATATGGTTGGTATGGAGGTTACAATTGAGATGATGGCAAATAGAAACATGTAGATGATGGTCACAAATAAATTGAGAGAAAAGTAGAAAGTCTGTTGCACACTTACCTGACAATTTTGAAACTTCTGAATTTACGATGAAGGAAGGCACATCGTAAGGAAAAAAAATAGCAGTACGAGATCATGTTTGATCATTTTCTAAGAAGGAATATACGGGGACTATTGAGACGATATAGGCCGAATTTAATTATTATATTAATCACTCCACAACGCTCACTCACGTGCACGTACACAACTTACGTACGTGCTGACTGGTCTACACTGTCCTCTCATACCTATTAGTATTTTAATTTGGAAATACTGCAAACTCAATAATTTTTTTTTAAAAGAGTGGCCAAGATGATTCTTGCCGGTTCTTCTTCATAGGAAACTACCAATTAGAACCGAGCACTATAGTTTGCCGTTTTATAAGTGCTCAGGTAGGAATATACGAAACTAGCTTCTGCCAGCGGCTTCGCTCGCGTAAAACTAGGTTTCTCCACACAAACTTTAGACTCCCATTTCACCCCCTTACGGGCTGAATCTTAGAAAATTCTTTCTTAGGGCTCTTAAAAGAAAACTTTGTGCATAATTTCACGCTCTTAATTTCAGTAGTTTCGGCTGTGCGTTGATATGTCAGACAGTCAGTTTCTCGTTTTGATGTGTTTAATTTTATATTACATTGATAAAATAATCAGCTTCAAATAAATTAAATATTAAATTTAGAAATGTCAGCCCGCAGCCGTATTCGGTTATTCGGGAAGCTGACTAACATGGTTGGTACCTAACTCTGTGGTACGCGTACGTTTAATAATGCTAATCAACTTCTTCATTTTCCAGTGATATAATGAGATATATGAAAGGTTTCAATTAATTCTAGTTAAAAGTGCCTCTTAATAAGAAAAAATTCTTTAGAAGTTTTTAAAGATGGGTTTCCAATTTCCATTGATTTAAATTATTCTATTTGGAATAATCTGACCAATTAGGTACCATCAAGTACACACTATTGACAGTCTGTGAAATGTCTAAGAAAAAAAATTTAAACGTGTGAGTATATTTTCGTTGGATTTAATTTTTCCTTTGATAGGATAAAAGATTGATGGCTTTGCTCCCAAAGAAGAACACATACAGTTGTAGGCATTTTTTTTATGATATCGAAGTTATTTTCATTAAGTTCCTGGAACTTCAAACTTTTATGTTAATATGGTTAGGGTGACCTAGGTAGGTAATAGGTACACAGGAAGTCTAGAATTTTATGGCATGTTGTACACGGTCAAAGTAAGATCATGTAAGATTCTAAATAGAATTCTTTCCAAATATTTAACTTTCTTGAAGGACGAAATTTTTTTACGCCCCTATAATTTAGGGGCCATAAAATACCTTCATCCGACTACTCTCCTGAGACAAATCGATCCGTTTTAGAATTATAAAATATCGATTCCTATTTAGTTTACGACTTACTCCCGTCACAAAAAAATTGGACAGTGATGTATAATAACTGTAAATCTCGCCAGCGACTTGTCTTACTACTTACAAATCCCGGTTGATCACGACCAGGATAAAGGACGAAAAAAAGAGAAAGGTAACAGATGCCCTCTCTGTCTGATAAAGACACTGTGAGTTGCGGGGGCGGAGGCGCGGGGCAGAGTTGCTCCACTCGACTCATACATTTGCTTTAGTCGTTCGCTAGCCACGGAAGGGGCACGTCGCGCCGCGCGTTATATTTCGTTCGATCGGCATCACATGTAAGTGCGATGGACGTGCTACCAAGCGGTAACTTATTCCGCGAACTGCAGGACGTCACCGACACCGGCTACTTCGAGTGGAAGTTGTCCCTGGAAGACTATTGGCAACAGGTATGGGCTGAGCGGTCTTAAGTCATCAGGCAGTTAGCTAAGTGGGCGATCTGTTGATGCTGAGCGTAATTTTTTAAACAATTCGAAAATTCGAGCCGGGCCACCATTATATGGTATCGCGCATGCGTATTGACGTTGGGTCGATTTTCAGTATAACCTGAAATCTCCGTTTAGTTTAAGGCTCTGCGTTATATAAATCGTTTGAGTAGTTAACATTCCTTGTGCGGTTACGCCATTACTAAAAATAAAGTATGGAGAAGTTGTGGCTGTTAGTTGAACGTCCCGGCGCGTGAATCCGGCTGAATCAAACTTGTGAGTGAGTTTTGAATAAGTTTCGTAGTACGCTTGTCTATGGTTCGGCGAAGTTTGAATTGGCCGCGTAATGCCATGCCGTGGTTATCCCATGAAGGGACGTTCATTCTCGTTGAGAATCAATCGATATTATTCAGTTTCACTTTCCTGGTACTATATTTTATTCAACACTGCATTCCTTAATGGTTATTTATAGTTTGTTTACGTTACAACTTGTGTTTTTGTTTTATTTTGTTTTCTGTTGATAACTGTGCATTTTATCTGAGTTCTGTGTTTATGTTACTCGCTGATCGCTGTATGATGCAACGCTATGGTTTTTAAACTTTTTCAAACTTTGTTTTGTTTGGTTAATTGTTATTTTTGACGTTTATTTGTTTTTATTTATTGTTTTGACGCTGATAAGACTGATTTGACGGGTATTAAATAAATGAGAGCGTTAGTTCCTACCCACATGAGTCAGTCGTTTACGTGTGTAGTCCAAATTAATAGTCGGCTATTAAAATAGTTTTTTCCTGCTTATCACGCGTTTGCGTGAATTTACAGTCAGGGAACTTGATTGATATTACAAATTGACTATTCAAAGTTTAAAATGGTCATCACATCAAAACTGAGATTATCTACCAGTCATGAAATGGAACGGCGAATTTATTTATTTGTCAAGAATTAAGTTTACCTACTAAAGAATATAATCTGGAATTTATTCAGATTATAGCTGTTAAATGCTTACTATCTTATGTGTATAGCTGGTAATCTTTTGATTACGATGTTATTCTCACAAACAAAAACACCATAATCAGGTGAATATAAAAATGTAGGTAAGTAGGCATGTACAACTTTGTACTGTAAGCGTCAGCACACACCAAGAGCAGAGAGGAGCATTTTCTGCGAGTACGGAAATATGAATGAATCTTACGAATATACCTACCATGCATTGCAAAATGAAATATACAAGTACCTACACACAACGCGTCTTGCAAGCTCGAGCATAAGTTTGGACGTGTAGATCAATTTGCAATGTATGGTATAGCCATAAGATTCATTTTTCCGTAGCCTCGGAAAATGCTTTGCTCTGCTTTCAGTGTGCGCTGACGCTAAGGAGTGGCCGAGCTCCTCTTAAAGGGCATTATTTTCAAACGAAAACTTTAATAATGACATGTCATGATCACGTAAATTATTATTTTTTGGTAGGTCATACAAAATATCTTTTTCAACAGAAAACAGATTGCAGATTAAATACAACCGAAATTTCTTTTGATCATTTTTATTTTTGCAAAACATTGGGTAGGCGAGCGTTACTGATGATACAATTATTTGTTCCGTACGGTAACGGAAATCAAACTAGGTACCTTTCAGTCGGCGACCTTTGCGCAATCCCTGCAGCTCAGCCGCTGTGCTAGCGGTACTTGTGAGTTTGTTATGGTCACAATAAACCAACAATTTGGTGTTTTTAGTTAGCTAGCAACTTATGTCTTTGTCGCACATTTCATTAAAACCCGTAACTTGATGTGTGAAAAAAATTGATTGCGAAAATAAAAATTGTTTGTACGAAAAGTACCTATATTTAAAAAAAAATGATACAACAACGCAGTTACAGTGTTTTTTAAATTGACTATAAATAAAACTACATTCTAGCTCCAAAAAGATTTTTTTCTTCCGAATTCCATTTAGAAAACGAAACTTTAACCTCTCGCGCGTATAGAGCTATTATTACGTAATTGCGCGTTTTTACGTAAAATCACCAAAAAAAATATTGAAAAATAAAAAAAAATCTGATTTTTCTAGAAAAAAGAAGAAACGAAATTTCGTACACCTGTGTGTACAAAACGACAATTAAGCGTTTTTCAAGGTCACTCAAATTGTACAGACGTATGTACAATCGGCGCCCGAGCCCTTTGCCCCAGATAAGAAATGACTCCTCATCGTGGGTGCGTACACAAACATATAAACTCACGTACACAAAACACAGAACACATACCAAAACAACAATCTGTAGGCAATAAAAATATTTTTTCCGTGTTGAAATCGAACTTGCGATTAACAGCGCAGCTGCTTAACCACTCTCACTCTCAACCACAACTATCATCGTCCGGAGAGAGGAGGAGTGGCAGGCGGTCGCCTCCTACTGCGAAGCAGTAATGCTAGCAAAGGAGGCGGCCGATCGCGTGAGACAACGGTCCTCACGCCCTAACCGCCGCCGGGATTCTGGTCCCGATTTCCGGCCACCGTAGGCGCGGGCTTGCGGACGGCGACTAATGGGTGGCTCGCCGTCCGACCGTCCGATAACCGTCCGGAGAGAGCCCAAGTCGTCAACGGCGCGTGCTGTTCTACGCGCGCCTCATGGAGATGTTAGCTGTAGGGGCCCAGCAGGGTCGAAGCCTACTGAGGCCACGGGTAGTGTGACAGCGAAAGCCCGGGATGAAGGCAAAGAAAGAACAGGAGTGGGTTTTTAGTCAGTAAAAGTCTGACACTATCGTCCACTTCGCCCTAGGGCGGGATTTGCCATTAGATGATTTTACCACCTAAAAAAAAAACACTAAAGTTTCCTATAAAACTAGAATGTCTTAAGTCACAATGGACAAAACTACAATTTTATGACGTAGATCTAAACAAAACAACAACAGATATTGTAGCATCTGGAGACGATAGCGGAAGCATCGTAGGGAAGTATACAGGTGCATGCAGTTACCCAAACATCTGGAATAAAGCTTTCGTCACCTTTTACGATGCCAGAAAAGAGGGTAGACAATTTTAGGAGACGTTTGATTACTCGTGCATTCTGACATTGTATTATAGCTGGTAATTTGTGTGACTTTTAATAGGTTTTTTATTTTTTATTTGTTACTTGACTTCGATTTTTTTTCTTGTATTTTTTTTATTTGTTTGACATTTTTTATTCTTACATTGTATTATAGCTGGTAATTTGTGTGACTTTTAATAGGTTTTTTTTTATTTGTTATTTGACTTCGATTTGTTTTTCTTGTATTATCTTTTATTTGTTTGACATTTTTTATTATTTGACATTGTTATGTAATCATTTGGTGACTACGTATAATTTAAAATTCTGTCTTTGACTTGTAAGAATCCCTTACCAATAAATTACTATGACTATTATGACTATGACTAATATTGACAAAGGTGTTCAAGCAGAGGTATAACTTTCGTGTGCATCTGGATTGAGGGCCCATTTTTTAAATCCTTATGAAACGAAATAAGATTTACAGGGAATTTAGTTAAAAAATAGTAAAACTTAAAGCAATGGGCCATAAATTTCTAAAACGTAAAATAAAACTGTTATGATTAAATAACGTGGGCCCTCAATCCAGACGCTTGCATAAAGAGGCATAGTCTAAATCTCGGAAAGTACGATGTCTGGGTTAACAATAATGATATAGGAATTTAGTAAAGAATTTCTAAAGTATTTTAAGAAATTCTCAAATCTGTAGAATATCGCATTACAGATTTATGGCGTTTTACCTTGGGCCCTCAATTCGTAAATGTCTTTTATAAAGAATTTGCAAAAACTGAATTTATCTGACGAAATACATACAAATGACTTTAATTCATTTTAATTAGATACCACTATGAATGATTAAAAAAGAAATAATGACCCAAAAGTTAATAGTTTAAAAGTAAATGAGAGTTGAATTTTACTTAAACGTCTGAACTGAGGGCCCAAGATTTTCGTTTTTATTGACTAGACTAAACCTCATATATTAACGCGAAGTAGATCAAGATTTCTTACTATTTTTTAACTAAATTTTAACGTATCGTCCGTTTTTCTAGCTGCTATAATTTAAGAGAAAATTGATTTTCAAATTTGTATAGAAGAAAAAGTTGTAGGGTGACCATAATGTTTATCGTACCTATAGGTACATTTTGTGAAGCAGAGACTAAAATTCATATATTTGCAGATAAAATCATTATATATCTCATTGTATAGGAGACAATATTGTAGGATAAATGATTTTATTACTTTTTTGAACTGATCGGTATGTTGCTTAAATTTCCGGAAGCGATACTGCTTTGTATGGTGCAATAATGTAATGGTGTAATAAATATTATTATTATCAGTATTTTATTTTGTTATTTATTTTATTTTCAAAGGATTTGCATCAAACAACTCTCCAATTTTAGCTTCTGATTTAATTTGTCGTAAAGCAGACATGGACGGCAAAACTGGCGGTTCAATATTCTTACGGTTTTCAGTAGTAATTAGTTTTGAAGCCATTTCATGGCGAACTAAAATAGCTGGTTTGTATTTCAAGTTTTTAGCTATTTGATGTCTTGTGTGCGGTGTTAGTTTAGATTTTTTTATTATTTTAAGTTTAATCGATTGTTGAATGTTCTGTATGTTACACAATAATGTCTGTATTTTATCAGTTTTTTTTTTAATGTTGATATTTCAATTTTCGCAAAACACTGACCACAATGACCTTTTAATTTAATGAAATCGTGCTGAATTTTACTTTTTTTTAAAACCTACGTACAATTCAATTTTGAATTTTGCCAAATTTTCTTTTTAATCATGTCTGACCATCTATACTTTGGTAAAGTTTTATATGATCCAAATGAACCATCAGTTCTTTTCTTGTACCCAATAAAAGGTGTATTTTTTTTTAAATCATATACATCTATGTCGAATGAAAACGTTTTACTGTCACCACTTGGTTTAAGGTTTTTATCACGAGAAACAGTAAAAGTTGGAGTCGAAGTTACGGAGCTGCAACTTGCATGCGATATATCCTCGTCAGGTGTTTTGTCAGGATTTTCTTCGACTGTATAAGCTGCTGGTATTTGGCAATATTTTTTAAATGACATATATAAAGCCATTAGTGTCATTTTGGTGCCTAGTTCTTCGGCTATAACTGTGAAGATGGGGTTGTTATATTTTATGTGAGAATTTTGTAACTGTTCAGCATATTTTTTAAATAATTTATATTGAGTTTTTCTTCCTACTAGTGGTTTTCTACCCCTTTTTCATGGCTTTGCTTTTTGTAAAGTAGATAAAAATTGAAAATAATTATACAATGTCAAAAATCTGTGATTATGATTGTTATGTCTAGATAAAGCATGTCTAGATGGGGCAGATAGTAAGAAATCTCCCAAAAATATATATAGTAATTATTTATTTGAAAAACTAAACTAATTTAAATAAAAAAGTTTTAGAAATGGCAGTTGAGTAAAACATGGTGGTTAAATTAAATTACGATTATAATTATATTATTAAATCATCCATTGACTTCTCTCGCACTAGGATGGAGCGCGAAGGCGTGTCAGACTTTTACTAACAAATTCTGACTCTATGTTCCTACTTTACCTTACGGTCAGGACTCCGGGGTCCCTTTCTGATGACCCATGAACCCAGTAGGCAAGCTTGGGGCCGAAAGGCCCTAAGCTTGCTGACATCTCTTTGAGGCATACGTGGAACACTACGCACCGTTCACGACTTGGGTTCTGTCCGGATGGATACAAGACGGCCTGTCGGTGAGCTACCCATTGCTCGTCGTCCGCAAGCCCTTGCCTACGGTGGCTGGACATAGGGATCGGGATTCAGCGGTTGGGGCGTGAGGAAGTCTGATCCCTAACGCGTGCGGATAGTTATAATAGGTCTTTACCTATAAAATTGCCGGTTTTTAAAACAGGTTGCTTTGAGAACGTTTTTAGGCATTTGACACTACATCTAGACATTATTATAACCAAAGGTAAAAAGTATAGTTTACATTTGGTCGCAGAAAACTCACCAATTTCGTACCTACTTATGAAAGATCACAATTGGTCACTGTTTAAAAAAAGACCAATACCTTTATTTATTTTTTTCAATGTTATCAAATTTTTATTTATTTAAAATTTATGTTTTCTGATTTACTCACATAACAATAAATAAATGTCAATAAATATAACATTTTCTATGTGCGCCGGGGTTTTTTTTTTCACAGCAAAGAGGCGCAAGATTTTTAAGTCCTTAATATTTATTGGAAATTTCTGTTGTTTATAAACTTGTATATTGTATCTATTTTGCTCGTTTATTGAACTGTGAATTAAATTCAGATTTGGACCTTAATTACTAAGAATTGTAAGAGGTAAGACGCACGTTAAGGCCCTTGCTATCATGTAGTGCCATAAAACAGTAACTGTTTACAATTTTATCTCATTTCTTCCCCTCGGGAGCATGTCCGATACAAAAACTACGATCGAACTCGTTTTGCTGATCTAGCTACATAATTACGCTGCGCTAAGTGCGGCGCGGTATCAATACATATTCGGACTGCAAACCGGGTGCTTAAGTACTCATTAGCATATAATTTAGCGTAACTTAGCATAATTACAGCACTCGGCTCCATAACACCCTCGCCTGTACGGCTCGGGTGAATTTCGCCTCGGTTGTAATAACAAACTTTCTCCACTTGTATCAAAATGTGTTATTTCAATTCGACTATACTAGTCGAAATGTTGTGCTCGTATTTTTTATTTTATTTCTTTATTTTTTTTTATCTACAGTAACCGAAATCCATGGTTTGATTACGTTGCAGGCACTGGACTAAATAGACAATATTAAAAAAATATAGGTACCTACTTACTTCGATATCACAAAAATAAAATACTGATAATAATAATATTTATTACACCATTACATTATTGCACCATACAAAGCAGTATCGCTTCCGGAAATTTAAGCAACATACCGATCAGTTCAAAAAAGTAATAAAATCATTTATCCTACAATATTGTCTCCTATACAATGAGATATATAATGATTTTATCTGCAAATATATGAATTTTAGTCTCTGCTTCACAAAATGTACCTATAGGTACGATAAACATTATGGTCACCCTACAACTTTTTCTTCTATACAAATTTGAAAATCAATTTTCTCTTAAATTATAGCAGCTAGAAAAACGGACGATACGTTAAAATTTAGTTAAAAAATAGTAAGAAATCTTGATCTACTTCGCGTTAATATATGAGGTTTAGTCTAGTCAATAAAAACGAAAATCTTGGGCCCTCAGTTCAGACGTTTAAGTAAAATTCAACTCTCATTTACTTTTAAACTATTAACTTTTGGGTCATTATTTCTTTTTTAATCATTCATAGTGGTATCTAATTAAAATGAATTAAAGTCATTTGTATGTATTTCGTCAGATAAATTCAGTTTTTGCAAATTCTTTATAAAAGACATTTACGAATTGAGGGCCCAAGGTAAAACGCCATAAATCTGTAATGCGATATTCTACAGATTTGAGAATTTCTTAAAATACTTTAGAAATTCTTTACTAAATTCCTATATCATTATTGTTAACCCAGACATCGTACTTTCCGAGATTTAGACTATGCCTCTTTATGCAAGCGTCTGGATTGAGGGCCCACGTTATTTAATCATAACAGTTTTATTTTACGTTTTAGAAATTTATGGCCCATTGCTTTAAGTTTTACTATTTTTTAACTAAATTCCCTGTAAATCTTATTTCGTTTCATAAGGATTTAAAAAATGGGCCCTCAATCCAGATGCACACATAACTTTCTTCTTATGAATTAACAATTAGACGAGAGTTCGTAATCAGCCTATGAAATTCCCATTGCAGGGATATACGCTCCCATCATAAGACCATAGTCCTCTACGGGCCCAGTGCGAGTTTGAGAATAACAACACATGTCTTTGAATTTATATTCGAAATTTTTATGATGATTATTTCACTGTTTTGCGGGTTAGAAATAAAGAACGAAAAATAAATTTGATTGGATTCGAACTCATGATCGACAGTAATGCCAATCATAGCTTTTAAGTTATGAGCTATGCTACGTAGCATTTCAGCTGAAAGACGTCCACTGTTGAATATAGGCCTCACCCGAAAACCTTTCGTCCTCATCGACGATGATCTGATGTGATCACGTAAGGAAATTCCGAGCATAGCCCTTTCCATTTCCCTTTGGGTGACTTTAAGCCTGCTAGTGAAGCCCATTGTAAGCGAATATGTCTGGTATATTATTATATTTTTAATTGTATCATTATCATCATAATTTCAGTCGAAAGACGTCCACTGTTGGACATAGGCCTCCCCCAAGTGTCGTCACAATGAACATTCCTGTGCGTCTCGCATCCATCAAATTCCCACAACCCTTCCCAGGTCATCGGTCCACTTTACACCTTGCCATCAGTTCTGCGAGCAATGTGCCCTGCCCATTGCTACTTCAATTTGGCGATTCTTTGTTCTAGGTCCGCAAATTTGGTTCTATTATATTTCAAATTGTATATCAAACAACATTATAGAACAGCTATTCGCCTGTTTGATGCCGTAGACTATCCAAGACCGGACGTACACTTCAGTATTTCCACGCTTGAGGACAATTCAAATGCAAGGAGCGCATTCAAGCGTCAAAACAGAGATAGTTTAAGAATTCATCACACAACAAAATGGGTCGAAAACTGATACAGTATGAGTGACAACATAATAATTTCTTTGAATTATTCAATAGCTGATATCAGTCGGTTATCTTCATTGTGCTGTTGTTCAGCTTATCGCATTCACGTTTAAATGGACTATATTTAAGTGCATATCATTACTAAGTACTAGGTCTCCGAGAAATTGATTATAATAGAATTGATTGTAGGAGACAAACTACCTACGAAAGGAATGCTTGCAAATAAACAAGTAAATGTTTGGTTTTTAACAAAGTGCTACAAAGCAGAAATAAAACAAAAACTGGACAAGTGCGCGTCAAGCAAAAAACGACGACCACGTTTCTTTTATCGGAACCCCCGTATTTTTTTTTTGTTGTTGTAGCGGTAATATAAATACAGATTCAACTTTCTACCCCGTACGGTTTATGAAATACTACCCGCTGAAATACAGACGGACGGATAGTAGATGTTGAGTAGCAGGGTACCGTTGGCACCACGGTACGGAATCCTAAAAAAAAAATGTAATAATAATAAGTCGGTGCCGCCACTGGAACTGCTCATGTGGTGTACTTAGGGCGGAATTCATGAATAAAACTAATCGCGTTTTAACGTTTGGCTCGCATAATCGCGTGTAGCCGCTGTCACTAGTGTCATTTGTAAAAATACAACAAAGGAAAAATACGGCCAAGTGACAATAGTGACAGCGGCTAAACGCGATTATGCGAGCTAAATGTTAAAACGCGATTAGTTTTATTGATGAATTCCGCCCTTAATCAGTAGTATAGTTTGACACTTTTTTTTTTCAGGTGAGTAATCATCAAATAACCCTCTCAGGGTTGAGCGAAAAGGCGTGTCAGACTTATTGACCTAAACCCACCAGTGATCCTTATCCGTAGGGGCCCAGCAGGGCCGAAGCCTAATGGGGCAATGGGTGATACGAAAGAGATCCCCGGGGCCCTGGAACAATGGCAAAGAAGCAACAGGAGTGAGTTTTTAGTCTGTAAAAGTCTGAAACGCCTTCTTGCTCCGCCCAAGGGCGAGGGATGTCATTAGATGATTTTCACATCTAAAAAAATTGTTCCATCAGTTAGCTTTTGCGTTCCTAGGCAACGGTAACTTTTTCAAACATTCCCAGTCTTTCTTTGTTACTCTTTTCCAACCAGATAGTCAGAGAAAATCATCATCATCACCGTCTTTCGGTCTCGGTTTTACGGTTCGGCCTTTACCAAGCGTCGCCACAACGACCGGTCCTGTGTCAAGCATCCATCGGATTCCCGCGATCCTCACCAGGTCATCGGTCCACCTTGAAAAGATTGGTACCAACGAATTACTGTCCGTAGTGTGTAGAACGTGCAACACTTTTATCACCAGGAAGCGAATAATATTTTACCATTAAAAAAAAAAAAAAACTCCATTGCTGCCAGCATTGGAGTTTTTATTTTTTTTAAGCTGATCTGTATCTACAAAAAGCTCAGCTTTTCCAAGTTATTTAGTGAATAAATATGGATATAAAATCATTTATCGTTGCGAAGCACCGTTCGCAGCGATATATGATTTTTTATCCCCGAAAATGGAAGTAGCTTTTCAATCTATGATTGGATCGTTCAATTAAATACAAAACAAGAGCACTTATAAAACGTTAGAATGTAGCACGATTCAAATTAGTCGTTTATTATGCAGAAGAACCGGTAAAATCACCACCTCTATTGGGATATTTGTGAAAAAAATGGTTGTGTCCCAGCCACTTTTGATTGATCTTATATTTCGGACAAAGTCCATAGTTGGTGGAGCAGTGGTGGCCGAGTGGTAACGGCACCGACTTACGAGTTGTAGGTTGCGGGTTCAAACCCAGTCAGGCGCATTTCTTTGGGTAATTTTTTTCATCACCACTGCTCTCAAAACGGTGAAGGAAAACATCGTGAGGAAGGCATATCCTAGAAGCCATTAGTAGCGATAAGAAACATTTATTATCGCTACTATTATGTGAGAAAATCACAAAGTATCTTCCTCAAAATTGCACGTGGTAGGAGTTTGTCAAATGTATTGTTCAAATGAAAATCAAACTTCTTTAATTAAAAAAAAAATAATGAAGTTAAAAAACTTTCAAATCTGGTAGAAGGGGAAACTGTTAGTGACAGAAAAAGAATACATCCACTGACATGTGACGTCATCACCATTAGGTTACCGGGTACAAATGAATCAATCAAACCACGACCCCACTCTTTCTCATGCCAATATTTGAAATGCTATTGGCTGCTTCATTTAATTATTCTACCTATCAACTTTGACGCTGTTTTCAGAAAATTTGTTGTTTATTATAAAATATTGAACAAAATTCTACTTAGGAAAATATTTGTGTATTCCTGTGTTTATTTTTGTTGAAAGTTTGCTGACGGCTCACTAAACCACTTTCAGTATTAATTGATAACGTTTCATTTAGTGGAAATTGGATAGATATATTTGTAATTGAATGTTTCAGGCAGTTATTTTCGATAATGTTTAGATTAACAGTGAATGAACACGGCAGGTTTTATTATTTATTTAATAGTGAGTTTTATTTCACCATTTAATATCAGTTGAGATGAAATAAAATATAAACCTTCAGAAAAATACGCTATAATATGATATTATATGCTAGCTCCTCACAAAAATATTTATTTAAGGTGTATTCGTCTAATATATAAAAATCTCGTGTCGCACTGTTTGTTATCGAACTCCTCCGAAACGGATTGATCGAATTTTATGAAAGTTTTTTGTGTAAATTTGGTAGGTCTGAGAAAATGGATAGAAAGCTATTTTTTTCCTTGTACACCCTATTTTTTTCTTTGATAATTTATATGGCACAATAACGTTTGCTGGGTCAGCTAGTTTTCTATTAAATTATGACATTCCTAGATTAAGAGTAAAACATTATTTAAAAAAAAATAAGGCTGAGAAAAGAACGATGTGATAAATACGGAAAAGGTACAAAGACACATATTATTATTAAAAAATCTATCAGAAGGGCAAACTCAAAATTATTTATTTCACAAAGGCCTACATGGGCACATTTTATTTTATATGACCATCTTATTTTATATACTTAACAATTTAATTCTTTGCGACAATTTTATTTTAAATATACTTATGACATTTTATTTTTTATGATTTGTTTTCTTTTATTTTTACTTGTTTTTTTATTTTGTTTAACAATTGTACTGTAATTAATTTCATTTCATTTTTAATGAGTACTAGATAAAAGCGTTTTGGTTCCAGTAGGTACTGTAAGCTTTTAAAGTATTTCTTAATAAATAAATAAAAAACGTCACAAGTTAGTGCACGGTACAAAATGGTCCTTTCCAATGAAGAAGAATCGGTAAGAAACTACATGGATTGCCTTTCAAAAAAAAAAAAAAAAAATTGTTTCTACAATATTTTCATATTATTAGAGGACAATGCAGACTAGTCAATTTTGTATCCAAAAGCACAATAAAAATAGTCAACTATGAACAATTTTTGAATACGTTTTATGAAAACACGTTGTCGAAATACATAGATAGTTGTCGCACTGTCACACCTGTATGCGGGCACCTTAATCTCAGTAACAAGGCCACTAACGTACCTTTTTCAAGCCACATACGAGTTCAGTTGACTCGACCTGTGTGTACCAACACTTTAGTGCCGGAAACACTGCGTAAACATGGTTATTTTTAAACCTAGTTTATAAGTAAATAGTTATTGTTTGGACTGAGAGTTAGTTGCGGTCTTCACGGTTTATTACGGCTGGAGGCAAGGCAGAGATCCAAGGTCTTGGTGAAACACGCGCAGAATATATAACTATACTTATGGTACTTAAGGAGAGCAGTGGTGGCCGAGTGGTACAAACCCAGCCAGGTGCATTACTTTGCAGATTGCATGCATATTTTTGTAATATATTTCATCACCACTGCACTCAAAACGGTGAAGGAAAACATCGTGAGGAAATCCTAGAACCAAAATTTGAAGACATGTGACATTCAACAACCCGCGCTGGGCCCGCGTGGTGGATTACGGCCCATTCCCTCTCGTAGAGAGGAGGCCTGAGTCCCAGCAGTGGGAACATTAAAAGGCTGATTATGCTATTCTCTACGCTTATGCTTATGGTACCAGCCGCTTCGTACACAAACCTTGCCCATTTTTGTTTTTTTTATTTTATCGGAAACCAGGCTAGATTAAAATTCATCACCATCATCATTTCAGCCGAAAAACTTCCAAGTTTTTCGGCTGAAAAGCTTTTTCGGTTTTTATCTACTTGGACTTGGTTGGTAAGTAGATAGATGGATAGATAGACAGATCATTAATTTGTATATCCGAAGTCACAAATGTCTTTATGACGACTGGTCCTGTGCGTCTCCAAAACCTTTCGGCCCCATCGACTAACTGTTCTGCAAGCAATGTCAGACAACTAACCATTGAAAAAACATGGTTTTCATCATTATACAACAACAAGTTTACCAGATAATTCATTTTACAAACAAAATCACCATATAAACTTTTGTTTAATAACATTTCATTTGACAAACGATTCAGTTTTGGAATGAATGGTTTGTGAAATAAATAGTATGCGAAAAGTTACTTGTTAACTAAAAATTAGTGAATGGAGTTTTGGTGAAGCATTAGTAGTGACCCCAGTCCACTACTTTTATTTAACACTTTTAGCGCCATTTATATATAAGCAATTTTAAGAGAAGCAGGCTATGTGGGCGGCGCGCGGGTCACGTATTATATTTCCCCTCAAATTCATTTTGATTTTTGGTAATTGGCTGGATTTAAGTAAATGCATTTAAAATGCCAGCCGCCCACATGGCCTGTGAAAATAAGTTATAAAAAAACATATTGGCTTGCAATAAAATAATTTATGTGGGTGGATGGCGGACCAAATGGCGCTGAGAGTGTTAAAACTAATCTAAATCAATTACATCTTCACGGCTGGGTTATAATAGAGGTTAAAATATGAAATTGCCGTTTTTTAAACCGGGTTGCTTTGAAGTGCCTTGGAATTATAAGTTATTTGTACTTTTATATACATATTACACAGAAGAAATGATTGTGCTCATCACACAAACATTTGTCCTGGGTGAGGATCGAACCCACGACCTCCGGTATAGCAGTCAGGGCCACTAACCACTAGACCAACAGGCTAGTCAATATATGTATGTAATAAAAAAAAACATGGGTTTTGTTATTTTGGTGTTCAATAAAGTTTATTTTATTAAATTAAGTTTATTCTATTATATTTTATAATAGTGCAGGCTATATTAATCTCCAGCTTCTGCCAGCGATTTCGCCTGCGTGAATGTCGGTGTCTCCATACAAACTTTGGACACCCGTTTCATCCCCTTAGGGGAGTGAATTTCGGAAAATCCGTTCTTAGCGGATGTCTACACCCTGTAAGGATCCTACATGTGAAATTTTAAGGTTGTAGGTGTAATAGTTTCTGGGATTTCGTGATTAATCAGTGAGTGGTATTTCGCTTTTATATATGTATAGATGAAGCGGAGCATACGTGTGTCTAAGTAATAATGTATGAGGGGTAAAATTCAGTTAAGGTTGCCTGAATTTGCAGGTTGGTTGATTTGGGTTAGTTTTCTTTAACTGATATGATATTCATAGAAAAAATTCTATGAAAATACGTTGCCGCATTGTCTTGTCGTGCGCAGATATCAGTTTGTTTGTAACTTTTTGGTGGCGTAACTACAAAGTAGACTAAAAAACTATACCACAGATTTTTAACACAACTCTGACATAAGCAAAGGTATATATAAAAAAGGAGAAACTGACTGACTGACATATCAACGCACAGTCAAAACTACGGGGACGAGTATCGTGAAATTTTGCACAAGGTTCCTTTTATAACGTAGGCGAGCACTACGAAGGGGTATTTTTAATTATTTTTTTTATTGGCTGGGAAAATCATCTGAAAAGTCGCGCTCTTGGGCGGAGCGAGAGATAGTGTCAGACTTTTACTGACTAAAAACTCACTCCTGTTCCTTCTTTGCTTGGTGAAAAAGACGAATTTCGTTTGTATGTAATATCTTAGCCGAGTGCCAATATACTTGCAAGTTAGCAAAAACAGTATGTATGTTAATAGTATATATGACCTGAGTAAATAGTAAAGATTATCATTATTGGTTTTCCGAACTGCCCTTAATAGAACAGTTTGGATATTTGGTGCAAAGTAAATAAAATTATCTGCAATTTTGCGATTTTCTGATAGTTGCACAAAATTAATCATTTTTTTTTTCTAAGGCCGTAAACTGTTTTTAATTACGGAATTGTAATGATTCAAATCATTAATACAACTCTTTCATTTCATCTCACTCTATTGAACGAATTTTTCATGAAACAGCCAGTCAATAAATTTGATTTTCGCTTACTTCAGTTCAATTCAATTCTACGTTTGAAATTGGAATCGTTCTATTTACAAACGAGGGTAGTTCGATTCATTCATTGATGAATAGTGTTTCAATCAATGAATGCAAACGCCGTACGTACAATTTTCACACCTACTCGATCGGCTCACGTCGGGTTTTTCGACGAAACAATAGTAATTAATAACTGCCTGCCACAAACTAGGCTTGTCTAGCATGGGTTTGGCTACGAAGTTTTGTTTGGACGAATATTGAGTTGGTGTTCTAGTTAATTGGCTTGCATTTTTTTTTATCAACGTTACTTTTTTTTATTGGGTGGGAAAATCATCTTATGACATCCCCGCTTTTGGGCGGGACGGGAGATAGTGTCAGACTTTTACTGACTAAAAACACTTTCGATTTTAGTGTTTACAAGTTTAATTCAAGTTTTTAAAACCAATATAAAAAAAATGATAATTTATGTTTTTTTTTTTACTTATCTCTTTTCTATAAGTAGAATTTATTGTGCTAGGGTTAGAAATCATCAACACTTCACGCGCTTCAGGGTGGAATGAGAGGGCAGACTCACTGATTAAACCCACCTGTGTTTCAAACGTTCCTGCAGCAATGTGTAAGGGTTTTCCACCAGTCGACCTTAGTTTTGTGCAGAGGTAGAATACGGCCGATGCGGTTAAAAGAGACCTTCAATAGAAACCTAGTTCTATAAAAACACTCGTTTGATTATTAGGATAGTAAAGTGAAATAAAAAACAGCAAAAACGATCGTGAAAGAACACAAACGCTACTAATATTTTAAATGAAGACAAATAGACGAGATAAAACGGCAGAGATAAAATAAAAAAATAAACCTGGCCGGTACACCAACACTGCTGTTGTTTCTCGCCTGCCAGTCTTTTGTACCGCCTCTTGTGACGGCTTTCGATAAAATTCCGCTTTCTGACGCCCGTGATGGAAAAAGTGCCCGATATTGTTGTTTGTTTTTGATGCCGGGTCATATTTCAACTCGGACAATAGCGCTGTTTTTACAAAATACGATATTTGCATGCTTTATTATGAAAGATTAAGTTATCGCTTTTACACTTCTTTTTTTGTATTGTTGTTAAGGTTATTGGTTTTTATGAGATTTCTCACGCTCTTTGGCGAAGCGAGAGAGCGTGTCAGACTTTTACTGACTAAAATCCACTCCTATACCTTCTTTGCCTTCGTATCAGATTCCCGGGGTATACTTTCGCACAATCCATTGTACAGAGTAGAATTTTGAAATGGGTATTTTATTTATTAAACTGGCATTTATTACTTTTGAGGTATGAGCTCGAAAAATAAGTACTTAAGTTTTTCGTGCGACTCAGATATTATGACAGGGGTCTATTAGGCCATGACGTGTTATAATGTAGAGCAGTGGTGGCCGAATTGTAACGGCTCCGGCTGACGAGTTGTAGGTCGCGGGTTCAAACCCAGCCAGGCGCATTAATTTGTGTAATTTATTTTATCACCACTGCTCTCAAAACGGTGAAGGAAACCGGCATGTTCTAGCAACAAAAATTCTAAGACATGTGACATTCACCAACCCGCACTGGACCGCGTGGTGGATTACGGCCCATTCCCTCTCCTGGAGTTTTGATCGTAAAATGGATCGCGTTAAGATTTTGTGGTAGGGCCTATTGTGCAGTAGTTTTCCATGCCCTAATTAACTTTAGCTATGACAAATTAATTGTCAAATATTATGACAATTATTTACGAAGTGCCTTGCCTGTGCATGACACCACCTCGACCAGGGGGACCGCTATTTCTGTCACACATCTATTTAACCATAGCACGCCCTAATTAACACACCTGCAAAACTCTGACCCCATTTCACCTCACGCTCCCGAAAAAAACTTTAAATTCTGACCCTTGTCGACTTACCATGTTTTTTTTTGAACGGACATGAAATAACTTTTACTCTTACCATTACACTGATATTATAAACACGAAAGTTCATAAGTATGTGTGTGTGTTTGTATGTTTGTTACTTCTTCATGCTCGAACGGCTGAACGGTTTTGGATGAAATTTGGCACAATAGATATTCCATTTTATAGAATATTCTGCCGCCGTAATTCAAAAGGGCACAACTGACGTTTTTTTACGAAATTGATTTAAGTACATATTCGGAATAAAAAAAAAATCTAATTTCGATAATATATTTAAAAAATAATTGAAAAATAATGATAGTTGTGCCCTTTTTAATTACGACGGCAGTATTGTTGTCTGCTGTTTTCACCTTCAAATATATTCTTTATAGGTTTCAAAGTAAAAAAAAAAATGTAAAATTTTCCAATCGATTTCTGGACCATCAAAAAGTGGAGGTAAGCTCAAACTAGCCTTTGACGTTGTATAAGTGCCCATGTAGGCCTCTGTGAAATAAAAAACTTTTAAATTTTGAATTTTTTTTTTTAAACCACAACCTTCTATAGTTGAACCCAAACAGAGAGAGAATAAATCACACTAATATTCAGCTGAATGAATTTCGATGAAACTTGGTACACAAGGAGACCATGTCCTGGAGTAGTACACAGGATATTTTTTATCCCGGGGCTATGTACGCTTGGGAGAACTTTCAACTTTCATCACCTAGTGTAAGTATACACTGTAACATCGTGCTCACAGAACAATGTTAATTAACATTAATTCGGAACAATTAGTAGCTAGTACTGTTGATTTTAAATGTTCTGACTTTTATGTCCTTTTGGATTGGGATGGAAAGAATGCATCGGATAGATCAACCAATGTAATTAGTATAGCATAGTCAGCCTTTTTTTAATGTTCCCACTGCTGAGACTTAGGCCTCCTCTCTAGGAGAGGCCATAGGCTATAATTCACAACGCGGGCTCAGTGCGGGTTGGTGAATATCACATATCTTCGAATTTTTGGTTCTAGGACATGCCGGTTTCCTCACGATGTTTTCCTTCACCGTTTTGAGAGCAGTGGTGATGAAATAAATTACACAAAGTAATGCGCCTGGTAGGGTTTGAACCCGCGACCTACTACTCGTAAGTCGGGGCCGTTACCACTCGGCCACCACTGCTCTCTCTCCAATGTAATTATAATATTTTTCCCTTTTTTATTTGATATACTACTGATATACTAGTGCTTGATTGCGATCTCACCGGGTGGTAAGCAGTGAAGCAATCGTTGATGGTGAGGCGTACTAGTTCATTAAGATCCTATTCACTCTAGCCTTGAAAAAACCCCAAATATAATCGGATGGGACGACCGCAGCAGGCAAATATACATGTTCTTTTTCCCTAATTTGAAAAAAACAAGACGTGATTAGCTCTATGTTATAAATGAATTATAATAACGGTTTTCTGAAAACTGGTTCGTACGTTTCATATACAGACAGGCGTCACGTTTCATAAAGAGTCATCGCCATAATTTCAGCTGAAAGACAATACACTGTTAGATATGGGCCTCCCCCAAGTATGGTCACAACGACCCGACCTGTGCATCTCGCATCTATCGGATTCCCGCATCCCTCACCAGGTCATCGGTCCACCTTGTGGGAGGGAGGCCTTCCAAAGCTGTCCCACGTATTAAAAAAAAATTAGCGATTACTTGTGATATAGCTCGAGAAATAGGTACTCACCTACTTAATTTCAAATTGTTCAGCAATTGCAGTTTTCATTTTCATTTATATCATCACAAATGATGCCAAATACGTAAATCTTTTGTGAAGTGTCAGGATCGAAACACGTCTGTGTCCACTTTATCCGCACAAACTTACCTATGAAAACAGTTCGATTCCCGAATTGAGTTACAAAGATTTTTCCGAAATGTAAAAAAAAAAACTTTTTGTTACGTAACTACAAATTTACGGGTTTCCGATTTATTCCTATATCTATTGTATAAGACCTTGCTTTATGCCAAATTTCAGGATTCTGAGTCAACGAGAGGTACTCAATGAAATTTAATTCCTTTGAGAGTGTTGAAATGTACGTTTTTTGCGACATAAACGGCCGTATCTTTTTTCCCATTAACTTAGAAGTTTGATTTTTTCACAGCTTCAAAGGACCGCAGACTTAAGTAAACGGTTTTACTTTTAACTTGATGCCTCTACGCGTTTCTGAGACGGACGGACAACAAAGTGATCCTATAAGGGTTCCGTTTTTTCCTTTTGAGGTACGGAACCCTTAAAAAAATCTATCAATGTAAACGACTGGTTCGATCCACAAACTAACAGTTTATACACGGGATCGCCGGTTGGTTTGTTTGTAAATACAGACAAACGCCACATTCCGTGGCGTGGGTGAATGAAGGAAAACATTGATACAGGCGGCCGACGAAGCCGATGATAACTTGTAATTATTGAAGTCATATTTTTTAAATTTAATCATAAATGTTGATACGTAGTAGTGTGGTTTCTAATAATAATAATATAATATTCCACAACTTTCACACAACGTCGTCTAGTCCCAAGCCAAGCAGAGCTTGTGTTATGCGTACTAGACAACTGATAAACATACTTATATATTTTTAAATACATACATATTATAGATAATTTACACCCAGACACAGAACAAATGATCGTGCTCATCACACAAACATTTGTCTTGGGTGGGAATCGAACCCACAACCTCCGGCATAGCAGTCAGGACCACTGACCACTAGACCAACAGGCCTGTCAAATAATTTAAATGCACCACAAACACATTCTCAGTCTTCACGTGGTTAGGGGTGGGTGTCTGGCATTGACTTAATAGAAAGATGGCCGCCTTAGTCGATATCAACCCAACTTTCGTCCTAGTATCAACTAATTATCATTATACAAGGTGACGAAAAATTCCACCACTGGGGGTCCAGAATCATGTACTGGATCCGTGGTATTCGTTTGAACGTCGATGTCAAAGAGGTCGACTATGTCAGAGATGTCACCGTGTACAAGAAGTTCGAATCCAGTTTTCAAGTTTCCCTTACAAGTATGACATACAACTTTTAAATGAAAATTTGCCCACAATACGTTTATCAAACAATGGCACACTCCTAGACTGAAAAGTTATGATTGCATTCTACACATTTCCTCGTTTCGAGGCTGAATAATCGCTGAATAAACTTTATTCTAAAGTTTTGAGTTGATTTAGGTGCTAGTGAGGTAATATTCTTAACGCTTTACGGTTTGAGTTTAAGATGAACACACAAGTAGTAACTTTGTTAGAGGTTTGTTTAGTTTCTAGAGCTGACTTCTCCCGCCTAGAGTCGAGCGCGAGGACATATCAGAATTTTACTACCTAAAATCACACCTGTGCCTTTTTAACTTTAATGGTATAAGCTAGTCCTTGACTGCGATCCCACCTGATGGTAAGCAGGGATGCAATTGATGATGGTAAATCGCACTAGTTTATTAGGGACCTATTCACTCCAGCTTTGAAGACACCTAAATTATAATCGGACAGAAAGACCGCTGCAAGCGAATTGTTCCAATCCTTCTATGTACACGGTATAAACTACGAGGCCTCCAGACCGTAGAATTGTCGGGTTACTCGCCGTACTTGGGGTTGTCCGATGGGAGAAAGGTGATGGCGGAATCAAGTCATGTAATTCCTGCGCACACTCTCCAAAATGCATGCTGTAAAATATCCAAAAAGCTGGCTACCGTACGCCTGTGCTTCAGGCTTAGTAGATTGGTGTTACCCATATCTGGAACCCAAGAGAAAAAGTCCCAATTCTTTTGTAATACGACGATTCCTAATATGTTTGTACTACGACATTGATTTATAAATCAATGATTACGTTTGAAGTATATACCTAACATTGATGTATATATCAAATACTATTAACATTAATGTAGAAACGGAATGTTATGAGTGTTATAATAAATGAGTGGAACGTAAAGATGAATGACAGATGTGAAACAAGCATGTGATTGAGTGAAATGGATGTAAAAGAGATAAATAATTTATGGTAAAAGTGTGAGAGAATGTTATAAGGAGAGTAATGGAAAACTAAAAAACCAAATGTTATATAGAAAAAAAAGCTTCTGCCAGCAGTTTTGTCCGCGTGAAAGTAGGTTTTCCCGTCCAACTATAATTTAGGTGTCTTCAAGGCTAGAGTTAATAGGCTCTTAATAAACTACTGTGCCTGACCATCAATGATTGCATCTCCGCTTACCATCAGGTGGGATCACAGTCAATCACTGGTTTATATCCATTAAAAAAAAAGGTTTCTCCATACTAACTTTGGACTCACGTTTCATCTCCTTAGAGGCTGAATTGTAGAAAATCCTCTCTTAGTACTCACCTACATTACAAAAGGAAATTTTGTGCAAAATTCACACTCCTAGGCCCTGTAGTTTCGGCTGTGCGTTGATATGTCAGTCAGTTTCTCCTTTTATATGAATAGATAAAAGTTTACTGAACTAAGCCGTGATTTATTTGGTCCCAAACTAACCAATTTCGCAGTAATGCAGAATGACATCAAATATGAACAAATTGAATTACAAGTTATATAATTGTTTAAAGTGCGATACTGTCAGAAGTTGTACTGACTAAACTGTCGCCTTTTTTTTTAAATATAAATAAAAGTAAAAAAAAAACATGTTTGATTTGATTCGACAGTTGGATACTTTTAGTGCTTCACGGTTTGCTACTCGTGTTTCGTGAAGCCTGAGGTTTCCTTCACGTAGTTATTTTATTTATTACTAGCTGACCCGGCGAACTTCGTACCGCCTAATAGTAAAGATAACGCCATCTAATGGCATTACCAAAACAGCATAATTCATTTTATTATGATATTTTAATTCGACATGGCGTTGTATTCGAATTATTTTTCGTGTTTTTTTTTTTAATTTTTTCCCGCCTTTAGCTTTGAAGTATCTCGAAAATTTTAAGACCAACATTTTCCGCCGTTTTTTTTAGTTTTAGTGAGACTTACAAACAGCTATTCATTTTTATATATTTAGATATTCTTTATGAAAAACACAAGATAAGAATATTTATAAACACAAGGTACAATCTCTTAAAGACAACCTTTGAATAGATTTATTTTTGCTATTTCGTCTTCTGAATACCTACTTTTCTGATCTTTGAGACGGATCTGCCAGTTACCAGCTGATGTTTATGACTTTATTCATTACAAATCTTTCCTCTTTATAAAATTGGGATAGATATCTATATAGATAGGCTAGTTTCGTGATTGTCTCTGTATGTACTAACAATAGCTTTAAGCTAAGTAATAAATGGACTTTAGTCTGAAGTAAACGTCACATATTTTTTTACGTTTTATTTGAAGGCAGTTTTATTAAGTACCACTTATATGCACGCCCCTGACATCGTGTTTACACTTTAGTTCGCCTTTTATCATCGCCTTTTAGTGCGCCTGTCGTTCTTCAAGAAAATACAGGTAAAATGTTTTAAAACAAGAAAATTCTTTAAAATATTTCACGAGCGTAAAAAATTCCCTCCTTTAATCTTACACAGAAAATGCCATGACATAATTCGGTGCTGTAAGTCTTCAAAAAACTTTCTTTCAAAGGCCAAATTCTTCTTCCTAAGAGTTTAAAACTTCTACAAGTTACTGAACCACAATGAAGTCATTGTCACGTGTCCTCAAATACTCCATTCATTTGCTTGAGTTCAAGTTTACGCTTCACCCTTCTCAAACTGATGAATGGCGTTTGCAAGGCTTCTTTAAAGAATTTTAAAGTTTTGTACTTGTGGTCTATAGTCCCTTGAACTTCTGGCCGGAATTAAGTGCACCCATACACGTACTGCCACCTCTGTAAGTCTCCAAAAAACTTTCCTTCAAAGGCAAAATCCTGCTTCCTTTAAAGTGTTGAGTTTAAAACTTCTTCAGGTTTCTGAACCCTTTGACAATGAAGCCATTGTGACGTGGTCTAAAATACTTCATTCAATTGTTTGAGTTCAAGTTTACGCTTCACCCATCTTGGACTGATGAATGGCGTTTACAAGGCTTCTTTAAAGAATCTTGAAGTTGTGTACTTGAGGCATAGTCCCTTCTTTATCTGGCCGGATAGAGGCCGCTGACCTTTAAATCCATTTTCTTTGCGAAATATTGATTGATTTACATAATTGTGCTATGTACTTTTTGAAGGACACTTAACCAGCATTTTTTTTCGTGTAAACATATTTCTAAATATCGAAAGGATTAGGGAAAACAATCGAAAAAATATCATGTTTTTAATTTTTTTGGCAGTCTTAAGAATAAAAAATGTTGATAATGTTTTGCATGAATCTATAACAAATATATATATTTTTTCAAACCTATTGACCTAGCCGTTACCGAAGAGTCAAAGTCAAAAGTTTTTTATTTCACATAGACCTACATGGGCCCTTATAAAACGTCAGAAGCTAGTGCACCAAATTGGTCGTTTCCTTTGGAGAAGAACCGGCAAGAAACTCCATAGTAGAGAGCATAGAGCATAGAGTAGGCTTCAGAAAGTCACTGTTTTATTTATAGCGCTGCTCCAGAGTTAGGGCCTTAAAGTACATGCCTGCTCATGGGGGTCCATGGGATCGGTTCTGAAAAGGATGTACCTACTCATGGTCCTGGAACTCAAAA
Source organism: Mythimna vitellina (assembly GCA_949316375.1). Taxonomy (NCBI): domain Eukaryota; kingdom Metazoa; phylum Arthropoda; class Insecta; order Lepidoptera; family Noctuidae; genus Mythimna; species Mythimna vitellina. The sequence goes on from OX438684.1 coordinate 38,009,993, forward strand.
TGCAACTGAAGAAACACAGGTGTCATTTTAGTCAGTAAAACTCGTAGAGCGAGAGAAGTCATAAGATGATTTTCCACCCCAAAAAGGCGCTTTTCAAGTACATCTTCCGTGCTTAAATTATGATTGTAACTTAGTTTTCAAATTGAAGTGTATATGTGTGTGCGTAATTTCAGTTACTACACGCTGTAATAAACCAACAATTATATTGAACAGTCAAACACCTCGAATTTACCGTTTTCATAAACACAGCGAGACTTTCGTTTCTTGACGCTCGGCAGTTAAAATTAGAATTTATAATAAATAAACCATTAGTTGATTAGTCTAGACAAAAATGTAAATACAGGTTACATGATCCACATGTGGTATGAGTGTTAAACGGAAAATTATTTTTCAACACGCTTGTATTGAAAAACGTCGTTTGATACACGTGGAAATTGGTCACTGCAGCACTCGGCTCCTTAACACTCTGAATTCCGCCTCGGTCGCAGCAATGACAAACTTTCTCCAGTTGTATCAAAATGTACTATTGTCTTCCATCTTTTTTTCATGTTTACCGGAATATAATTAGGTGCGTAATAACCAGGAATGTTATGGAGTTCCATAACAGAAACCATCAGATATCCGAAATAAAAAAATGTCCGTAACTGTAACTGAAACCTGTATAACAAAAGTTTCGGATAGTTTCGAATAAAAGCAGAGTATAACTGACAGGTGACGACAGGTTTTTGTTCGTTTTGCCCGGCCGTACGAATGGTACCTAATCTATCTATATATATGTATATAAAATGAATTGCTGTTCGTTAGTCTCGATTTCGAGAATGGTTTGACTGATTTGGCTACTTTTGGTCTTAAAATATTCGTGATAGTCCTAAATATAAATTGACGAAGAAAAAAAACCGAATACAACGCTAAATATAATTCTAAAATGAATTAAGCTGGTTCTGGTAATATAAGTAGATGGCGTTATATATTGACAGTTCAGCTAAAAGGTACGGAGCGGATATATAATCGGTTGTAAGCAAAAAAAAAAAACAAATCAAAATATTTTTATTTCACATAGGCCTACATGGTCACTTATAAAACGTCAGAAGCTAGTGCACGGTTCTAAAGAAGAACCGGCAAGAAACTACATAGTTACTATTTCATTTCATGGTTACTCATGGTTCTCATGGTTACTCTCAACAGATGGAAAACTGATAGGTTTTAAACCGTAATAGTCTGTCTCTTGTTCTATACAGAGCAAGAGAAATTAATTTGTGGCTTCAGTAGGTAGGCCTAATGCAAAAATACTTCAAAGATTTTATATGTAACTTTATGAAATTTTTAGAAAAATAAATTTGCTCTTTTTATTTTCATTTTCATTCCGAGTATGTAAACCTTATTGTTGTAAATTTCCATTTACCTCTATGTCCAATTTATTTAGGTCCAAGTACTTTATAAACTATGTCCAAATTCGCAACGAAAGGGTGAAAGGGGAGTGCTGGCTCCGGGAGTCGATCGATATTTGGTTGATTTTATTTGTGCCAAAGATTGGGGTCGGGCAAATATACTCCAATTTTATTACTTGAAATAACAATGGGAGGGTTCGTAAACAGGTAGAACATGATTGAGTTGTGTTTAGAGAATTATTTGACAGTCCTAATTATATATGAAGAGTTCACATTATCGTATCTTCTACATATTATAATATCGGGATTGATTCCCGTACGGAACAAATATTTGTATGGCCTGCAGATACATTATAGATAGTTTTTGGATCTGGGTAGCTTGCGAATGTGAGTTTAAATGTTAGGGAACGCATTCATGATACAAGGGTTTTGTTTTATTGGGTGGGAAAATCATCTTATGACAAATCTCACTCTTGCGGAGAGGGTAGTGTAGTGATAGTGTCAGACTTTTATTGACTAAAAACCCACTCCTGTTCCTTCGTTGCCTTCGTCCCAGGGCCCCGGGTTTCGCTTTCACACTACCCGTGGCCCCAGTCGGCTTCGACCCTGCTGGGCCCCTACGATTTGCTGACATCTTGAGGCACGCGTGGAACAGTGAGCGCCGTCGACGACTTGGACTCAGTTCGGACGGTTACCGGACGACCCACCATTGCTCGCCGTATGATACAAGGGTAATTAATTCCTAGTGTGGAAATAGTTTTTTTTTTTTATAAAAATGACAGATATATATCTGTCTAAAAAGCAAAGTATTGACTTACCCAATAACTAATTAAAATTTCCAATACAAAGACTGCGAATACAAAGGCATGCATGATATAAAGCCCTCAATATAGTGTACGACTTTTATAAAAACACCTAAATGAAAAACTACCGAGCATTTCAAAGGCAGACAATGGAAATTTCATTTCATGAATTCTAACTACCCGAGTATGTGTGAGATATGACGGGCATTTTATGATGCGAGCCGCTCCCGGATACAACTATTGTCGACATTTTTACGCTCAAATACCGACTTTTTTAATTCTTTTTTTTTATTTTTATGCTTGATAGGTTCGTGCTTGACGACTATCTCAAATGATAGAAAGCGACGATGGAACGTGCTTACCTAGAAGTAACGTATTCACTCTTGACTTCAAGATTGCCGGGTTGTAGCCATCAAGAAACACAGATTCCGGCAAGGAATTCCACTCCTTAGCTCTACGCTCAATGAATGTGTTCCCAAAACGTTTTGTGCGTATATGTGGGATGTCCACCATGTACCGGTGGCGCATTCTACGTAAAGACAGAAGGGATAATCATTTTACGAATTGAAATAACAATAAAACTTCTAGATTATTAAAATTCCACAACTATCACACCGTCTAATCCCAAGCTAAGCAGAGCTTGTGTTATGAGTACTAGACAACTGATAAACATACTTATACATTTCTAAATACAAACATATTATAGATAAATTACACCCAGACACTGAACAAATCGTGCTCATCACACAAACATTTGTCCTGGGTGCAAATCGAACCCTCGACCTCCGGTATGGCAGTCAGGGCCACTAACCACTAGACCAACAGGTCAGTCGAAGTCGAATTTCAGTTAAATACAGAACTTGAAGTATTCCTTCCAACATTATACGAGTATGGTTTCATATTACAGATATATATTTTTTTACTCCACCTGCCCTTTTATATCTCTTACAACCATAACCTATAGCACGTCATTCTGTCCTTAGGGAGATAATGTAGTATGGGCGATCCCTAGGGAATAATGAGATTTGAATTTGGAACGCGAAAAACCGTCAACAATCGTACGTCCATCAAACAAGTTTATTGAATATTCAATCTGGCAACTAACAAAAAAAAACGTGGTTACTGACGAGTTTCTAAAAAAAAAGTAATGAAAGAGCTCCCGCGTACAGAAAATTGAAACTATAGAATCTAGAGTAGTGAATTTTGTTTGTTTCGAATCTCAAAACGTGTTGTGTGATTGTTAAGATTAACTTGTAAATTATTTATATTTCTCTAATGTATGATTTGTTTGACTAAATTGTCTTTTAATTATCTCACAGATTGTGTAAAAAGTAGAATATCCAACACGGGGATAAAGCTGTATTTGTCTTTGGTGACTTTAATTCCTCACTTAACTCAGGTTTCTTTTTTAAATCCCTAAGCTCGGGAGTTAATTATATAAATCCCTCACTGACGTTCAGGATTAAAATTAGCAACCTTCGTTTCGTTCGGAATTCAACATGTCGCCCGCGACTCTAGTATCTCTTTCCAAAGCAAATCTATACAGCCACTATCAATGTGCATTTCATATGATAATTTTCAGTTTATCTAGTACATTACTGATACCCCGTGCATCGGAGAGCACGTGAAGCGGTTGGCCACGGTTGATACTCGTAGATCTCTGACAGACGTTACGGGTAGTCAGACGCCAGAAAGTCTGACCATCAGTTTATGAAAGGAGGATACTCTTGGAATCTATCAATACATAAAACACTTAACATATATACTAACTTATATATACACTTAAATAAAAAATCTAAAAACTAAAATATGGCGTCAAAAAACTCCTCCGCATCGCAGTCGACTGGAAGTGTGCCCAAACGGCTGGCGGCATTGCCACGTTGTATGGCAATGCTTAATCTCTGACCGAGGTAAAAGCCAGCCCTTGGGTCACGCGAAGTGTCAACTGAGCGTTTGGATACTCTTTGGATAAACACGATAGTGTTGTCCAGTAACTGGGTTATGGAGATCTCAGAGGCAGACACTTCATGTAAAACACAGGTGGAAGTCGACCACAAGCTAGTTGAGAAGAGATTAGGGAGATGATTAATTTAAGACTACAGCTCCCAAACATCGACGTCCTTCCTCGATTAACAAGAAGGACCAGAGTCCCTGTGATCAAGATGACAGGGTTTTATATTATATGCTGGTCCAGGTCAACTACCACTACGGTGTACAAATTGATTAGTTTGGATGTTTTTTTTTTACATTAGAAAATATTGTAGTACCTATTGTATAATGTAGAAGCATTTTTTTTCAGTTTGTAAATGTGAGCACCATAGAGCTATTTATGTTTTTGAGTTACTATTAGACTTGTTTGACATAAATGAGCATGGAATTTGAGAGTTTGTCATGCTCACTCAAATGTCTCACTGATTTTTCTGACTGACTGACTTCTTGACATTTTAAAAGTGCCTGTAAATGGTTTATTTGAAATAAAATGTTTTGAATCTTTGATTCAAATAATACAACTTGATTGTACGTCAGAATCCCTTTCAAGAGTCAACCGGAAGGTTGCCTTACCTGGCCTTAATGAATACGTCCTTCAAAAAGGTCAAGTGCTTAGTACCCGCAACGGGTGCGCGTGTAACTTACTGTAGACGAGACAACAGAAACGAGAAAAACGTAGTAACGTAGCTCTCTATAGCTCTTTCATACCCCATGGCTAGACATCGTGTATTTCGTTAAATCATCATCATCATTTCAGCCGAAATATGTTCACTGTTAGACATAGGTCTCCCCCAAGTGTCGCCATAACGACCGGTCCTGTGCGTCTCGCATCCATCGGATTTCCGCGACCTCAGTTTTCTAGTACGTACTTTCTATCGAATCTTTCGTCGCCCTCGACCATCTGTTTTGCGAGCAAAGTGGCCTGCTCACTTATTTTGATTATACGCTTTTGTAATTAAGAAAAAAAAAAGAAATGTCACGGTTCGTCAAATACTATGATCTAATAATAAAGAGAAACAGCTTTTCACCACAATCAGCTGATTACTACACCGACTTATCACTAGGTCTGATAACAGATAACGAATATTTTTCATGATAAGTGTTTGTGTTCGAAATGCATGTTGGTACCCAGTGTTATCAAACTGTGTTATATCAATAATAAATAACAATAGACTGAGTTTTACAAAGTTAGAAATTGCATACGCCGAATGTACGAGTTTAGTAGTTGCTGAATACGGTTATAGGACTTGTAAAAACCTAATTTCCAAATAAAATAACAAGTTGAGAGATCTTCTTTACATTATTAGCCTTTTAACTACATACGTACACACACAGACTATCGATTTGTTGGCAAACTTTTTTAGTAATTAATGCGAGGGGAGATTATGTCACTTCCTATAAATTTTCTTCCTACCTGGTAGATTCAATGTACCCAAAGTCACCACCACACTTTGGTGACAGAACACTAAAAAAGAGAATACCATACCTATTGAACAGTCTGCCGGCAGACATAAGGAGTGAAACAAACACAAATAGATTTAGACGCAAATTAAAATTATATTATTTAGAAATGTTTTAAGTACATTTAAGTATGTCTAGAGACTCACCGACCCCACAGTCAAACCATTGGAACGGTTTTGTAGGGCTTATCTTATAATTTACTTACTTTTTTGGAATAAAGATAAATAAATAAAAATATTTCTTTCTTACCATCTGCGACCCGAAACCTAAAGGGGACCTATGCGCAGGCGACAATGTCTTGTAATTGACGAAGTAGGTACCTTGGCCGCAAAGACATGCCATGTATAATTTATATGATTATTAACGAGTTTGATAACAACCTCCTGTAATGTTGTGCAGACTCAAAATAGCACCTAGTATCATTATCTTCCTGCCCTTGTCACGTGTTATTAAGAAACGACGCAACACGTTTTTTTTTCTTTCTTTCCACCCGTCACGATATCACTAACTCCCTTTCCTCTCATGTCACTGCTTACAAACAATTTTCTTTATCATAACTCTTTTAGTAAATAATGTGTCCTTTAAATAAACCTGTCTATAAATTGAGTAATTGATCGTTCCCGGCTCATATTGTGGCTAGCGCCAGAAATCGATGTATGCCGTTAAATTTATTGAACAAGCCCGAACGAAAATGTAAAATATCTTTCCTGTTTATTGTATTCCTGGTAGTTAAATAGATTCCCTATTATTGCGTTTGTGGTAGGAGGAAATATCAATGCTAAAACAATGGTGATAGCCTAAAGCACTGTCAGTAACGCTGCGTAATAGCTGTTCGATTTTCACCTAAAATTACAATGATTAATCATCATTGGTAGAACTCGCAGAGAATTTCGATGTAATGCTATTGTTTGTGTATATTTAGTATTATAGCTAGTTATCCGTTTTTAGGGTTCCGAATCTCAAAAGGCTTAAACGGAACTCTTATAGGATCACTTTCTTGTCCGTCCGTCTGTTTGTCTTGTCTGTCTGTCAAGACCCTTTATCTCAGGAACGCGTGGAGGTATCAAGTTGAAATTATTAAAAACCATACACTCAGGTCTGCGGTCCCTTGAAGCTGTGAAAAAAATCAAACTTCTGAGTTTACTAAAAAAAAGATATGTCACAAAAAACGGATATTTCAACACTCAAGAGAATTAAAATTTATAGGGTACTTCCCGATGACCTAGAATCCTGAAATTTGACATGAAGTAAGGTCTCACAGCACAACTATAGGAAAAAATCTGAAAATTGTAAATTTGTAGTTACGTTACCAAAAAGACTTTTTTGCGATTCGGAAAAATCTTACTAACTCAATTCGGAAATTGAACATTTTTCATAGGTAAGTGTCCGTGCACGTTCTTCACGGTTGGAACGTGCAATTTAGCTTCACTTGTTTTTTTTTACTGACCGACATTTTGACAATTCAAAAGCGCCTGTACTTGGTCTATTTCAAATACACGTTTCTGATTTCTGAATGTACAACAGCTGCACTCCCTCCTAACTCTTCAGAGAAGACAGTCGTGTTGTTCTGTCATCTGTAACAAATCTGTCAATTAAAGAACAGACATAGTATCATGAGGTCAGGTTACTGTATATAATAAATTGACTTTTAACGATATTATGAGTTGATGATTCACCATGCGATTATGCTGAATATAATAATAATATCGTAATTATCTATAATAAGCTAGACAGTTAGCGCATGTGCTAGCGATCAGGAAATGCCCTCGATATTGCAAATCTTTTTGAGTCAGTCTTTATGTTGTGTTTAGGTACTTACTTTTCTTTTCGGAGGGAAAATCATCTTATAACATTCCTCGCTCTTGGGCGGAGCGGAAAAATAAAATAAACATAGAGTCAGTTGGTCCTTTGATCTTAACCTTTTGAGTAGCGTAATTAGAGACACAATAGAAAGACAATGACCGAGCAACTCCGGCGTTCGCTCGGGGTTTAGTGAACTAATTAATTTAAGAATCAAATAATATAACTTAAAAGCTAGTTTGGATGTAGGTTTAGATAAGATCAGTTTGCACAGACCGACATCCCTTAAACATAATCTATTTTCTAATTTTAATACTATCCGTTCGTCTAGGTTTCTTTTTTTTCTTGTTAGGTTCGCGCTTGACCGCTATCTCACCTAATTGAAAGCGACAATGCGGTCGACGCGGAACGCGCTTACCTAGAAGTAACCTATTCACTCTTGACTTAAAGATTCCCGGGTTATAGTCAGGAAACACAGATTCCGGCAAGGAATTCCACTCCTTAGCTGTACGCATAATGAATGTGTTCCCAAAACGTTTTGTGTGTATTTGATTTTTTTTTATTATTGGTGGCTCAGACAGAATTGTCTTGTACTATATACCCTTCTCTTCAGATCTTTTATCAAAGGACTCTTTCCATATATATTGCAATTAATTTTAACATCTCCTAATACATTCGTAAAGAAAGGTAGATGACCGATAGAAATTCCCGTTTTTGCTAACATATCTAGAAAGAATGAAATCGTCAAGTAACTTCTTCTGTTCTGTATGTCATACTTTATTGACTAAAACTCACACCCTACTCCTTCAGTTGCCCTTGGCGTTTCGGGGCCATGGTGACTCTGTTACCTCTGTTATCTATGGTTTCCCTTCCTTTAATCTGCCATCTTTGTTAGTTTGATCATTACGATTGACCCTAATAAAATTAGTATTGTTTTTGTTATGATTTCCGGTTCCTTAAAAACACACACACAACCTTTAAACACGTTTTTGTTTATTTTTAAAAATAAAAGAAAATAAAAACATGTTTCTTAGCTTTAGTTTGTTCAACATTAGAATGGGGTATTTTAATCTGTATGAGAAAAAATCTAAAAATATATTATTAAGATAGCTTATGTAATTAGCAGTTGGTTTTAGTTTATTAAATAACAAAAAAAAAAATTAATGTTCTATAGCACCATGAAATAGTAGCCACCATATAACTACGTCATTCGGCTGTGTAAGCTAAAGTGACAGCTGTCAACTGTCAACTGATCGGCCATACTGAGTGGATACCAGCGCATTTGTTTACACAGTCTACTAACGTGACTGACGTTCACTGTGTTTTGCATTTACGTCAAATTAAGCGCGTTTGAAAATGTAAGTTTTAAATGCATTTTTAGGGAATTTAACGACTAAATAAAAAAAAGGGTTTTTTTTAGTGGCTTATTAGCACTGTACAATAAAATCGAGACACTATTCAATAATCAAACTCTATTACAAAAGAAAAGTTTTTGATGAACTCCGACAACTAATGTAAGATTTAACTTATGTTTAGGGTGCTAGTAGAAATGATTCCTTTAAGTAAAATTTTCTATCCAGTATTTATAGTAGGTATTTACTTTCCCTCCAGACGGCGTTACAAAATTCCAACCTGTATAAGTCACCTAAAAAAACTAAAGACCTGCTATGTGTTGTGTAGATATTGAACGAGTAAACTGTAATATCGGACTAGTCACACATTGAACGCGTTAGATCACTCACTGACCTTGAAACTACTCTGTAAACGAAGCAATAATACTTTTAGTTTGCAGAACATTCAATAGACATATCTTTGCTACATCAGAAATTTTATTTTTCATTACATTTTGCAGAGAAGATTCAAAATGGCGATAACCTTTTCAATACACGTACTCGAAAACCCGCTCCACATTCACATCATTCACGTTTATTAACTGTTGACCACACTAGTGCAGAAAAGTGCGCGAGCTCGCCGTCTCCAAAATAGTATTTATCTTATTAGACTGGGCGCTAAGCGACCCCATGAGTCGTGCGTCAACCCCCGTTCATTTATTTCTTCGTAAATGTATTAAAAAACGTTTTATATACGGCTGCATAACACCCTCCCTCTATCTCTATCCACATGTATATTCATAACTCTTTTAGTAACACTCGTTTCATCCTTCCTCTCCACATGATCATACCAAGAAAAACAATTCCCTTTCAACTTATATGGGTACGTTCATAACATTTTACTATTAGCTCTATACAGACGTATGTTGCTACATACGCAGGACTCGATAGAATATAAATTTTATTTATTATGAAGGCTTTACTCTGCCAACTTCTGCATGTGACACAAACCGATGAACCGCGTAAAAAAACTATGCCTACGTGTACTTATACGGGGACGAGATTATCTAGCTCGATTACCGAACACAGCTCACTGAAGATTTGTTGTAGGACTTATAAAGTAGAATCGACGGCTGTTGAGGACAAAGGGCGTGTTTCATAATGCAAGTATATTAATATATATTTAGGCTGCTGGGCTGGACTTGTCTGCTGCATGTCGATCGAGCGGGGGGCCGGTAATACACAAAGTTGGTGAACTGAAATCGCACGATGGGGTCGCATTAGAGGTCTGCCTTAGGAATTGGCAAGAAGTGGCTCACAGCCGGGAACAATAGAAGGAATGGAGAGAGGTCTTTGCCTAGCTGTGAGACAATATAGACTAGTTATAATAATGTCTCATTTCCATCGGAATCGGTTTTCGGATACAGGTTTTTTTATTTTTATTGATATAAACCAGTGCTTGACTGCGATACCACCTGATGGTAAGCAGAGATGCAATCATTGATTGAGGTGCACTAGTGCATTAAAAGCCTATTCTAGCCTTGAAGACACCAAATTTATATTTGGACGGGAAGACCGCAACAGGCAAATTGTTCCAGACCTTCGATGTACGCGGTATTAACGACGAAGCGAAACGCTTAGTACGGACCGTTGAAGTTTCAACTACGTAAGGGTGAATACTCGCCGTACGTCGGGTTGTCCGATGGTAGAAAGGAGATGGTGGAATCAAGTCATGCAATTCCCGCGCACACTCTTCAAAATGTAACCTGTAAAATACCGATAGGCTGGCTACCCTGCGCCTGTGCTCGAGGCTTTGTAGATTGGAGTTAACCAAATCTGGATCCCCAATTAGCCTCTTCGGACGCCTTTCCACTGAGTCCTAAGCTGCGAAATGGCATTTTGCAGTACCAGCCCATATGTGACTGGTACATAGGTAAAGCAAAATCGTGTCTCATTGTCGCGTTGCACCTTTTAGCCGGGTACCTTTACTTCTATCTTTCTGTTTGACCTTACTCTTCCCGAAAAATAATGAATTAGTTGGGAAACATTTATTTGTTTACAAAATAAATTAACAAGTTCCCGTGCACACTAACAGACAGAACAACAGTTTAAAAGTAAAATAGAATGCTGTAATTAATACCGAGTTACGTAATTAATTTAGTATTATACATTCCTGTGGATGTTGATACTGTTGGCTGCCGAAAATAGTCTGTAATTTAAGAGGGCACGTTCTTATCAATACGCATGTTAGCAGCACCATATTGTTTTGATATCGAAATTTAGTTTGAATACTATTCTTTTTGTAAGATATATTGCCTTTTTACTGTAATGCGTCATAAACTTTCATTAAATACTCTTAATTTTAATATTGTAATTCAATCATTTATCTACGATGGAGTAATAATTTAAAAATTGTAGTTTTTGTCTAAAAAAAAAACTGAAATATTGAAGATAAAATTGAAAGATGAAGTGGATTAATCTCTTAAATTAAACCAGACAAGTCAAATCAGAATTATTACGTTATTTTGCAGTAACCCTGGAACAACCGTACCGTAAAAGAACTACATACTTTATAAAGACAACTTATCACATCGTGTTAACCTTAATCCGGAAGTTACAAAACAATGTCCAGTACAAAAGTACATTGGAATCATTACAACAAATGTCCAAACACATAACACAAGTCTTTCATTGAAATCCAAACGGCAACAAATCGACATGATGCGGTGAAGCTGACTCACTGTTGGAGCACGTCACAGATAAACTGTCAATGTATTTATGTCCTGTGCCAATGTCGAATAAAGGATACACACGTTTGTAATGTTGCTTCGTGTATATTTGTATCGGTAATTGCTAATTGCTTAAAATCATTCGTTTTGAGATTCAACCTAACCATTGTAGACTGACCTGTCTCACCCATGACAAATGTTTGTGTAATGAGCACGATCATTTGTTCTGTGTCAGGGTGTAAATGTATTTAGAAATATGTAAGTATGTTTATCGGTCGTCTAGTACTCATATCACAAGCTCTGCTTAGTTTAGGACTAGATGCCGTTGTGTGACAGTTGTGAAATATTATTTTTTTATTTGTATCGGTAATTGCTTATAGTTCAGTCAGTTTTGGGATTGAACCTAATCATTATAAAGTTCGATTTATTATTGACCTTGAGCTAAGCGTGGTGTACTTGTGTGTATAATGTATGCTTCACTATTCGTGCTTTAATGGTTAACTGTACAAATTGTACAACATTATTTTTAGTTTATTGCCAAACCTGAATATATGTTGTTTGTTCACACAATAAATTCCAATGATTCTTACACCATGTTAGGCTTTTTTAGACTGTAAGACGCTTTGTACAAACACTGATAAGAAATTTATATATTAGAAGGTTTAATTATTTGTACCTGCGACCCCTACAGAAGGGGTTATTTTCTGAGGCCCCGATCCCGGAGAGCCCCGTACCGGAGGCACCCGATTTATTTTATCTTGATATACTCAAGTAAAAGTCAGTTTATGTTTTCTTTATTACTAATTGCCTATAACATAATTGGTTAATCTCTATGATTTTTGTCATAAAAATACATAAAATTGAAAGCATCACGATCGAGATATTTACGAAAACTGTTTTCATCCTTTGACCTTGAATATCTTAAACACGCATAATTATTGAGTGTGAGTTTTGAATAAATTATTGAGAATGTCAACATATCTAATGGGTTGAATAAATTTTCAGCTTAAATTTTATTCCAAGGTTGACTCCCTATAATATGCCTAAGGTGACTGGATTAAGAAATCTTTGGGAAACCATGATAAATGATTGTCCAAATGAAGACTCCACAAACAAATGTTTTGTGCCATCTATTGACTTTTGATTTTTTGTATCGATTTATGTATTATGTTCAGTAAGCAGAATGGGGAAAAATCATCATAGTCAGTTGTAATAGTTTTTTATTAGCTCATCATATAGTAATACGTCTTGTTTGAACCCGCAAGTCGGGGCAGTTATCACAGGGCCGCCACTGCTCAAATTTTATCGTAGGGGCCCAGCAGGGTCGAATCCTACTGGGCCACAGGTAGTGTGAAAGCGAAACCCGGGGCCCTGGGATGAAGGCAAAGAAGGAACAGGAGTGGGTTTTTAGTCAGTACAAGTCTGACGCTATCTCTCGCTACGCCCAAGAGCGGGATTGATCTTTTTTTTTTATTCTCGATAGGTTTGAGCTTGACCGCCATCTCAACTGATGGAAAGCGACGATGCGGTCGACGATGGAACGCGCTTACATAGAAGTAACCTATTCACTCTTGACTTAATCATAACTGTATAAATCATAATTCAATAATATAGTTCCAGGATCTTCGAAACCTTCGCCTGCAGTATATAAAAACAAAATAAGTACCGCACAACAATTGAACGATATTAAATCTTGTACCAGAGATCGGCAGCATTTTCTTCCCGCATACCGATAACCAGCTAAGCCCGCCTTCATTTCAAGTTATGCTCGCCTTATCTCATCTATTTCTTCTATTTTCTTTTTCCTCACGCTATGAATGCAACGAGAATTGGACCACAGACCGAATAAGTCCAGTAGGGCAACTTTATAGGTGAGCGAACGTCGACTGCCAACCAAACGCTGCAGGCAATGCATCCTCGTATGAAATCACATTTTGCGGTTTGTGACGTGAATGTATAAAGCGTAATGTATTTCGCTTGTTACAGACACGAATTATATACCATTAAATTCAGATTCTCTACATAATGAATTAATGATGAGTATTTCATTGATCGTTGTATTGCCGACCCCAGTTTCTATAGAACACCACAGACATAGGTAGTAGTCATTTCGGTGCGGGCTGACGTCACTCGGGGGACGCTGATCCCCAAACTTTGTCAATTGCTTTACACACGGATTAAAAGTTACTTGTGGTTGATATTGGACCCATGATGGAATATTTGTTCAAATATTTAGTTGGACGATGAGAGTTTGATACTTGATTTGGTCGTTTTTATAGATTAGAAATTATTTTTGCCACAAGTAAATATTAAGGAGATATGAGAACAATGAAGACACCTAAATTATAATCGGATAGGAAGATCGCAGCAGGTAAATTGCCCCGTCCTTCGATGTACGTGAGGCGAAACGCTTAGTCCGGACCGTAGAGGTGTTAACAATGTAAGGGTACTCGTCTTAAGTCGGGTTGTAGAAAGGTGATGGCAGAATCAAGTCATGCAATTACCGCGCATACTCTCCAAAATGCAAAACAAAGATTATGAAAAGGATAATATGATGTAGGAAAAGGGTCACTACAGAGATCACGTATAAAAAAGTAAGCAAGAAAAGAAATTCGCTAAGAGAACAATTTTAGACAAGAACAATAATAATAATAATATAATAATAATAATGTTCCACAACTTTCACACAACGTCGTCTAGTCCCAAGCTAAGCAGAGCTTGTATTATGAGTACTAGTCAACTGATAAACATACTTATATATTTCTAAATACATATATATTATAGATAAATTACACCCAGACAGAACAAATGATCGTGCTCATCACACAAACATTTGTCCTGGGTGGGAATCGAACCCACGACCTCCGGCATAGCAGTCAAGGCCACTGACCACTAGACCAACAGGCCAGTCAGCAAGATAATGATAGTATAGAAAACCATACTGTAAGGTGGATTTTCCCATTAAAGGGAATTCTAAATAGCTATCCTGCGTTAAAGTGCGATACAGAAACAGCCAAATATTTGATCAAATTCTGGTAGTACTGATTAAACAGAAATAATTTCATCTTTATTCATGTGTTAGCTAGACCGAGTTAATGATATTCAGAACATGATGGAATTATTTAATAGGTAGCTAGGCGACAGTCGTTTATTGATTACTATATTCCGGAATGAACTGTAACCATTTAGAGTAAAGTATAAAAAATATGTTATGAGAGGAGCAATCAGTTTCCCCCTAATAGTATTAAAAATCTTCATCGTTTATTGCACTCTCAATCTAAATCAATTGGTACGGGTAGATATCCTTAATTTGTATAAAAACTAAATGATTCAACAACCGGATGACAACTTCATAAATTTAATCAGATCAACTTAGTATTCGGTTCACCAAGAAATCTTGTTTCTTTCGTAAAAAACAAATAATAGAAATACAATTATTATTTTTAAATATTATTAACTAGAGCTTAACTGCGATCCCACCTGATAGTGATGCAATCGTTGGTGGTGGATCCCACTAGTTTATTGATTAGGATTGAAGACACCTAAATTAAAATCGGACGGGAAGACCGCAGCAGGCAAATTGTTCCAGTCCTTCGATGCACGCGGTATAAACGACGAGGTGAAACACTTAGTCTAGACCGTAGAGGTGTAAACAACGTAATGGTCGATGATACAAAGGTGATGGCGGAATCAAGTCATGTAATTCCCTTACTACAAACTTGGACTGGGCTAAGTTGGTCACATGTCAGTCGAGCGGTGTGCCGGTTAACTTACAAAATTGGCGCCGTGAAATCGCAAGACGGAGTGGCGGGACATCTCGATGGAAATTGCGGAACGACTTTGATGCCTTCCTTAAGATATGGCAAGTAATGGTCTAGAGACGGGAATAAGGAAAGGAATGGATGGAAGTCTATGCTCAAAAGTAGGACAGCTCAGACTAGATTTAATCACACTAATATTATAAGGGAGTGTACCTATATATGTTTTTTACTTCTTCACGCTTGCAACCGTTCAAGCGCAAAGAAGTAATTAACATTTACGGACCAAGTTTCATCGAGATCCTTCAATCAATAAATGGTTAACAGAAAAAAAAAATTATGTTATATGCTATTCTAGGACAAACACATACATGTTCTTCTTTAGTATTCTAAAGCTACATGTAATGATAAAGCTTGTTTTTTACAAGGATTTGGCAAAAACAAAAATCTTTAATAGTTTGTTTTTTTTTTATAAAAATAAAATCACTTACGGGGCTGCGAAGTCTACTTATACTGGGGCCAGTACCTCCAAAATACTCTGCAACTGACTGCAACCAGCTCTTAATAACAGATAGTAGTCTTGTATTCTGTATATATATGTAATTGGAATAAGTAACAAATTGTGATTTAGGAGGAATCAATGGACTTCCAAAATACAGGCGTTTCTTGCCTAGTTTCGGGTCTAAATGGTCTCAACTAAATATATGTACTGACTAAACTAAAAGATACAACAATTTTGTACACAAGATTCTGTCCACAGTTTATAGTTACTATGTTACTCGAGAATGTTTAGCTCTTGTGTGTTAATTGGATGTTTTTGAATCAAATAAATTATTATTATTATAAATTATTATTATTCCTTTTTTATCAGGGTTAAAAGCTACGCCAAGTATAGGGTAATAGACGTGATTGCTCCTGACGAAGAAGTGGTGGCGGCCTGAAGTTGGCCACTTCTCCTAAGCTATCGGTCCAACTTAATCTAGTTAGTTCCCAATCAATGTCTGAATTCGAGTCAAGTTTCTAAGAAAACGTTATCCACACTTTAGTAGAATTGGTATCAGCCAGCGACTACACTTGGAAACAATACTTCATCCTATAACAAACTGTAACTTACCCGAAAGCTAGCTTTTCGTATAAAAATTGATAACCCGATTGCAGCGTCACCTACCGGATTCAATTGTATGAATATATATTGAACCATCTAGAGACTCACTTCCAAAAAAATAATTGTATCATTAGAATAATTTTAATAGAAATCTTAACATTCTATTCAAATTGGTAATCGTCATCATCATTTCAACCGAAAGACGTCCACTTTTGGACATAGGCCTAACCCAAGTGTCGCCCCAATGACCCCCCAAAATGAAAATCAATTTGGCAAGAAAGAAACAAACTTAATCTTGCAATTTAAAACCATTAATCAAAACATTAGAAGATGAGAATGAAAGGTTCTAATCATTCATTCAGACAATAAACCGTCCATTTTAATAAATTCCTCGCAGCATTTACACTACGAAAAAAAAAGACAAAAGAAAATCGACGCGATTGGCATTAGGATCCCCTCAAACCTAACTCCAGCCGTATTGGAGTGCCCTAATTTGCGCGTACGATTCACATAATGCCTGACTGAATCAGGCTTTGTATTATTTGAGGTTCAGTCAAACGTTCATTATAACTTTTATTCGATCTGATTTATAAAGACATTTTGGGAACACATTCATTGTTCGTTCAGGTAAGAAGTGATAGATAGTTACAGACTGGGGATCTTTAATTTAAGAGTGAATTACTTCTAGGCAAGTGTGCTCCATCATCGACCATATCGTGGTCAAGTGTCCCACAAATTGTCCCCCATCATTTTTTGTCAATTTGACAGCATTCCGCGTCATGCAATAGGGGATTACTACAGAATAGAAAATCTTTTATTCGAATTATTGACGTGGCGACCACTCTATAATTTATAAAGGCCACCTCAGACGAGTCAACCGAGAGAGATGAAGTGGCTCGCGTATTCGTGCCTAACACGCCAACACCACACATTAGAGATGAATGACGGCTTAACATGCGTCCATGCCGCCAGAACCGTGACCCGCTTTCATAACATTTTCAGTCTATCTCATATTATTGACTTTCGTATTGAAAAATATGGACCGTTTTTATTTTCTGTTTTGAATGTATAACGACTGCTCTGACCTAGATATTATATGCAGTGTTGAAATATGGTGATATATTATTCAATTATTTCATGTATTTTTCATGATGTTTTTGTAATTCTTTCACAAGGTATTTGATGTTTTTTATTTTGCTTATGGCTTGCGTAATCCATTTTTTTTTTAAAAAGTTTACCATATTGCATGGAAAAATCCGGTCAAGTGCGAGTCGGACTCGCCCACGAAGGGTTCTGTACCATTATCTATACAACATTAGACACTATATTTTATTTTTGTAGTTTTCCAAAACAAAACTCGTTTGTTGTATGGGAGCCCCACCTAAATATTTATTTAATTCTGTTTTTAGTATTTGCTGTTAAAGAACCAACAGAGAAATTCATTATCTGTTAAAATTTCGTTCCTCTTAATGAGATACAGCTTGATGACAGACAGACGGACAGTGGAGTTTTAGTGACAGGGTCTCGTTTTTACCCTTTGAGTTTGGAACCTATACCGTAATTAAAGACACTGAGACAAAGACAATGAGAGAGCGAACGCCGGCATTCGCTTGGAGTTTAATGAATTAAAAACAGCCAAGCATGATCTACTGATGTAAGTCTTAGAGTGACAAAATACTTAGATCAACGTCCTGCATTAAGTGCCACAAATTAACATACAAGTGGTCATAAAAGTATGTGCAAGAATAACAAGAATTATTTAAATAACTATTAGTCATTGGTGCATGTTGGCATTTTGCAGCGCTCTGACTCATGTACCCTCGGAAGGTTCTCATCATAACATGTTTTTAGTTGTGAGTCGGAAATCTTAGTTCTATAAATACCTACCTGTTACCTGCTTGTGTTTTAACCGCTTACTTTTGATTATACCGACGAGTGTTTTCGTGTCCCTAGAGTCGTCTGTTTGCGACTGGGTACTCCATCTCTTTAAGCTCTTCAATCCTTATAAGTGACAGAGGCTGACGAGATGGAGTACTTGGTTGTGGATGTGGGACCCTGGCGGTAAAAACGGGAGTGGGTCGGTTATATCCGACGCAGGTAGTTAAAAAGTTAAATGTAAAATTTGTTTGATTATTATTTGCTGGCTGCAGACTACCATTTTTAGTTTAAGTTCTTATAGTTCGTCCTAAGGTTGTCTGGTAGATATCGCTATCAACGATAAGACCGCCCATTGTACCCAAGGCGTATAGTCCCTTGAACATCTGGCGGGAATTAAATGCACAGATACTCGTACTACCGCCTAGGCGGCTTTAAATCTATTTTCTTTGCGAAATATTGATTGATTTACGTAATTATGTTATGTACATTTTAAAGAACACTTAACCAGCAATTTTTTTTGTGTAAACATATTTCTAAAGATCAAAGCCGTTTGAAAGGAATAGGGAAAACAAGCGAAAAAATGTCATGTTGTTAATTTTTTTTTTTTTGGCAGTTTTATTAGTCTTACGAAAAAATCATATGTTGGTATAAATGAATCTATAATAAACATGTATTTATATTATGAGAAATTGGTGGTTTTACGTACAATGGTCCACCTACTGTGGTAACCAAATCCAGATAAGTACATGGACATTGTTACCGGTTCTTGGCAGTCATATTTATTTTTCCTTTCTTCTTTATATAATTAGGAAAGGGGTGCCATGGCCCCCATGATAGACCGTCTAGTGAAACTCTTAATCTATATTTTACCTAGATTTTTTAGTGATAAAAATGCCCAAAAACTATTGATAAACGCTTAGTCCGGGCCGTAGAGGTGTTAACAACATAAGGGTGCACACTCGACGTACGTCGGGTTGTCCGACGGTAGAAAATTTACACGACATCTAATACTAACTACCTTAAAGCACAGAAGATATATTAAATGCGACTGTATTTTCCAAATAGTATGAAAAACTTGATCAAATCTTCGTGTTAACCGCATTTAAGCCTGATTCTTTTGCTTTTAAATAATTGAAAAACCTATTGTAGTTAAAGCTACCGGCACTAAACTGTTTCATAAAGTATTCAACTTGTTTGCTCGCTAGTGTTTGCTGCACCGCCTGCGAGTCATAAGTTTACCCGTCAGCGGTCTTTAATTTATTATGAATTTTTGCGTCTATAAACTAGCTCTTACCCGCGACTTCGTCCGCGTGAAAGTAGGTTTCTTTATACAAACTTTGGATCCCGTTTCATTTCCATAAAGAGAAAATTTTGTAAAATCCTCTCTTAGTGCTCGCCTACGTCATAAAAGGAAATCATGTCCAAAATTTCACGCTCCTAATCCCGGTAGTTTCGGCTCTGCGGTGATATGTCAGTCAATCTGTTTCTCCTTTTATATATAACCAGCTGACTCGGCGAACTTCGTACCGCCTAATAATGTGATAAATGAAGAACCGCTCGACCGATTTTGTCCAAACTTCACATAAACCATCTACTAAATAGTCCAAACAAAGCCTAAACATTTGGTTTGGATAGGTGAGTCCGTTCTTGAGTTATAAAATTACAACGAAAAGTGGCATTGATTTTTATATATATAGAAAATAATTATACTCTTTATTGTACTCCAAAAATAAAATTACAAAAGGAACTTAATAGTACGATTTTGTTACCCGAGGTAAACACATATACGTACACGAGTACACTGCTTTTCATTACGAATACAAAAAAAGTGAAAATAAAAACCTGAGTCGACGTTTGATTTTAGGTGTCTTTCTTTTGATTTAGGGGGTAAAAGTTTTTCCACTATTGCTTAAGCCTTTTCTCTTATGAATCACGCGTTAAATCCATATCTGAATCTGATGAAGTTATCGTGTTAATACAAATCTCTTATATTAATAAAGTATAAATAAAACTCTACAACTCGAAAAAACTAATGAAGATCAGACTGTCGCTGTCCCATCTATTTTGTTTTTTTTTCTGTGTCCGGCCGGTTATTCAGCCATTATTTACATAATTGAAAAAATGGTAAATATTTTTCCCAAATCTATGTAATTTTAAAAAATAGGTGAAAGTAAATTATATATAAAAAAAATAATGTTTTTTTAGGTTATTTCAATTTATAAATTAGTTTATAAATTAATTTTATATCGCGTTGTAATTGACTGTTGAGACATGGTACAATAGAAATGTGAAAATAGAACTAGTTTTTTTTTTAATAATTTGACAGCTGTCAGTTAAAAGCAATTCTCCCTAGGGCAAAAAGTATTACATCAACCCGCTCCTCAAGCAACTTTAGACGTACTTTCCGAGTATTAGTAATGAAAAATATATAGAGTAGTGGTAGGTCTGTATAAACGGCTCCGACTTACGAGTTGTAGGTTGCGGGTTAAAGCTCACCTAGGTGCAATACCTAACTTTGTGTAATTAATTTACTGCTCTCAAATTATGTCCTAAAATCTAAAATTCAAAGGTATGGTATATCCACCAATCTTTATTGGGCCCGCTTTGTGGATTATAGCGCATTCCCTCTTCTAGAGATGAGGCCTGAGTCCCAGCAGTGGGAACATTATAAGGCTATGTTATGCTTATGCTATATTATTATGTTTAATCATTATATTGTTTTTGGTTACAGGTAAGCATTGAAAACTTTTTCGTATATGGGTAAGCGTAGATGTAGTGTATTTGT
This sequence comes from Mythimna vitellina, assembly GCA_949316375.1. Classification (NCBI taxonomy): domain Eukaryota; kingdom Metazoa; phylum Arthropoda; class Insecta; order Lepidoptera; family Noctuidae; genus Mythimna; species Mythimna vitellina. The sequence goes on from OX438684.1 coordinate 38,031,020, forward strand.
GACCTGTATTTTGTTTTAGACACATTTTCCATACATTTAAGTCTGTCTTGTTTACAATTAAACGTTTATACATTTAATTGTAAACCCTGTAATAAGTTAAAGTGTGCAATAAAGAAATAAATATAAATATATTGTAAACAAGACAGACCTACAAAGTAAGAGTGCTGCTGTCTGAGACAGGTACCTCAAAGTGCTGGTAAAGTTAACTAAGAAAAAATATTAAAGGCTCCTCAAAGGCGGACACACAATAAAAAATATTCTATGAAATATGAAAACTGTTTGATGATCCGCTGTCGTATTGTCGCCTCACGTCTGTCTCCGGGAGCCTTTATAATTTCCCGAGATAAATTGACTGGCAAAATATCGATGAATTTGATGAAATTGCGTCGGTTTGTGATTGCGACTCTCCAAAGTGCTTTAAGTATATAACAATGAGTGATGAAAAGGTAAGGAAAAGGTTCATCCTTTTGGCAATTACCACATCATCAACCAAGATAATTAATTACTAGGTATATCAAGTAAAATAAAGCAAGGTTTTTTTTTTCATCGAGTAACCTAATATTTTTTTTACTAAACTTTATAATAAAAAAACGACGTGCGAGTCGGACTCGCGCACTTTCCGAATGGAGTCTCGAAGATTTTTCCGAACCAAAGGAATCTTTTTGTGACGTAACAACAAATTAACTATTTTCAGATTTATCCCTATATTTGTGCTATAAGACCTTGCTTTATGGCAAATTTCAGGATTCTGGGTCATCGGAAAGTACCCTATGAATTTTGATTCCTTTGAGAGTGTCGAAATATACGTTTTTTGACACATAGACAGCCGTATCTTTTTTATTCGTTGCTTTAGAAGTTTGATTTTATACAGAACGTTGGGCTCTGAAACTTTAGCTCGACTACTGGTGTTTAAACGGATCAAAATATTATGTTTTCCAGCTAAATATCGAGTACTTATCCACCCTTACGTTGTTGAAACTTCAACGGTCCGGACTAAGCGTTTCGCTTCGTCTTTTATACCGCGTACATCGAAGGACTGGAACAATTTGCCTGCTGCGGTCTTCTCGTCCAACTATAATTTAGGTGTCTTCAAGGCTAGAGTGAATAGGCTCTTAATAAACTAGTGCGCCTGACCATCAATGATTGCATCTCCGCTTACCATCTGGTGGGATCGCAGTCAAGCACTGGTTTATATCAATTAAAAAAAAAAAAATACCAAAACTTTGACGTCTGCACGACCTTTGCGTTAACAGATTCCCAAATCTGAAGAGGCTACAATATTTTAATATTGCAATAACAAAAAATTACTGTAAAAATATTAAACTACTTATTAAAAAAAAAAAACACCAATTTATGAATTCATTCACAATCAATAAGACCGCGAGAATATCGGTCACCTCTATATTCAAATCGGTAAGACGTCGAGAATGACATCAACCATGAAGTTTGCAACTCGATCACAGTAATTACTTCACCCCAATACATTCTGACTGGAATGTTTTGACATTTAAGCTACTTTGGACGTTATGACAAGCATGTTATGGTTGAAGTTCGAGTGATCGAACTTATCAAATAATAATCTTGAGTACAAGAATGCATTTTAAAAAAGTTGGCATAGTGTTGCGCTGACCTTGTCGGTTCGTCATGCAGTTTTGATAGTAGAAACGGTACAATAATAATATGACTAACAGGTGACCATGAAACACTTGTCTGGTTTTAACTTATGTCTGTCTGTTACAAATGCTATAAACGTTGTTATGTTGTTTTTAGTTAGGAACTGCTGATTTTGTCTAGTAATAATCTTTTGTAGGTTGGTACAAAATTAAAAACGTTTTATAATTAGATAAATACGAAGATGTTGTGTAATAATAAGGAGTGTTTGATAACATCAAAATTATCTACACGTTATCTTAAATAAACGATTACGAAAACAAGTTATTTTTTTATGAATTGACAAATTGGACGCGCTCTCGAGCCTGCTCACGTCCACTAAACGTTCATAGTAATTTAAAATTTGTGAAAATAAAATTTAAAATTCAGTTCATGTTTGTGCCAATCTTAGAGATAACACTCGACGTGTGTAATACGTTTATATTTACAAAGACGCGCCCAGTGATACGCGTGGGATCACTGCGGCACGAGGATGTCCCGTTCCATCTTTTTTTTTAATTTGATATAAACTATTGCTTAACTGCGATCCCACTTGATGGTAAGCAATGATGCAATCGTTGATGGTGAGACGCACTAGTTTATTAAGTGCCTATTCACTCTAGCCTTGAAGACACCCAAATTATAATTGAATGGGAAGACCCCAGCGGGTAAATTGTTCCAGTCCTTCGATGTACGCGGTATAAACGACGAGGCGAAACGCTTAGTCCGGATTGTAGAACCAAGGTGAACGGGCTCCTTTTTCCGGTGAACAGACACGCTGGGCTTCACCCCACTTGGAGACCGCCTGAAGTGAGACATTCGTACGTTAAACCATAGCCTCTCTTTCGGACCGGATTAGCTCCTTACTAGCCCGAGCACCTGGCAGGTATCTCTCTACAACTGTACTATCATTTGCATCTAACTTCCTATATCTCTCTCTTAACCGTAAGTCCTAAACTGAATTTCACTCAACGAATACTCATTAATTTACTAGGACACAGCATAGAAAAAAACGCAACAAATAAATAGTTTATTACAACAATACGAATTCAAAGTCAATGATATTCTAAAACACTATAATGGCCGGCATCTAAGTATCCAGAAAACAAAAGATGTTTGACATTTCGTCCTCTGCCGTAGTCTATGGTCCTGGAGCAAGAATCCCGGTGAATTTTGAAGGTGTACTGTGGGTAGAGCTCGCTGACGCAATGTAGTTCCACGTGGCCAGCGTACTCTCCGTCAGTCGACATCAATCTCCTGTAGTCATGAGCAGTATACATGTGAAACCCGTACGATCGATCTCCAATAATAAAATCCTTATACCGATTCCAATTGTTCACTATTCTGTCTACCACACTTAGACGGATCTCTCGATGACGATCTTGAGTTCCGTAAATACTATACGAAACAGAACGAAACAAACAGTTACCATCCCCGCGAATCGGCACCACTCTTCGTGCCATCATCTTTCTCCTTCGTCTTTTAGGCGAATTTCTTCTCGACTTCTTTCGGTCGATCTTTCGATATCGATACCGACTCATTGGAATTATTGCACATCACTGGTTGGGGTCGATCATATGGCGGGGAAAAATGTTTTTTGTGAACTTCTTTTGAATAACAAAAATTAATTTACAATAACGAATAACGAGGTAAAAATTTCAAAGGTAAAATTTTCAGAATTAGAAAAAGTACGTTTTAAAATTTATCGGCCATATTGAAATTGTATTTAGGCTATTTTCTTATTTTTATAATTACGTTATTTTCGGACAGTCTTTCGTAATGTTTAATTATGACAGAAATTTGACAGTGATTCATAATGTCCGTCATAGTTTAAAAATGTCAACGGATATCGCGCCAACCAAAGAGGAAAATGTCACAACGAATTATTGAGACAACTATAAAAGTATACCTATATTTTAAATTAATTACTAATAATAACGTTTCCTGTTAAACTACAAGGAATTATCAATAAAGCTGTGTAAAACTGATACCAGGTAGATATTAGATTATATATTAAAAATCTAGAGATACAAATCGCTCTTGTTCATACATCATCATCATCATCATAATCATTTCAGCCAGAAAGACGTCCACTGTTGGACACAGGCGTCCCCCAAGTATCGCCATAATGAACGACAACGATCTAATTTCCGTGACCTTCACCAGGTCATCAGTCCACCTTGTGGGAGGCCTTCCAACGCTGCGTCTTCCGGCACGAGGTCGCTACTCCAGAAATTTTCGGCCTTCAATTATTAGTTTATTAATTTAAACGATACATAAGTGCAGATAGCAGTATCAATTGGGTACCCCTCTCATATTAAAAGGCCACAGAGAACGGGTATAACCAGTAATTGATAACGTTGCCTGTACGTCCCAGAATTATGATTAGGCTTTGTTCATTATGATTACACTTTCTGGTTTAATTAGTGGCCACACTGCTGGCCATTCTACTAACATTTCCTTCATAGTAGTCCCCTAGCATACCCCAGGGATATAAAAAGGTTGCCTATTGTGTTGACCCTACATTTTACTTTACCCCCATCTGTTTCGTCGCAAGCTTCATGTACAACGCGACCTGAAATCGTCTGACCTGCATAACCCCAAGGGAAGGTAACCTCATCCATCCAGAGTAACCTCTTATGACCGCTTCGGCTAGACTCGGCCATGTTCGGTAATATTCGGTTTTAAAACGTATATACCATTCTCAAAGAGTATATGCGACCAAAATGGAATATTCAAATAAGTTGTATTGATTTAAAAAACAAAGCCTGTTCCAATGTATTGGGTCTAGAGTCGTTAATAGAACTTGTCTTCGAATCACAGAACAAAATCAATATAATATTTTCTCTTACAGCCAACCTCACGTCAACATCAGAAAGGTTGACCTTCAGTCGTGAATTAACATAGAAATAACTTATTGTTACTCAAATAATAGTGGTGCTCGCCATATTAAAATCTTCATAGAGAAAAAAAAATAGATAATGTTTTATTTGACTGTCGCCCATTGTACGTGTCGGCTTGTATTATTTAATAGAACATTACGCCATAAGTATCTAAAGAATTTGAATCAGACGACGCGTGTGAATGAACTTAACAACTCAATGTCATTCGCGAAACTGGTCGATACAGATTGACAGTGACCTACACGAATAGTGATAGTGTCTTCGGCAGGCTTCGGTAACGCTCGGGGTGCACCGAACTCGCACGAATGCAAGTTTGAAACAATTTTGGTCGTTCGAATCGCGGTTTGGGGAGGTCGGGGAGGATCGGCCTATCGAAGTTTTCTTGTTTATTTAGTTTGCAAAGAAGTAAATTAGAGTAAGGCTGAGGCTACACTAGACATTGATGCGATCGGCGATACATGAGCGGTTGAAACAAATAATTGAAATTCACGTCTATAGCCAAATATTACTTAGCGATATTTGATTGCGATTAGAACAACAGTACTGTAATCATAGCATCGGCTATATCAAATTGTCAGCGAAATTTAAGCGAATTTAACAGACAATGTCTCACTTACGCGACAAGTTAACAGTGCCACTTTGTCTTTGGCTACATTACGCGTATCGTCAACGGCGACAGACAATTGATTGCTGATGGGTCGCTGTCTAAGAAATTGCCCATTTCAATTTAAGTGTCCGTCATGTTAGTGGCTACATTGCAACTGTATTTTAAAACGTAAAAAAAAACAAATCGCTCGTAAGTAATGTTTTGTGGCTACTCTACTTGAGCGAATATAAATCAAGGAGCGATTTATTTTGCGTAAAGTTCAAAATAACAATTTTAGAGGATTTTGAAAGAAAGAAAGAAAAGAAAAATAATTTATTTGGTACAGCACAAGGCACAAACCAAATAATATTAGATAACATTAAACACTAAAAAATAAAAGAAAAGTATATAAAAAACAGTAGCAAAAAGATATAGTTGCGTGCCTCACAGCTGCACCACAATAGGTCCAGTTCGGCATAAATGCCAGGCAACTAGTGCCTGACGCTGGTTTTCAACTGAACCTGTGGTTGTGACGCAACGGACGCAAAACAGTTTTTGATTCTAATACATATGTGTCGGTGATGTATACTTAAATAATATAAACCATTAAAATAGTATTATGTTAATTATAATAAATATGTGTAAGATAGTGTGTTTGTAAAATAATTAGTAGACGAATAAAACAAAAGTGTAACAAGAGACAGAATAAAAAAAGACAATAATAAAATTTTGTTGTCTAGTAGCTACATTATCACGCTAAAGATGGCGATCGTTCACGTCGCAGGGACGCGTTCAAATCAGTTTGTTTTGATCGCTCGTCGAAAGAACATTTGTCTACAATAATCGTTGAACTATTTGTGTCCGAAGTCCAAGTACGTTCTTGTATTACTCAAACAATGTTTCTGGAAATTGATGCAGGTCTTTATTTATTTCATGAATCCAACACAATCTCTTTTTCAAAAATAGTTCGTACTTAAGAATTTTCTAGCAAAAACACAAGGTTTGGTTTTGACAAAGCTAAATTCAAATAATACACGTCTTCACAAAGCCGACAACGACTGCCGCGATTGCCGAACCAAACGTGCTCCCCCCGCGCGCGTCGCGAACTTCGCCTCTACGTAGCCGCCTTGTCGCGATTAATAATACTGCGAATTCGCAGCGAAATCGCTGTCTTTCTCCTTGTACAGTATAGCCGCATGAATTGCTCATCTAAGAACTGTAGAGTAGCGACATCATCGCCAAATTTTCGCTTCTAGTGTAGTCATGTCATATTTAATTCGTTTCGCTCTTCCAGTCGTATCGAAAACCGCTGGCCACTGTAGCCTCAGCCTTGGTGTGTGTGAGTAAAATGTATCGGATATTACTAGCGTGATGAGAAATTGTGGTTGACTGTAGTTTGATTACTAGGATGAACACAATATTGGTTTTGAGATAGCCTATTGCTACGTAGCATTTAACATGATCAGGGTTAAGATGGTTCTCTGTGGTCAACTAAAATTATGTAGTAGGTAATGGCGACAAGGCCTAATATGACTTCTAACATTTATATAGTAGGTCATTACCTATGAAGTTGCCGTTTTTTAAAACGGGTTGCTTTGGAGTGTTATATCTTTGGATTGAATTGGAATTAAGTTCAAATAAACTTTATATTACAGGTATGTTAGTCTTTCTTCGAAATTACGTATTTATTGGTTTCTTTGTGTTTTGTATTTTCTGTAATATCGCAGTAGGTACTTATAACTATGAAAGCTAATAAAAAAAATGTTTTTTCATATTAAGAGTTCCAACGTAGAAACTATGCATTTCAAAGGGCAAGCAATATCAATGACGTGTGCCTACTACTTTCTTTTAACAAAAGAACTCCGTGTTATTGGTTAAAGAGCTTTCGTTTTGGAAATATTGTCTTGTAGCCGCCCTGAGAAGAAAAGTTGTTCGTGAGAAAAAAAATCCCACATGAAAGTGATAGAAACAAAAATAGACATCCCATTCATTAGCAGTTTTAAGTCCATATACATAAAATTACATACCGCTTGAGATACATTGTTTCCACGGTAGAACTCATATTACAAAATAATGCGGGTTTTCTTAGATTTCATACAAAAATGCTTATAAGTACCTACTGCAATATTACAGAAAGTACAAAACACAAAGAAACCAATAAATACCTAATTTCAAAAAAGAATAACGTACCTTTAAGGTGATTGCTACGGGTTGTTCGTGGCCATTTTCCCGCTAGATGGCGCTGAAGTCAACATTTTCAGTTTTATTTTGTTTTGAGTGTAATTGAAACAATATTAAGTCACAGAAATAGTACAGCGTAAATCGGACATTCCACTTTATCGAAGTTAGTCAAATTATAGTCTCAAAACCCATCCGATTCGCCATTTTTCGAAATACTAATATCCAACTCTGCTTATAGTATCGTTTACACACACATAGACACGAACGACTACTTTTAAAATCTAACAAAATTACCACTAGATGGCGTGCATTTAAAAGTTATAAGGCAGGTTTCTGTAGAAATTATAATTATGTCTGGGGAGTACCTGTTACGATAATATTATAAAAATAAAAGGTGGTATTTCATGGGTGATGTAAACTATTTATTTTGGGAATCAAATGAATGTCAAGAATGCAATGTAAGACGGTTTTATTATTTACCTTATACATTATAAGAACATATGTACCAACTAAAAATTATTACAAGTATTTATAGTGACATAAATGCTTGATACATGACCATTTACTAAAAAACAATATTTTTCAAAATATTTAGTCACAATGCAAATTTGAAGTATTCAAGGTACATTATTTACAACAATTACACACCAGTACAAGACAAACGCAATGAACTATAATTCATAAACAAGAGAACAAATTTAAAACACATATTAGAATAAGAGATTACAACCAAGAAGGTGGAAAAATGTTTGATAGTATCTAAGCATCCATAATCACATATGTTTAGGTTTTTAAACATAACTAACAAATGGTTATAAATATCTGCTAAAGTATTGTTTTAATTGTAAAGGAAATAAAAAAGCAACAAATTTATTTTTATTCACTCTATGATTGTAAACATTGATAATATAGATTCTAAACAAACTACTATAAAAGTACAATTAAAACAAAAATCATTTGATGTGTTTTCACTCTTCCTAAAAGTTCTTGTCTGGATCCCACCGCTACACAGCTGCTGCGAAAGAAAATGACTATGCTTAGTATATTTTGTGTGTAAGTTTTAATGTGGATGTTGAAGAAAAATTTCCCAAAAGAAAAATATAATATAGACTGAAATTTATGGAAATTATAAAGTAAATGAAAAAAAAAACGTTTAGTGTACCTTTCATATCTATACATTTCGCATTTTTTTGAACACGTCTCAAAATTATTTCTGGCAGAATACAATATTTAAAAAAGTCTAATAGCTTTGGCATCATATTGCTGATAAATTCATTGTCTCGACAAACTTCTATAACAGTCAAAGGTTCATTGACTGAAATAAAACATATGAAGTAGCATTTATCCATGTTACTGACACGCATTTGTCCTTGAACCTGAAATAGATTTAATATTATAGTAAGAATAAATAACATGCTAAAATAAATTATAAAGTGGACATGCAATAGAATTATTAATTTACTTGATAGTAATAATCATGCTTTTTATTCATATGTAGAACATTATTATCCAATATTAGAGCAAAGTTTTTCTTTTCTAGTGCAGCTGCTTCTAGGGTTTGGTTTTTCCTTGCCAATGATGGAAAACACTTGATTTCAATTACAGCTCTCTCATTTTCAATTACACCTATAACAAATTTATACAAGATTATAAAATAGTAAAATGGAGCTCTTTATAAGATTTGAAACGGGTAAAGTAATCGCATATCGTGCTCGTAATCCTTGATCCGTCGTGATAATAACTAGTGTTATAATTTTCGATATTTATCAAATATACACAGCAGTGGTGGCCGAGTGGTAACAGCCCCGACTTACGGGTTGTAGGTTGCGGGTTCAAACCCAGCTAGGCGCATTACTTTGTGTAATTTATATCATCACCACTGCTTTCAAAATGGTGAAGGAAAACATCGTGAGGAAACCGGCATGTTCTAGAACCAAAAATTCGAAGACATGTGACATTCACCAATCCGCACTGGGCCCGCGTGGTGGATTACGGCCCATTCCCTCGCCTAGAGAGGAGGCCTGAGTCCCAGCAGTGGGAACATTATAAGGCCGACTATGCTATGCTATCAAATATATAGGTAAGATCCAACTTATACACATATGACGAATATTGATAAAGAAAACTTACCATCTGGACTGCCAGCTAAACATCCAAATTCTTCATCAATAAAAAGACCTGAAGGCCTTACAGTTTTATTATACTGTTGCATAAACATACTTTTCGCCACATTTTCATTTTGCTGGCCATATAACATATCTTTTGTACAAATATTCTTTTTATATAGAATATCCTTGACATGATTGTGACATGGTGTTGTAATACGGCGTTTGCAAACCTGTAAAAGTAAGATAAAATAAATATGTGTTGTGAATATTTTTTATATATGCATTGTCTGCATAGGTGTTCTATAAAATACAGAAACTGATTACATTACCATTCCAAATTGACTAGCAGTCAGACGGTCACGCCTATGAGTAATGTATAAATCATTTTCATGCTGCCCTATTGTAGACATTTCAATGAAAGCTATGTCTTCTGGTGACTTTTGGAACTCTGCTAACCGTTCTTCACACAATATTTTCAATTGTACTTCATCAATATCAATTGGATCACTAGCTTCAGGTCCATAGTTCTGGTCTGGTTTGTTTTTTTCTCTTGGAACAAACAATCGTTTGCGTGTTGACGATTGTTGTCGTATTCTGCTCTGCTCCTTTCGCTTTATGTATTTTTTAAAATGTGTTCCTGGGCTCTGTGTGGTCTGCTTTTTCCATGCAGTCTCATGCCATTTGTGTCCAGTAGCAAGTGATAGCCCTGAAAATAAAATATAATTTTACTAGGAAATATTAAAAAAGATAGCTAGAAATTGTATGTTACGTACAATATAAATATAAAGAAACAGTACTGATAAACATAACGTTTCTTTTCAACTTCTGTTCTAATAGGAAATTAAATGTTTATACTATTTACCTGCCACATGAACACGTCGCTGGTACGATCCCCCTTTACCTAGACTAATTCGTTTTCCGCAGCTGAATTTATTTATTACACTCATAAAGTTTTCTGCCACATTTGTTGTTTCATTTGACAAACGGCCTGCCTTCAATGCAATTTTTTCATTGGCAGCATAAATCAGAGCCCACACTTCTGGGGCATCCTTTTTTAGAATTTCTACGAGATTTTCTTCCTTCTTTTCACTTTCATTGACATTACAGTAATAGTCCTTGCAGTTTCCATGTACTCCAAATACGTGAAGTGGGCCATTTCTCAAATCTGCAGCGTTAACAGTATTATCACTACTATACATAATGATTTTCCGTGCCACTAAGGTTAGCTTCATTACCTTGGGTTTCAAAATATTTCTCCCACGAAGTGGGAGCTTAGTGTTGGCTAAAATCTGAAAGTGTACAAATATAAATATAGAATATGATTCAATGGTTATGCATTTACTAACATATAAATTTGCATACACAAGACACCCAGATCCGGAACAACTATCTGTAGGCCATACGAATATTAGTTCCTTGCGGGGATCGAACCCGCGTCACCCAGCGCAGCAGTCAATCGCTCAGCCAGTGCGCCAACCGGATTAAAGGTATATTATTTATTCTGCATTTCTGTTATGATGTATGTAAAATTTCATGGAAATCAGTTCAGTAGTTAAGACGTGAAAGCCAAACAAAGAAACTTTTGCATTTACGAGTATAATATTAGTAAGGATTTACCTTGTAGAGTGCACTGGTATAGTTTTTGATTACATGATTCTTGCATTCAATTTTTTTTATTATGTTTCCATATGACACTTTTTCTTTCAAGTTTGCAAACACAGAGGAATCTCCGTCACCAATAAAGCTCAAATAGCGAAGTTGATGTGTTTCTTCACTCTTTTGAAAGCCTTCCACAATAATTTGTGATTCCATTCCTGTAGACGGTCCAGTAAAATTTTTGCAACAATTATGTGGTTTCATATCAATATTTCTCCTTTCATAATATTGACATGTATAACAATATTTATTTCGAACACCAAGAAATAGACATTTCTTAGTTTCTTTCCCAATAATGCAGGCCTGGAAGTGAAATACAACTCTTGAAAATATTGCACATTATAATTGTTTGCATTCAATTCAGTTCAATTATAGAAAATAACAAAATTTAACAACATTGCATAATTGTTTGTTGTGTTACATTGTTTTGACAATAAATAAATTTGTGTTTAGTAATAATTTATCTTACCATACCAGATGATGAATCAAAGTTATGCCCGTATGATCTCTTCAACCATCCTCCATCCACATACACAGTAATAAATGGAACACCGTCTGAAGACACATGACCTTTTTCAATGGCAATTGATCTTTCTTGTTCACCAGCAGTCTTAATTTCCTCTGTCAAATGTTCTAACCAAACATTGCCTAATTTTTTTTCAATACGTCGAAATTTATTAGGTGACATTGTTGGAATATCCATCAGACTTGTTATATGAGCTGCTTGAGTGTAGTAGCTACCAGAAGTTACAGTTGCCCATACAAATGCAGTATTTATTTTGTCTTTGCTCTCTGTGCAGTGTTCCCATGCTTTTTCACACATACTGCACTTGAATTTTAATGCACTTCGAAATCCATCATGCCTTTCACTAACAAATTCAATTTGTGATGATTCACAGATATTTCGGTGTCTTTCCATAAGGAAGGCCCACTCAATAACATGCCTAAGGTCCACAATGCGATACCCAGATATTCCAGATAATCCTGTATTTGGAACAGTTTCCACAGTCAACGGAAACGACTCGATTTCAGGATCTGCTTGCGGCCAATTTATGTCTACCACAGGTTCAACCACAGGTTCAGCCGTCACTGTGCTAGTACTAGGAACACTGTAGGTGGCCTCTAAGCGAATTTTTGGTTTTACACGCGCATATGTTCTCGGTTGTGTATTCTGGGTACTGAAAGAAATAAATCAATAATTATGTAATGCCATAATATGTACTTTTACGATCAGCGACCACAATAAATAATGATTATTTCGTACATACACTACAGAATTATCAGGGATGGTTTGTTCATTCGTTAATTTTTTCTTCATTTCTTCAGAACGCCAAATTTTCACGCGGCTGTAATACGATACGGCTATAAATTTTTGTGAACAGTAAAAGTATAACAGCCATTTGCCGGCCATTTTGATTCAACTTATTTTGCCGCGTATTCTACCTACTTGAAAACTGGAGATTGAGAATTGAGTAGTTATAATTTACATGTATGCTTACTTTTCGTCTCCATGTAATCGTTTGAATACGCTTTTCGCTCTTTTTGACGATTTACGGACGCCTGAATATTCATGGCGTTGGTACGCGATCTTTCTCGCAGCACCAGACATAGTTGGAACCTAGATGTAAATCTGAAACACACAAAAACAAATGATATACAAGACAATATGTTACTTTTATAAACTCGGAATTCGAATAAAATTGAATAGAATCATAAAACAACCAGATCAGATAGCTTCGAAATGCAGTCATAAGTAATGCAAATTGCAAACTAATGCAAAGTAAATATCCACAGATAATATTACAAACTGACGTTCCAAATTACGTTCGAGTAATCTCGAACGTAATTAAAATATTAAATTCGCATTTTGAAAAAAATATAGCAGTAAAATTTTACTTACCCAAATAATTGTGATATAATATTGATTGACAACTTATCGACAATTAAGAAAATAATATCTTGTGGGGATAAATCCCTGCAGAACAACCATAAATAATACATCATATTACATAATTATAAATTTTGATGTAACTGTAACGAAATGCACCGCATTCACATAAGACGTGATATGGTATTCCAAATAAACCTAATGTTTGTTTGTCCGTCTAATAATAATGGTCCGTGGATAACTATTTGTATTACTAATCTGAAAAAACAATATGACAGGAAATATATATAGCGACTTATAAATTTGGTTTACTGATAGATAACATATTATCAAGTAAATAAAATTTTGTAAACTCACATGCTGACCACCAAAAGATTGGTAGGTACTTTTATTTTAAAATAAAATTGCGTATAAGCAACTTATAAGTACTACAATATCTTGCAATTGGAATAATATACATACAAGAAATTACTTCGAATCAATGAAAAAAAAAAAATGCATACAAATCAAAACATACAAGAAATTCCGCGCGTAAAAGCTAGCTAGCTCTGCACAAGCTAGCCTAGAGCTTCAAAATGTATTTTATTTCAAGTCAATCGAATCGTACGAAGTTTGGCAACGGTTTTTCTTAGAAACATTACAGGTCAAAGGGTCAAGCAGGAACTAGCTAACTAGGAAGTACGGCAACGTCGCGTTTTATTTTTCGTAGACCAGGTACGACATATGATGATATTGTTGCTAGTAACAATAATAATAACTAACGCTAACAATTTTTGATAACAACAACGTTTTATGTTTTCGTTTATGATAGTTAGTTTTACGTTATTATAATGTTTTTTTTTTAAATGAAAACCATTATTATAAATTTAGTAATGATTTTTCAAATTTACAATATCGATTGCACGCCATCTAGCGTTAAGTATTATAATCTACCGCATTCATGGCGGCAAGCTTGGTTGTCAAATCGCACTCACACTAGTAAACAAAATGTCTAATTTTGCCCGGTTTTCTAGACTGTTTTTCTCAATATATAATGCAAATTATTTACCAAAAAGTTACACGCGGAACTATTTCATTGTAGAAAAGTGATAAAGTGATTCGTTTTGAGCAAAAAGTGTCTATGTACGGAGTATAGTTCGAACGAAAAATGTATGAACAGGCCAGCGGAACATTCACCTTAATATAAAGTTTATTTGAACTCGTAATTCCAAGTCAATCCAAAGATATAATACTTCAAAGCAAACCGTTTTAAAAAACGGCAATTTCATATGTAAAGACATATTATTACATTCTTATAAATCTCGTGTCACTGCGTTTGTTATCGAACTCCTCCGTTGGCACTCTAGAGCAGTTAGTATTCTATTATCTGCAGAATGTAGTAGATTTATTCCTGCGTGAAAAACGCTTGAGGATAATTGAAAGCAAAGTCCCCAGTCTTTAGAACTGCATATGTTGTATAATTTGCGATTTTAAAGCAGAGTTAGCAAATATTGAAAACCTGCTCCCTAAATGCTTGCTTTGCAGTTCAAATGCGGGCTGTCTGCGTCCTTAATTAGGGTTCGATGTTCGGAGCGTCTTTAGGTATTCGTTCTATGAGGTTAAATTGAACTAGCTAGCGAACTCTACAGAAGAAATGGGCAATGTTCGATGTAAGAGAAAAACATTTTTTTTTATCCTTTATTTTAGGTAGCTTGCCGTCCGACCGTCCGGACCGAGCCCAAGTCGCCGACGGCGCGTACTACGTGTTCCACGCGCACCTCAAGGAGATGTCAGCAACTGTAGGGGCTTAGCAGGGTCGAAGCCTACTGGGGCTAAGGGTCTGATTCTGATAGGAAGACTCGGTCCTGTTACGAAAGGCAATGAAGGAACAGGAGTGGGTTTTGGTCAGTAAAAGTCTGACACTATCTCCCGCACTGCCCAAGAGCGGAGGATGTCCTAAAATAATTATTTTTCAACGAAAAAAATGGTCACTCCAGGTAAATAGTATATATAAATATATATTATTTACCTGAAGTAATAGGCGCAGTCACTGCTTGATTTCAGCAGTGAGACGTCCACTGTTAGACATAGGCCAGGAGGCCTATCCCCAACTGTCGCCAAAATGACCGATTTCGTGAGTCTAACATTCACCAGTTCATCGGTCGACCTTGTGGGAGGCTTAAAACAGTAATTTACAAAAAACAAAAAAATAATCTGTTTTAATACGAGTACTTACCCATCATTTCTATCGAGTTCAGCTAGATAATTTTATTTTCAATCCATTGTCATTTCGTATTTGTGGTGTATTGCATAACCTAGCTCAATCGTGATTATTCTTGAAACCAAAACCCTAGTCTTCAATACCTAATTCCCACATTCAACAGATCCTCTGTATATCCACAAAAAAAGCTCGTAAAGCGCGCCTAGCTAACAAATTACCTCAGATATACACGCTATACCAAAATAATGATGAGTAGTCCGTAGTCCCCAAACCGGTACGGTCTCACATCTCTCTCTGTTCCATTCGATCAGTGAGGGATGGAGCAATCGACCAGTCCTACGCTTTCGGGTGAACGATGAGGTAATGCCTGGTAATATTTACCATTCGCTCCCAGATGGCTTGTGGTCTTTACACTGTATATAAAGTGGGTAAGCAGAATTCTAGGTCAATTATGACGGTAATGGCTGATGGAAAATTGATTTAGAAATGATTTATTTGAAGCGGATTGATCTTTAAGGCATGGCTGAATGGATAAAATTTGGTTGACGTAGTTTCGTTCACAATACAGATTCTTCTTCTAGATTTCCTGTGTCGAGTTTATTTTATTGGTTAACGAGATATAAAGCAAGTTTAATTTCTTTGATTGTTGAAAACCTCCCTTCTAATCCTCATGATAATCTCTAAATAGGTAACAGTGGTCTCCATACAAGTCTACACAACAGACCAGACAATTATTACCGTGTACGACGCTCAATGAACACACGATCGGTGTAAAGGCATTCCACGCGATATGACTCATCGCTGTTAAATATTTATGTATTTCGACCGTTGGCATGTCTTTATAAAAACTTTGAATCGTGAAGGAAAAAAAATACAGGTTATTATCATCCGTTGGCTTTTAAATTCAAATAAAACTTCACGGTTGTTTTCCTTATTTTGGTCAGCAGAGAAGTATTGTTAATTTTGATGATTCTCTAAATTTATTTTGCAGTTTACTTTACAAAGCGAGAATATTACCAATATTGGATACAATTTCTAGTTAAGAGAACCATTTCCGATGCCTCTATCGTCTACTTGAGCATGATCTAAATGCTTGTGGTTTCATTCAAAAAGTTGAAATGCAACGTGGAAAAATAGAGATGCCCGTGCAATGTGAGCAACAGTCAGTAATCGTGCCATCCTCTATCATAAAGGCGTTCCAATTTCCGATACCACTTCGTCAATAGAACTTGAATTCCCATTGGCCCAGGTAAATAGGCTACGCTACGTGAGTCCGGCCCGATTTCCACGGGGAACAAATGTTTATATAGCATATATAAACGAATATAGGTAGAGCTGGAGATGCAACATGCAACTAGACGACTAGACTTAATCTTCTTGCTGATTGAATTGATCTTAAAACTGGTGCAACAATCTTACTTGTATCAATAGTTACTTAGATCTAATGCAATTGTTTCGAGAATGTTGTTGATAGGAAATATGAAACAACTGTTTTACGATATTGTATCGGTTACTCATCATTATCGCAACAAGATTAATGCGGATCGGAGATTTCAATTTTTTATTCAGATGTATAAAGTCCACGATGTTTTGACCAGCTTGGAATTACCAGTCAAAAGAAAATGGGCAAATGCGAATTGCGCACTGAGGGTTTCGGAAAAATCTACCTATGTAAATGGTTCAATTCGCGAATGGAGTCTCGAATATTTTTCCGAATCGCAAAAATATTTTTTTTTGTTTGGTACGTAGCATTAAATTTACTATTTTTCAGATTTATTCCTATACCTGTGCTGTAAGACGTTGCTTTATGCTAAATTTCAGGATTCTGGGTCAATGGGATTTTTTCCCTATGAATTATGATTCTCTTTGAGTGTCTAAATAAAAGCATTTTTACCGACACAAACGCGTAACGTTTTTTACGACATAAACGACCATATCTTTTTTTTTTCGTTAACTGAGAAGTTTTATTATTTCACAGCTTCAATGGACCACAGATTTGAATATATGGTTTTAATTTAAACTCGATACCTCCACGCGTATCTGATATAAAAGGAGAGATAGACAGACAGATCGACAACAAAGTGATCTTATAAGGGTTCCGTTTTTTCATTTTAAAGTACGGAAGCCTAAAAAAGTCCAGAAACTCCCTCCCTGCGTACCCACATTTCTGCCGACCCCGCTTCCGTTCGCGCGTCTCATCAAAGTGGAAGTGTATTCAAACAGCCGGCATCATCGTACTGTATGTCTGAAGGTCATTGGCATTACGCAACGCTATCACGTGTCGTGTTATCTATAGTTTTGTGTTATGACACAGAGACAGCCTCTGTCTCTATGTCCGTCTGGCTTCAAATTGTAACTGTTGTTGTCCTATAATCGAGTTTCTTGCTCTTGAAGGGTAATTAGTCTGGAAGCTTGGTTATTTGAAACCTTATTTATGCTATCTGTGTATTCAATTTGGTGTTTCATTAGGTGCTGATATGAATCTGGCGTCGGTGATAGATAAGCTAGGGAATCGTTTGTGAATATGGGATGAAGATTGAGGAGTGATTGTGAGAGAGGTGTGTGAACTGCATTTGACTCAAAGAGATTAATAATAAACCAGGACTGAAGGAGAGGAAGAGGGAGGCCATATGAAAGTTTCATTGATGTTTGATTGATGGTTTTTGTAAGAAATATAATCTGAATGACAGGGTCTAGGAAAGTAAAATTTGGTACAAGGCTTCCTTTGATGTAACCGAGTATTATGAAAGATTTTTAGAATTTCGTCTTTAAGGGGGGTGAAGGAGGACAGCTTGAACAATAAGCCTTGAATGTGGACTGCAATAAGGAATATGCATGAAATTTTATATTTGCTAAATTTATTACTTTTTAGGGTTCCGTATCCAAAAGGGTAAAAGACGTGTGTGTGATAGCTAGACAGCTGCAATTTTCACAGATGATGTATTTCTGTTGCCGCTATAATAACAAATACTAAAAAGGTAATAATTAGTGTCAAATTTTTATAGTTATTGGTACGGAACCCTTCGCGCTCGAGTCGAATCCTCACTGAGCAGGTTTTTTAGCTCTAGTAAACAATAATGTAAAAAAAATCTTTATCAACAACAAAGTTATAAAATTTCAAAGCTGTTTCAATCTGAAAACTCCGACATAGTCTTTGATGTCAAAGGCCATGACACATGTACAGGTGTGTGTGTAAGGCCATTTTATTTTTTCATTCGCCATGCGTCAAGCATCTCTCGAGACGGACAAATGTGTTTAAAATTGTTATATCTCGTTTGCTATTCTGCCAATTTTTATATTGTTTTCACAATTAGCATACTTTTTTTGTACATTTTATTAATATTTTGGTTGGTTTTGGTTTATTAAATATTTCGATACATCCTATACCTAAGTTCGTAAGGCAAAAAGTGGATTTTTTTCAGGAGTGTTCGTTTTTGTAATTGTTATTGATATAAGTAATGCGTGAAACATTTTTAACCAATGTTTTTGTATTATGTAATTAATAAATAATCAGTTTAAGATTACAATACCAGAAGCTGGATGGAGGTAATCAGATTTTTTTTTCCATAATATAATGTTGCTTAAAAAATATGTTATGATTGTGCCTAGGAGGGAACTTTTCATGCATATTCCTTATTATCTTAATTTGGATTTAGTGCTCATAGTTTTTCAGAAAAGGTAAATAAAACTAATCATTATCGGGAACTTCACGCGTACGTAGGCTAACTAGGTGGATGACCTGTCATAACATAGATGTTGATCGAGTCCAATGACTTACTTTAGGGTTTCTATTTTATATGAAAGAGGTCGTCTAATAACTTTACGAGTAGGTATATTAAGAATTTTAACAATAAATTTTGACAGATTTTCAGGTTAGTTTTGGAAATAATACTAAACTTAAAATGCTTAGATCAGAAATCGAAAGGTAATTTTCGTCCTAAATATTTTTGAGTATTTGTAAAAAAAAAATTTCCTGCACATAACCTGTCTATAACTTTCCTATGGCATTTGCCATTAAAGCAGGCAACTTTTCTTCTCTCCTAGAGAATTTAGTTTTTTTTTTTGAGTGTCAGTAAAATAAAAAAAAAATAAGGATATGATCAGATGAGTAATTATTTTAATGTAGGTTTTTTTAATTTGATATAAACTAGTGCTTGACTGCGATCCCACCTGTATAATAAAGGTACAATAAAGTAGTCTATGATAATCAAAATTTTAATCAGATTAACGAAATAATCTTGAAAATGTTTCTTATATCATCTGTATAATATATAAAGGCAAAGCTCCGACTCGTTGACTCACCCTCGTCAAAGATTTTGCCAAAATTCATCCCCTAATGGGATAAAACGGGAGTCTTAAGTTTGTATAGAGAAACGCGGGCGAAGCCGATGAAAGAAACTACCCTAAATAGTTTAGGATATTTTTAATTTATTTTGGTTGGAAATCGACAAAGGAGTCATTTGACAATCACGCTCTGGGTGCTGTGATAGGGAGTGTCAAAGTTTTACTGATTATAACCAACCTGTATACCATCAGTTGCGCCTTTTTTTGTAAAGGTTTGTGGCTTGGATACTAAGTCCTTTAAGCCGATGTACACATTCTAATGTTTTTGAAGTATTTGGCAGTTAATTTATCAAGTCATTCCTCTCGATGAACTAAGCTGAGGTTGTCAACATTACAATAAAATTCTCAGCTCCGTTCTCCTGAGATGCGCTTGTTTCAATGATTCCACTTAATGTCCAGTTGCGCAGACACTTGAGATGATAAACTGCACCAATTTAACGTCACAATATCCAATAGGAATCAATTTGAGAATAATTAAAACAGTCCCTGAACTTCACTCGAAGGAATCCCACTAAAAACTTTGTTGTCTGTTGCGTTCTAGGGCCACGGGTCCTAACCTAGGGATCTTCAGGGTCCTTTTTTGTCCACGTGCGCCATAAAGAGATATTAGCAAACCGTAGGGGCCCAGCAGAGTCGAAGCCTACTGAGTAGGGCTGTGCGAAAGTGTACTCCAGGGCCCTGGAACTAAGACAAAGATAGAAAAGGAGTGGATTTTAGAGATTTACCACCTAGAAAAAAGGGATCTATAAGTCAAGAGTGAATAGTTCAGGGCAAGCGTGCTCCATCATCTGCCACATCATCGCTTACCATCAGGTTAGGTAGCAAATCAATTACGGGTACTTGTTGGTTCATGAATCATGGTGTGCCAACTAAACATATTTTCTTTCTTTTAGATAGTGGTCAAAGGCGAGCCTACATATAATAATAATAATAAAAAATTATAATACCTATTACTAGGTATGTCTTCCATATAGTTCTGTTGGTTCGTTAATTAATTTGGTGAGTCAAGCGGCGTAATTAATTTGTTAGGTCAAGCGGCGTAATTAGTCGCAACTAAGTAGAGACACTGTAAATTATTAATTGATGAATTATTGACGTTTATCGACTCGAACATGAGCTATCTTCTTGTGTGGACTACCTTGATTATATTAACTTAATTATGCATATGAATAATCAGCCTTTAATTGTTCCCACTGCTGGGACTCAGACCTCCTCTCTAGGACAGGGAATGGGCCGTAAACTACCACGCGGGCCCAGTGCTGGTTGGTGAATGTCACATGTCTTCGGATTTTTGGTTCTAGGACATGCCGGTTTCCCCACGATGTTTTCCTTCACCGTTTCGAGAGCAGTGGTGATTGAATAAATTACACAAAGTAATGTGCCTGGCTGGGTTTGAACCCGCGACCTACAACTCGTAAGTTGGGGCCATTACCACTCATTATCTTAACGTAATTATGGAATAACTTAAAAAAAGAAATGAAAATTCAGATGTTTTTATTTCACATATGCCTACATGGGCAACACGATTCCAAATTGGTAGTTTCCTATGGAGAAGGACCGCCAAGAAACTCCATGGTTACTCTTTGTTATAAGGAAGTCTACCTTTATCTTAAATTCGGTTGCTACGAGTACTAAGCCAAGATTGTTCAAACTTAATTTACATAACTGAGGTCATTTTTCATACTTGTGTGCAGAATTGAATACAAAATTGTATCACTAGCTAGGTACTTTATTTCTAGGGTCCTGGAACGGAAGGCAAAAAGTTGGTTTTAGCCAGTAAAAGTCTGACACGCTCTCTCGCTCCGTTAAAGGGCGGAGGATGTCATTGGATGAATTTCCCACTGAAAAAAAAAGCCAACCGTATCAAAAAGCAAAAGAAAAGGTAGCGATCCTGAAATTTACAACCTGATTTTGTATAAAGAGAACGTTTTCTATAAATAGCCCGTAGTAAGTGCTGTGAAGCTTCGTCGTGCGGAGTGGGGGCCGCTCGTCTGTCGTACTCGTGGACATAGCGAATGAATGACACAGAGCATTTGCCGACAGAAACATTTTATTATATTCATACTTGCTAACTTGACAAATGTATGATAGGAGGATAATATGTATCCTACGACGAGGTCTGACAATAGAGCCCAATAGATACCACAATATACACAAAAGCTTTTATAAAAATTGTTCAAGCTGTTTCGGCGGAGTTAAATTTATTCAATATTGGTGTTTCGCCGACTTCAAAAAAAGTTAGTAAAGGTACATATTTAATTTTTGATTTTTTTTTAGATTTTTGAAACTCAAAAGGAAAAAAAAGATCCTATAAGGGTTCCACCCTTATAGGATCACTTTATTAGAGGAAAGTCACCAAATATGAAATAGTATCCTAATATGGAATACCTTCATTTCTCTAAGACTATAAGTATGAAACGCAACACTCGACCATCTTCTGTTCCATTCGGTCTACTAACTATCGCACTCACACCATCGAGTCAGTTGCGCGAACACTTCACTTGTGGCAGGCGTGTTTTGTTTTGTTGTCGTGCGGAAAATTTTAAAGGTAAGTAATAAATGAGTATTACCAGCTGATATGTTTGTATACATAAGTGTTATACTATTTAGTATATCGGTATTATGTTTATTTCACCATTTTGTGATCTTTTAATTTCAAAATATTGTGACTTAAAAAAATATTTAGAAGAGTTTGAACTAGTATAAAAATCCAAATATGGACAGTCGTCGGTGTCTAATTATGGAATATTCCATAATTAGATATAATATTTCATATGATAGATACTTGCTTGCTAAAAAATATATGTAATGTTTGTTTTTAGAATGTCCGGTTCACAATCAACCAAACGAAAAACCTGGGATGAAGAAAAAATGGCACAAGCTATAAAATTCGTCCGGGAAAAGAAAATGGGGTATTTGAAAGCGGCACAGCATTTTCAAGTGCCTAGGACAACTTTATTTCGTCTCTGCCAAAAAGATGAACAGTCTCCAGAAGTGGCAGCAGCTACTACATTAGGACGAAAAACTATCTTGGGCTCCGAACTTGAACATCAGCTAGTAGAATACATACTAATAATGGAGAGTAAGTTTCACGGTTTAACAAGAACTGATCTTCGCCGTATGGCGTTCATGCTAGCAAAGCGAAACAATTTGCAGAATCCCTTCGGTGAATCAGGTATGGCTGGAAAAAAGTGGTTAAAGTTATTTTTAAATCGTCATAAAGATAAACTTTCGATAAGAAGACCAACTGGTACATCATTTGCCAGAGCATTTGGATTTGATAAAGAAAAAGTGGAAGCCTTTTTCAACCTCCTTGAAGAGCTTTACGCTAAGAATAACTATCCACCAAATCGTATTTACAACGTGGATGAATCAGGCCTCACAATAGTACAAAGTAAGATACCACAAATCATCGGCCACAAAGGTAAACGCCAGGTAGCTGCACTGACTTCAGCAGAAAGAGGATCTCTGATGACAATAGTTGTTTGCATGAATGCTACTGGTCATTTTGTGCCACCGTTCATTATTTTTCCCAGAAAAAATATGAGTGCTCAGCTAATGAGAGGCTGTCCTCCAGGATCAATCGGAGTTGCACACCCATCAGGGTGGATACAAATGAACATCTTTACAGACTGGTTCAAGCACTTTATTCAACACACCAACCCGACTCCTGAATCGAGGGTTTTACTGATACTAGACGGACACTATAGTCATACTCACAATATCGATATAATAGATATTGCTAGGGAAAATAACGTGGACATAGTTTCGTTACCTCCTCATACGACTCATAAATTGCAGCCATTAGATAAAACTTTCATGGGGCCTTTAAAAACATACTATAGTGAGGAAATACGCATGTGGATTAGAGACAACAACAGACCTCTAAGTCCATATGATATTGTGGAGCTGTTTGGCAAATCCTATTTGAAAGTACAAACAGGCGAAATCGCAGCCAACGGGTTCAAAGTTACTGGATTGTGGCCTTTAAATAAAAATGTCTTCAGTGATGTGGACTTTATTGCTGCGCAACAAAATGCTTTAATAGACGGTTGTACAACCAATATCCCTCCGCTGGAATCAAGATCTGAAACTGGTCAAGTTCTGGTAGAAATACCTGCACCACAAACAACTGCTAATTTACAACCTGAACCTGTACCTTCGACTTCTGGGCTTAATCGCAGCAGTTTGGGTCTGGTGTCTCCGTATGCCATAAGTCCAGTGCCAGAGAAACGAAGAAAAGTATCTAGCAGAGGAAGAAAAGCTGCTGTAGCAGCAGTCATAACATCTTCTCCCTACAAAACTGATTTAGAAAATAAAAATATGAAGAGACAAGAAAAAGAAAATAAACTAGTCAAGACAAAGAATAAGAAGAAAACTGCGAAGAGAAACAAACAAACGAAGAAAAATAAGGATGATAGTGAAGAAGAAGACTCTGAGGAACTAGACGTTATCCAGTTTGATGAAGGTAGTGAACATGATGAGTTGATGGACCAAGTACCTCCTGACTCTGCTGATGCAGAATGTATGTTCTGTTCAAGACTTTTTTCCATGGATAAAAGTGGAGAAAGCTGGATTAAATGCTTGATGTGTGGGCTCTGGGCACATTATGATTGTGCTGGTCCAGAGTTTGATACTTGGATCTGTGACTTTTGCAAGTAATTATGTAACTTCTTTCATTTATCACAATATGTTATATTTATTTAATTGATCTCAAAGATATTAATGTCCATTTTTGTTATTGTTATGTTGATTTATGCTTATATTCCATATATGGGTACCTATTCCATATTTGGTTACTCATTTGTGATTTTGTTTTTTATGTTAGATTTTAATTTGATAACTAATATATTTGATTAAAGGCTGTTAATTACTACATATAAATGTATGACTGATTAGTAAAAACATTAAACTGTTTTAATTTATATGAAGTTTTTTTTTTATATCCCAAAAACAAAATAGTATTCCATATTTGGTGACTTTCCTCTAATCGTCTGTCTGTCAAGACCCATTATCTCGAGAACGCGTGTAGGTATCGGATTGAAATTAAAACCTCAACTCGAGTTTGCGGTTCCTTGAAGCTATGAAAAAATCAAACTTCTGAGTTAACGAAAAAAAATGATACGGCCGTTTATGTCGCAAAAAACGTATATGTCGACACTCTCAAGGGAATCAACATTCATAGGGTACTTGCCGTTGACGTAGAATCCTGAAATTCTGCATGAAGCAAGGTCTCATAGCATAAGTATAGGAAAGTATCTGAAAACTGTAAATTTGCAATTACGTCACAAAAAAAACTTTAAACTTTTGCGATTCAGAAAAATCTCCGTTGCTCAATTTAGGAATTGAACTGTTTTCATAGGTTATAGTTTTTACGGAACCCACTGAGGTTTCCGTAAAAACCCCAGTTAGTTGTAGCTAACCTGTGAGTTTTTTTATCTCAAAACTCCGTCATTTATGACCTGATTTGAAAAAATATTTCTTCATTTGAAAAGATGCACTTCCTGATTGGTTCTATTTTTGTGATGATATCCATGAGGAACTAGGATTCTTCAAAGATTATAGGGATACATTAAAATGTAATGCTAGCAAAGGAGCGACCGATCGCGTGAAGGGTCGAAGCCTACTGGGGCCATCAGTAGTGTGAAAACGAAACCCGGGTCCCTGGGACGAAGGCAACGAAGGAACAGGAGTGGTTTTTTTAGTCAGTACAAGTCTGACACTATCTCCCGCTCTGCTCAAGAGCGGGATTTGTCATTAGATGATTTTCCCACCTAAAAAAAATGGTGTTTTTGGTTTTTTCATCAAGAACTTAAACGTCTATAGTTACAAAGTATCTCTAGAAGTCCTGAGTATTCATTATATTTTAGGAACACAAAATACGATAAAAGAGCTTAATAACCTTATTAAGCAAATACATATACATTACTAAAAAAACAAACTGGAAAATACCATTCGATTCCTATCCTAAAAGTCAATGACCCAAAAATATAAATACCAGCATATTCCCAATGTTTTTACGTCGAGTAGTGTGAACGAGGATAGTACAACTAAACTGTCATCAATTTTGACTGATTGGACTAGGTGCAATACACTCTGTATTGCACCAGCGAGCAGCGGTGAGTGACCGGACAGTGTGGGATGTTGGTTCAAAAGTAAATTGCACTCATCATTAAACTATCGTGTACTAAATTGTGGTACAAGCATAACCTAGTTTCTATTGAAACCTCTTCATTTTCGTGTGATTCTTTTTTTATTAGCTAAAATACTATATTATCGTGTAATGTGTGTGATAAGACCTGTCATACTGTATGGATCAGAATGTTGGGCTGTGAAAAAGACGGATGAAAAAACATTGCATGTAGCGGAGATGAGAATGTTGAAATGGATGTGTGGTGTGACGAGAATGGATAAAGTGGGAAATGAATATATTAGAGGAAGTTTGAAAGTGGCGCCAGTGACTGAAAAGTTGAAAGGGAATCGTTTGTCTTGGTATGGTCATGTAAAGAGGAGGAATGAAACACATGTTACTAAAAGAGTTATGAGTATACATGTGGATGGGTGGAGAGGGAGAGGGAGGCCAAAGAAAAGATGGATTGCGTGAACAGTAATATGAAAGAAAAGGAAGTTAGTGATAGTATGACGGTTGACAGGATAGAATGGAAGAAAAAAACGTGTTGCGCCGACCCTAAATAAGATGGGACAAGGGCAGGAAGATGATGATGACTATATTATCGTGTGGTTCTTCTTTTAGCTAAAATGCTAGTAATAGTGCAGGGTTTATCTTTTTTATTTTTTTTAAATGACATCTACTTTTGCTTGACTGCAATTCCATCTGATGGTAAGCAGTGATGCAATCATTGATGATGAAGCGCATTAGTTTATTAAGAGCCTATTTACTTTAGCCTCGAAGACACCTAAATTTAATTGGACGGGAAGACTGCAGCAAGCAAATTGTTCTAGTACTTCGATGTACACATTGTCAACAACGAGGTGTAAAACTTAGTCCGGATCGTAGAGGTGTCCACACAGTTTCCAAAATGCATCTTATAGAATACCGAAAGGCTGGCTACCCTATGCTTGTGCTCCAGGTTTTATACTTTGGTCTTAACCAAATAACCAATTAGCCTCTCCACACGCCTTTCTCAGTGGGCTCAGTAAGTCCAAACCTGGTATTTTGCTGTACTAGACTGCACTGCCTGTACTGCAGTACAGACTAGACCTGTGCTGTGAATAACCTACCTGTATTTACCTACCTAGATAGTAATGGGTACATATTTGAATGTCGAAGATAATAACTACGGGTAAAATGTCAACGTTCAAAACATCGAAAATGTAAATATCAATTATAAATAGATAAACATAATGTCTAACATTGAAATGCCGAGTGATAAAAATACCTAATGATTAAAAATATCGGAAGTCAATATATCTAAGTTCAAAATGTCAACATTTAATACACCTAAGTTTATATTTACGTTAAAAATATCTGCTCGTTAATATATCGAACAAGAAATATATTTTTTGATTTGCGTACAAATATGTTTTAATTTAAGAAGTAGCGCTCACTGGCCGCTGCCACGGCACCGCTCGCTTTGCTCGCTCGGCTCGCGCGGTTGGTCACTGTTCTAACCTACGCTTCGCCCAAGAGCGAGATTTGTCATTAGGTGATTTTCCCACCTAAAAAAAAACCCTGTGACATACATAATAAATAAATATCGATATTTAGGACATTCGATACTTTGTACTTCGATATTTAGGATATTCGATGCTCTGTACTTTCGATATTTAGGTATTTCGATGTCACTTTTGTAGATAATTCGATTTTAGATATATTGGACGTAGGTTATCTAACCATTCGAAATTATAAACTTACGTTATTTTAATTTTCGTTTATATGGCCATTTGATACTTATAATTTTTCGATTTTTGAACGTTGACATTTTCCCCTAAGGTATTTTAATGTTCGACATTCAAATATGTACACTCAATAGTGCACACAAGTAATTTATGGAAACGTCGTGAATTGTACATTTGTCTATACGTCTCACCATATTTTAGTGTAATACATATTGTACATTTGTTATTCACAAACAAAAAAAAATTGATTTCGTTCCCTGCCACGTAAAAGCTTTCTATGATGTATTGACATCTAATAAAATCGTTTTCAGGAATGTGATTGAAATTTAGTACGAGCCGTGAAATTGGAAGTACCTACAATAAATAAAAAACTAAATAAAACAAACCTGCAGATAAACCAACAACTGGAATTCCGAATGTAAAATACTGAAAAATGTTGTAAGTAGGCTTATAAATTAAAAATATACAATTTAAATATTTTATCTTATCTGGTTTTAATTCTCGTGCTTGATACACCATCATTGGAATTAAACTGTTAAATATAAACAAGAAAATTCAAGTGTAAATCGTTTTCAAATTGGAAATAAATGTTGGAAATGTTAATGAAAGTGGTTATTAACTTAAAACTGTAGGTCTCACAAAATAGGCTATATTTTTTTGTTCGCTTTCCCACCAAATACTAAGTACAAAACGAATGGCAATGACATAACCTCTTCCCTAGACAAGTTACGACCGTTTCGTTTTGATTCTCCTCGAGTAGGCCACGCCTCTAATTCCCTTGTTCTGACCACGTGACTGAGCGTTGAGATGACGTCAGAACAAAGGAATCGGAGGCGTGGCTTACACGAGGCGTTCGACGCAAGACAATCGAAACGAAACGGTCGTAACTTGGCTAGGGGGGCTGTAACGTCACTTTCACATGACTTCTCTCCAGTATTAACCCGAGTGCCACGAAATGCGACGCTCCAAGCGAATTCGCCTTGTGCTGCAAGCGTCAGCGTCGAAAATGGAATTATAAAATATTATGTGTACGTGTCTGAGCAATTTGCTTCTTAAATTAATAAAATAAACTGATGATCACGGATTAGAAAACAACTTTAACGTCAATCATTTATTTTTCACACAGATTCCAAGAACGAAAATAAAATAATGTTGAAATTACTACATAATTATATTTATATTTATTCTTTGTATCTTAAATTTTTAATATAATGTCATTGTGTAAATCGTTTTTAGACTGTTTTAAAGCTAAAGTTTTCTTTTATTATGAAAGACTAGCTGACTCGGCGAACTTCGTACCGCCTAATAATGTGATAAATGAAGACCGCTCGACCGATTTTGTGCAAACTTCACATAAACCATCTACTAAATAGTTCGAACAAAGCCTAAACATTTGGTTTCGAAAGGTGAGCCCGTTCTTGAGTTATAAAATTACAACGAAAAGTGGCATTGATTTTTATATATATAGATGTTGGTTCCTGTGATACAATGTTTTTCTTCTCTCTTTTCTTTAGTATAGGTACCAACGAAACTCCTTTTCTGTATTTGGCAAAACTGTTTTTATCAAACTGTATATATATATATATTTATTTTTTTAATGTTATGCTTTTCATAAAGCTTTTAACAGTACAGAAGAAAATAATCATTTAGCAATTCAAATTGTACATCAATTGCTAAACCTGTTAAGATAAGAAAATAATGTACTTAGGTGTTCAGAGAAAACATGAGCTTAAGAAAAAATAAATAAGTAATTTTCCTTGAAGGACGTAAAAATCACGGTTGAGATGTCTTAATATTTTCTATGAGGTGTTTTCTTTGAGAAGTAATAAATACAATGCTTGTTTTGAGGAAAGTCAACAATTCGGACGGAAAAATATGTTTTCTCCAAACACTTTTTTTATTATTAACGATTAAGCTTCTATTTGTGTAGATAGCTTATTCTGATTTGTTTTTACTGAAAAGTATTATTCTACTAACTAGTTTTTTAGCGACACAAGTCTTGCTCGAAAGCTGACGGTTCATCAGAAACCAAAATTGAGAACCCGATTGCAGTGCAACCTATCAGGTCCTATTTCATTTTTAAAACATCTAGGGACCCACTCAAATATACACATAAAATTTCATCCTAATCAGTCAAGTGAATTAGGAGGAGTTAGGTAATAACAACACATACAAAAGAAAAATATAATGTTACCAGCTTTTCCCCGCGAACATAAACATAGAGAGCAGTGGTGGCCGAGTGGTAACAGCCCCGACTTACGAGTTGTAGGTTGCGGGTTCGAACCCAGCCAGGCGCATTAGCATAAGCATAGCATAATCAGCCTTTTAATGTTCCCACTGCTGGGACGAGAGTGCATTGGTGAGATGTCCACTTTGTACCGATAATATTATCAGCGCCAAGAGAAAAAAGATGATATTGTTTCAATGTTTTCAAGCGGCGAGTGTTGCTAACCGTTCAGTCATCGGTCATCGGCACGTGAATGGGGGGGAGGGGGACATTCCACCCTCACTCAACAATCCCACATATATACGGCTCCACGTGTTTGTTAAAACGTATTAATTAACCCTTTCATTAATGAGCACTTGTACTGATTTTGAACACATTTACGCTAGGACACGTTTTGTATTGAACTGTGTGCAATGGCTTCATGGTTTCCTAGGTAAATACCACTATGAGTGGGAATTATTTACGTAATTTAATTTTATGTTAAAGTAGTCCAGAAATAAAAGGCCCGTTTTGACATCTGTCAAAACGAATACAAAATACGAAAAAAGAATACTCGCAGTATATTCCATCATATTTTTTTAGTTTTTTTTTTTTTAACACTATGAATTATTATTATTTTATTGTTTCTTTCAGTTTCGTTCCAAGTTACATTCTAGGGTATTTATCAAATGTCAAAACGGGCCTTATATTTTTAAACGAGTTTAAGTATTTGTAAAGACACTAAATATATACTACCAATAGACAGGACATAGCGAACAAAATCGTAATCCGATACTTATTACCTAGTGGTCATAAGTCGCTCAGTCTAGTATGACACCCCCACGTCAAGTTGCGTTTGCATCAGCCTATTCACTAAAAGAAACTCATTTTTTGAGAAAATATGCCGAACTGCGCATACTTAACGCTATTGCAAATCTTGTTATGGTAAAATGACTGTATCTAAATTCTGTTTATTTTCGTAAATATTTTTGGTATTTACGAAGTAATTAATTACAATTTAATAATTTTTATAAATCAGCAAATGTTCTGGAATTCGGAATATTTGCTGATTTTGTGATAACGCTATCTATTGCTGAAAAGCTTAACCTTACCTTTATCACACACTGAGACTACCACGAGCTCATAACGTGATCCATTTTACGACCTAAACCGAACTGTTAAAGGGATGGAGCTATATAGGGTGTATAGTTCCATCCTCTTTTTCGCTCGTACGACTAACATTTTAACATTATCATGGTAAAGCCCCTGGCTACCTACCGAGCGATAGTTAAATAATTATAAATTTTGACAAATTGTAATCGCGTGTTTGCTATTCAAAGCCAGATGGCGTCATTGAGGCATAGGATGGCATTTTTCCAAGACATTTTATGATTTCCGCTTTATTGTATCTCTCTAAATCTCTTTGGGTAATTGTGAGTGGGCAGGGCACATTGCTCGCAGAATAGATGGTCGATGTTGACGAAAGGTTCTGGAATGGCGACCACGTACCGGAAGACGCATCGTTGGAAGGCCTTCCACAAGGTGGACCGATGACTCGGTGAGGATTTGGGGGAGGCCTATGTCCAACAGTGGACTCAGCTGAAATAATGATGAAAGTTGTAGAAACACAACTTTCACGCTTGCAGGGATAAAAGTATCCTTTGTGCTATTCCAGGATTTTAAGCTATTTTATTTCCCATGTGCTCAATTTCATCCAAATCAGTTCAACCGTTTGAGTAACACACACACAAACTTTCGCAATCACACTTATTTCTTTATAAAATAAGTGTGATATAAGTGTGATGGTGCTCAAAACTTGAAGCGCAAAGCAAAATTTGTGATGCAAGTATTAACACCTACGCTTACTATGCCATAATACATAAAAGCTTATAATATAAAGCCGAAAGTATTATTTAAACATATACATTTTGAATTCTGTAATCCGGCTCCCATTATAGTATTACCGTAATTTCTGTTAAGCTCTCAAATTTTATAATCTCCAATATTTTCGAATAAGTAGGTACTCAAATATTACAATAAAAACAATACATACATATTATAGATAACTCACACCCAGTCACAGAGCAAATGATCGTGCTCATCACACAAACATTTGTCTTGGGTGGCAATCGAAGCCACGACCTCCGACATAGCAATCAGAGCCACTGACCACTAGACCAACAGGCCAGTCATTACTTTGAATTTGAATTGTATTGGATTATTTTTTAAATAAATGTCTCAATAAAGATATCGTATATTGAAACGAATGCACAATCCGGTGTTGCCAATGTGAAATAAATCCTTTTGATAATATATTTTATGCGAATTAAACGGACGTGAGATGAATTCGAAGCCTGGAAAATTGGGGTGGAAATGGTTATTGTAAATAAACAGGGATGCCTTCATTAAGCCGATAAAAGTATATTGGTTTGCGTTTTAATTAAGTTTGTTGTAGGTCTCAAGCCGGGTTCCGACTGCTATAGCGTAACATGAAAGGAGCATTTCTTATGTGTGGACGCAGCGCGCGCACGACCCTAACTTGTATCTACTGACATAGTTGAATTGCTCTGCCCCCCTAGCCAAGTTACGATCGTTTCGTTTACGTCGAACGTCTCGACTAGGCCACGCCTCCGATTCCTTTGTTCTGACGTTATCTAAACGCTCAGTCACGTGGTCAGAACAAAGGAATTGGAGGCGTGGCCTACTCGAGGCGTTCGACGCAAACGAAACGATCGTAACTTAGCTAATGTTTTTTCGTATGTTTTGGTATAAAACCAACCCTTTTATTTAATACAATCAACATTTCAACCCTTCATAGGTTTTCATTCCAAACATAATTACGAGTAGATACTATAAAGTAGACACTTTATTACATGAAGCCTTTCAAAGGGTTACAAACATGATTTTATAAAAGTACCTGTTCCCCTTTATCACGCCACTTGCACGGGAGTAAGGGCAGGGTTATTTATAACGTGAAACTCATAAGGGTGCGCCATAAAGCTTCGTTTCCGCTGAAACGGAGCTGAGTGGAGTCGATCACAGCGGACCGTGAATTGGCCAATCACAGTGCTCGAAATCTTCACACCGCCTCGGTGAAAACAGTTTAACTTTTTAACCGCCTACGTCGGATATATCCGACCAACACTCTCGGCGTTTATTCCGGCAGGGTCGCACATCCACAACCAAATATTCCATCTCGTCAGCTCTTCTGTCACCTATGGGGATTGGAGAGCTAAATGTGATAGAATGCCCAGTCACAAAAACACGACCCCTGGCGAATAAGACACGAAAACACTCAAGCAATTAAAGGGTTAAAAGGAGCGGAGTGGAACTGAACGGTTTTTAAAACTAAACAAATGAACTCGCGGCGCCGAGTCGGACCGAATGGAGTCGAGCTGAGAGTACGAAGCGGAGGGTAATTCAACTCCTCTCCGTCTCGCTACGCTACAAAGGAAACACACCCTAACAATGCCTTTGAATAAATAAAGGCTTTATCCGGCTAAGCTTTCTACCGTCGTGATCAATGAGTGCGTTTGTTGTTCTGAAATCTGTAACTACAGAATAGAAGCTTCAAGATAATCCTATATTGTTACTCTTAAGGTTACTACAGACACACAAAAAGAATTTTATAGACATTTTTATATGTATAATATTTTTAGGACTACCCTAAAATGGGGTAATAAGGAACGCAGGGGTGAATAGGAACAAAGTGATTCGGATTTTGACTTAGCTAGATATTTATATTATTGTTTTCTGTTAAAATAACGATTTTATTACAATTAATGAATAAATAAGAGTACTTAAATGCTGGGAAAAATAGTTGAATAACGGGAAAATTGCCTTCGTATTTCTATTTATTTTTTTGTCCTTATTCACCGTTTCACTGTATAAATAACAAACGGATTTTTATAGAAATTGATGTAAGTACCTATCTGTGGTACAATTTCCATAACGTTTACCCTAATGGTATTGATACATTCTGCAAAAAATATATACAAATATATACGTCACAAGGATCCAAATAGTCTGATCAGTCTATCCAAGAAGTATCGTGTTGGCCAGTAACTGGGTTTTGGAGGTTTGATAGTCAGTCGCTCCATGTAAAGTACGGATATTTAGCCTCATCTGGTTAGACTGATATCCGACCGTAAGCTAGTTGGGAAAAGGTTAAGGCTAGAATCCTTAGCCTTTTCCCAAAATGAAATTCTTGAATTCGGCGAAAATTATGGTAAATGTCAAATCATCATCTGATGACATGGACCATAATTTTCGTCCTTCATACTAAATTTCCGGTGAACGGTCGCTACTCCAGAACCTTTCGGCCCATCGACCATCTGTTCTACGAGCAATGTGTGCACACTGCCACTTAAGTTTGGCGATTCTTTGGGCTATGTCGGCGACGTTGGTTCTCCTGCGGATATCTTCATTTATGATGTGATCTCGCAAGGAAACTCCGAGCATAGCCCTTTCCATTGCCCTTTAGGTGACTGTAAGGCTTCTGAACGCGCAGCGTTGGAAGGTCTCTCACTAGCTGGACCAATGACCTGATGAGAGTCGCGGGAATGTGGTGGATGCGACACGCACAGGACCGTTCGTTGTGGCGACACTTGGGGGAGGTCTATGTCTAACAGTGGACGGCCTTCAGCTGAAATGATGATAATGATACTAATTTTATTCTTAACTAGCTTTTGCCCGCGGCTGCGCCCACGTACATAAAATATAGCCTACTAGCTGAAGCGGCGAACTTCGTACCGCCTAATAATGTGATAAATGAAGAACCGCTCGACCGATTTTGTCCAAACTTCACATAAACCATCTACTAAATAGTCCGAACAAAGCCTAAACATTTAGTTTGGATAGGTGAGCCCGTTCTTGAGTTATAAAATTACAACGAAAAGTGGCATTGATTTTTATATATATAGATGTCACTCAGAATTGAAGCAGCTTTCTATCGGTGAAAAAAATTTAGCTATCGGACCAGTACTTTTCAGAGATTACCTCTTACAAAAAGAACTAACTTTACCTATTTGTAATATTAGTGTAGATTACCACGATGAAAAAAGAGAAACAAATTATTACAACACAAACAGTCAATCATCATTGGCGTATCACGCTTGTTCTACAATGTGACTAAAAAGAAAACACGCGCCTTCGAATCGCTTCCTTAGGCAGCTGTGAAAAGACAAAAAAACAACGGGAGGCTACTGGTCCCATGGGTGTGGTGTGTGGATGTATGACAGTTTTATAGACACTGCAGTGACTTGTGCCTTGGCTTTGAGTTAAAACTCACTAGCGACCCGCCCCCGCTTCGCAAGGGTGCAATGCTGATCACGTCATAGTATGACCTTTTTAAGGTGTACAATACTGTAGTACCTTATTTTGATCTATCTCTTAGGGTTCAGCCAGCGTTTGCAATGTAAGCACAAAAAAAATATTTATTTACGACATCATATTAGAAACCTCTAAAATCATCAGTGTTCCTCTACTTTATTGTGCGTGTATTATACATGTAAACCTTTGTCTTGAGTCACTCTATCTATTAAAAAAAACTGCATCAAAATCCGTTCCGTAGTTTTAAAGATCTAAGCATACATAGGGACAGACAGAGACGAAAAGTGACTTTGTTTTATACTATGTAGTGATAAAATGCTTTTTCTTCTTTTCAAGTCGATGGTAAATTTATTAAATTTCATTTTTTTGGGCCCAGGAATTGGCTACGTTCACTGCAGCGTCTGTGGCTCTCATTAAGTCCCCCAAATTGCAGCCCCCATCACAGTAACATCGTGTATCCGACAGGTCTATAAAGCCCATTTAGCCAGTGTAGTGTTTGCAGCGGCTCACCATGACGAGGAATCGATTTAGTGCTTTCCGTAGAGGCCTTTGTAATTCATGTCCAAATGGCAGATGACAGACGCATACATGCTAACAGTTATATTATAACCTGGGTGGAATAGCTGGAATAGCTATCATTCCAAATGCCAAAGGATCCTAAACCAAACACAGAGCGATCTGAAACAATTTTGATTTTGACAAGATATCTGTAAATAACAATAAATACGTACCCACTCATTCAAGATCCGGTCAATGGACGTACAAAAAATTGAGTTCTATTGGCTCATTCAACAAGATGGCAGCTATCCGCATAATTAACATCCACTTAGGGACGATATCTGTTAATTAGTGTAGACGGCATAACGTGGAATATGTTGGTGTGCATTCATAATGTGTTTAACTGAGGTATGTAATGTTATTTACTATTCTTATCCTGTATTGGAATGCAGTCAATATTTTCTGAAAGCCCAGGACCGCCCGTCGAATATATCCGACAATCACTCTTACGTTTATTCCGCCAAAGTCTCACATCCATGACCAAATACTCGCATCTCGTCAGCTCTTTCGTTACCTGTGTGTATTGAAGAGCTAAACGAGATAAGGTATCCAGTCGCAAATAAAAGACCCTGGCGAATAGGGCGCGGAAACACTCGTTGGACCAATCTGTTGCGGGAGGTAAAAGGGTAAAGAGTAAATAGGTTGCTTCTAGCCAAGCCTGTTCCATCATCACACACACATAGCACACACCACACCACCATCGTTCACGTTTATCGTTTACTATCAGGAGAGATGATAGTGAGCTGCGTTCGAAACAGTAACCCTCCAAGACAATTGATTTAAAAAAAAAATCGGACTTACATATTATTATGCATTACTCATTTTCAAATTATAAAAATACTGACTTCATTTATGGTTCAGTTTATTACACTTCTTCATGTCTGTGTGACCGACAAATATTAAAAAAAAATAAAACTTTACCCTCATACTACTGTATCGTGAGTGCGTTCACAAACATGTAAACTCACACACAAGACACTCAGACTCGAAACTCTTATCGGCAAGCCATATAAATATTTGTCCCGTGCAGGAATCAAACTCGCTACACGCAGCACAGCAGCCAATCCTTCAACCAAACGTGCCGTCTAAAATTCAATTCAAAATGTTTATTTCACATAGGTTTGCATGGGTACTTATAAAATGTCAGGAGCTGTTTAGTGACCAAGATGTGGTACAGAAACTGAGATGTCAATCTCACGCGCACGAATATGCATTAAATCAAATTCAATTGCCATGTCTTTGCCTTTTCATGTCCAATTCCACCCAATTATGCTCCAATAGATCATTCAATTGACGCAACTAAAATTTGTTAAGGACTCAAAATGCGAGGTGCCTTTTATCATGTACTCCTGTCCCCCGCTGTTTTACTCGCGTCTTTGGTTAATGCTCCGCTCCCGTAGTTCGTAGCGTGATGATAACCTACTCGATAAATGGGCTATCCGACACTTAAATAATTTTTCAATTCATACCAGTAGTTCCTGAGTTAAGCGCATTCAAACATTCACTTAAATTATTTAATAAAAAATAATCTTTTAATATATAAAATTCTCGTGTCAGTGTTTATAAAGGTGTGTCCAGACCTGGCGAATGTGCCGCTCGCGTGCGGTTACAGCCTAAATTTGGTGCGCCACTGTAGTGCAGCTCCGGCAAGGCATGAGAAAGTTGCGCGTTTAGCGTGCGCGCAGCTCGTGTGCCGTGTGCACCTATGGCGTGTAACTTGCGCGCAAGCCGCTTGCGAACTGCGCGCGTGCATTTCATGTTCGTAAGAAGCCAAACTATCTGACCCGGCGAACTTCGTGCCGCCTTATAGTCAATGAATATTATCATACATTTTAACTGAACTGTCAATATATAATTACCTTCTGGTAATGCCAGCATAATTAATTTTAAAATTATATTTTAATAAGAGACAGTGTCGGATAAAGCCAGAACGGGGCCTGTAGCAAATTCGACCGGGGGCTCTTGTGTAGACCTTTTTTATTAAGATAGGTAAAATAAAATGTTATATGCGAATACGTTATTTTACATTTTTTCTCATTTAACGTAACCGTCAAATACTTCCACAAAATTAGGTTTGTCCCAATTGTCGCTACAACGATCAGTCCTGTGTGTCTCGCATCCATCGGATTCCCGCGAGCTCACCAGGTTATCGGTTCCCTTGAGTTCTTGTTCGGTTGAGATACATCCGCGCTGCGGCGGTGTTTATTTACATGGAATAACAAAGCAGCGCGGCGGCAGCGCTGCAGCCACGTTGGCTCTTTGCGGCTAATTTAAAGGCGCCCTTTCGCTTTCGTTTCGAGACACTGATAATTAAGACGAAGTCAGGTGCAGGTGAGCTCCCTGATAGTTTTGATAACTTCTCTCACATGTACTATTGCATATGGAGGCATTGAAGCTGGATCACGTTTGATAGCCCTGGTTTAAAGCTGTATATACATTCGATTTGAACTCAGGATGGTTGGAATCTTCTCGACTAAAGTTCACGGGAACAAATTTTGATAAATTTTAGTGTAATGATAGACCTGAAACACTATAATAATAAAATATTATACTTTTTATGAAGGTCGTACATTTTCTAGGGTGAAATTCCAACTATCGCGGGTGAAGCCAATGGCTTAAGTTAGTTAGTTTTAATAGCTTCGGTCAAGCTTATTCTTAATCTATATATATAAAAGCGAAATAGCACTCACTGATTAATCATGGAATCCCAGAAACTATAACACCTACAAACTTAAAATTTTGCAGGTAGGTTCCTTATAGGGTGTAGACATCGCAACTCCAGAACCTTCGGTCCCATCGACCATCTGTTCTACGATCCATATACCCTGCCCACTGCCACTTACGTTTGGCGATTTTTTGTGCTATCTCGGTGACTTTGGTGCTCTTGTGGATATCTTCATTCTTGATGCGATCATGCAAGGAAACTCTGAACACAACCCGAACTGCCCTTTGGGTGACTTTAAGCATTCTGATGAGGCCAATTAAATGTATAATGTGATATTATTAACCCCTACAGAATGAGATCAAAACGAATACTATTCAGTAGGTATAAGTTTCACCATTCACAAAATACCATCTAATAAACTGCAATGTTCTCTAGCGAATGGCAAGCATTGAGAACAAAATAGGAACCCTCGATATTCGATTTCGTGTTAGACCCGTCTGCTTGCCGAATTTGACAAATACACGGCATTGCGACTGCCGCCCGCCCGGGGCCCGACGCCTGATATTGGTTCAGCCTGCGTGCCGGATACGTTTGAACACAATTGAGTATGCTCAATTTGCTTGCACTAGTATTTACTCAAATTGTCGTATGCAGAATCAACATTTTATTGCCCTTACGTAGATGTAATATTTTTTTTCAGAAATGATGTCTTAGGTGTCTTCAAGGCTAGAGTGAATAGGCTCTTAATAAACTAGTGCGCCTCACCATCAATGATTGCATCTCCGCTTACCATCAGGTGGGATCGCAGTCAAGCACTGGTTAATAACAAATTAAAAAAAAAATGATTTCCGTGTAATTGAACCGGCTGAATTCATTGAAGTGATTCATTAATATTTTAAATGGTTTTCTGATAAGCTGATCCATATAGAACACGTTATTTCAATATTCAATATTACTAAATATGTTGAAATCGTTATATTTTGCATATTACTCGATTTAATTTCCAAATAAATTTCCAAAATATTTCACGATACAAAGTTAATACGAATAATATTTAAGCAGAATTTTCAATAATATTTGATAGATTCCGCTACATAATTCCATAAATTCCGTTGCACAAACTGTTTACATTTTCAGTTACGGTTATTTATCATTTTCAGATGAATTAATTACATTTGATTGGGTAACTAACTAGCCTACATGTTTATGAATAAATTTCTAACAGAATATTAAATTATTATTAACCTTATTGACCTGTATGAACGACATTTGGTAGTGTCAGGTCAAAGAGTATTGAAACACGGGCCGTTCTGTTACGAATATTTGTTGGGAATATCGTAAATCAGAAAGGCAATATTTCAATACTGACATCCCGTTTCTGCACTAAATTGAACCCTAACTTCTACTGTTTGTCACGTTTATGTTTGAAGCATAAGCATAATAAGCCTTTTAATGTTCCCACTGTTGGGACTCGGGCCTCCTCTTCCTAGGAGAGGGAAAGGGCCGTAATCCATCACGCGGGCCCAGTGCGGATTGGTGAATGTTACATGTCTTCGAGTTTTTGGTTCTAGGACATGCCGGTTTCCTCACGATGTTTTCCTTCACCGTTTTGAGAGCAGTGATGATGAAATAAATTACACAAAGTAATGCTCCTAGCTGGGTTTGAACCCGCGACCTACAACTCGTAAGTCGGGGCCGTTACCACTCGGCCACCACCGCTCTATGTGCTCTTTATGTTTGAAGAGATGGTTTAAAAAGAAAGCGGTTCAAGCATATCGAGAATATTACGTTTGTAAGTCTTGAATGAATTTTCGAAAACGTCGAAAAAAGCTGGATGGTGCATTCGACATGTTCTAAACAGATAGCTTTTAGCTTTTGCTATCTGAAAATACGAGTAGCAACTGGAGAGAGATAAGAAATAGAAAACACAATTTTCAAAGCATTTGGAAAATACTAAAATCCTGGATTAAAAGGATTTCGTTTGATGAGTCTCGGTGGGGCGTGACTGACTTTTACTGACTAAAACCCACTCCTGTTCCTTCTTTGCCTTCGTTTCAGAGCCCCGGGGTTCGCTTTCGCATCATCCTTGGCCCCAGTAGGCTTCGACCCTGCTGGGCCCCTACGGTTGCTGACATCACTTTGAGGCGCGTTTGGAACACTACGCGCCGTCGACGACCTGTGCTCGGTCCGGACGGTTATCTTATCTGATCTAAGATCTCCATGACCGTCTCTTTCTGAATTCACCTTTGAGTAAACGTAAACGTAGACGCAAACTTATCTCAGTTTAGTTTGTATTCTAAATCGTACTGTAGTTACTTGCCTTGCCTGGAGTAATTATTAGTGTGGGGCAAACTTAAAAATAGAATGCATTTCAGTAATTATATCATCACTATCTTGCTACCTTTGTCTTATTAATTTTTTGTTTAGAACAACACGTTTTTCTTCCATTCTCTTCTGTCTACTAGCTATCCCTTTATCACTGACTGACTCCCTTTTCTTTCATACGAGTATCACTTCTCTAAAAATCCATAAAAAATATGTTTGACTGATATTATAATCAATATCAGTAAGCCTCTGAAGCAGCCGAGCAATATTTACGCATGACAAGTATCCACACTTACGTTGTGGAAACTTCTATGGTCCGGACTAAGCGTTTCGCCTCGTCGTTTATACCGCGTACATCGAAGGACAGGAACAATTTGCCTTCTGCGGTCTTCCCGTCCGATTTATAAATTAGAATAATAGGCTCCTCATAAACTAGTGCACCTCACCATCAAAGATTGCGTCACTGCTTACATCTGGGATCGGATTGTGATTTAGAATATAAAAAAGTTACCAATTAGAAAGTCTGACGTGATTGTTTTAGTGTATTTAATCAAATAAGTTATGAGAACTCCGCAGGAGTTAAATAGATGGATATTTAAACTCACTAATCTTTAAATAAACTTAATCCATTAATTTTAAGTAACTACCGGTTTAGGTCACATTGTAGTTGCACTTATGTTATACGCACTATTTTACCCATCAAGTTTTCAAAGTTTCGTTACGTGAATT
Source organism: Mythimna vitellina (assembly GCA_949316375.1). Classification (NCBI taxonomy): domain Eukaryota; kingdom Metazoa; phylum Arthropoda; class Insecta; order Lepidoptera; family Noctuidae; genus Mythimna; species Mythimna vitellina. The sequence goes on from OX438684.1 coordinate 38,072,210, forward strand.
TAAGGTTATTTTTCTATATCATGATTATCTTCGTAACCTTTAGATTTATCAAGATTTACTGATTCTTTATTTAGAAACACCCTGTATACTAATAAAATGTTTTTAGACCAACAAATCATGTCTCAATAAAAAAAAAAAATTACAATCGAATTCGTTTAAGTTAAGAGCGTCCTTTTCGAGGTACATTTTCGAACAACCGCTCTTACGTGAACATGATGTTATTATTATACATATTTCCCTAAATATACACAACTTTGGATACACTATCTTGTGGATATTATCTAGGCTTCTATAGAAATCAAAACATAAATTTGTGTAAAACTAATCTAGTAAAGACCTCCGAAAATCTGCTATTTTGCATGAACTTTAACATTTCATAATATACTCAAAAATTTAAAAAGTCAAAAAGCATTGCAAATTTAATCAAGATTCTGAATGACGACATTTTTTAAAAACCTTTTTAGGGTTAAAAAAGAAACGTATTTCCTGGAAAAAGTTTTTTAGAATATACGAGTGAATCACGGAATTACCGAATGCTAGCAGAGTTTTCAGGCGTTATCTCTCATTTTTCGCGTTGCCTTTCCGTCGAACATCGCGTTGGATTACTTTCATATGTAATCAATCCTGTTCAAAGGAACTGGTCAGGGAAAAAAATGGTGCACTGCTTTCCAAACCTATCTATGTTAAAGTTCTATTCCATAAATGGGTTTCGAAGAATTTTCCGAATCGATTTTTTTTTTGTGACGCTACAACCAATTTTCCGTTTTCAGATTTATTTCTATATCTGTACTATAAGACTGCTTCATGCCAAATTTCAGGATTGATTTCCTTGAGAGTGTTGAAATATACGTTTTTTGACCGTATCTTTTGTTTTCGTTAACTTAGAATTTGATTTTTTCTCACAACACCAAGGGATCATAGATTCGACTATATAGTTTAAATTTCATTTTGATACCTTCACGCGTTCCCGAAATAAAGGGTCTTGACAGACAGACGGACAACAAAGTGATCCTATAAGGGTTCAATTTTTTTCCTTTTGAGGTACGGAACCCTAAAAACGACTCATGCCAGAACCCAATGACGACGACGATGGGAAGAGGCCAGACGGGATGACTAATAAAGCTTTGGAAATTGGGTAGGCCTTTGGTGTGAGATGCAATGCTGTTTACATATTATTTTATAAATATATTTATTATATTTTTTTATATATTTAATAGTTAATATGCATATATATTATAGTTAAATAAACACTTGCAAAAAAAAAATTACTGAAAGTTTCTGAAGTGAATTATTGGCTTCGTTAGTATTCCTATTAGCTAGTTCCAAAAGGTATTTTTTTCAGAAAGCCCCTTACACATGCCTTACATAGAACTTCTTTGTCTTCATTCAACTGTCTTAAAACTACTAGCCTCAAAAATTCAACTACTAGTCGACTACTCGTGATTTTTCTCTGTCCAGGCAGTAAGGTTGTGGAACTCCCTTCCGCCTAGCATTCGAAATTAAAAATCAATTTCACTTTTTTTAAATCAAGTAGTTGAACGCTATCTCTCCTCTCAATTATGTTATAATATACAATATATTTATGTAAATACCTATTTATAGAATTATACATATCGTTATATAATGCAAATATTACGGGAAGCCATAAACAAATGGAAAACACCCACAAAGTCGAAACAATTGCATTCAATTTCATCCAAGCTTTGCTATTTATTCGCGCCAATTAATTAGTGAAGTTCACTTTACGCTTGTCGGTGTCAACGACCAATAGAGTTCGATTTGTTCTGAATACTGTGATAGCTGATCAACGGGCACTTCGAAGAGGATGGTCGATTGAACATCGTTTGACAGCCTGGCGATAGAATTATTGGTGGGCGGTTATTTATTAAAACTTTATGCACTAGTAATAAACACTGACTATGGGGGTTAGTGGGCCAGTTTTTGGCGTTACAAAGTATCTGTGTGACTTGAGTCTGAAATGAAAACATTTTGTAGTGGTTCTGTCCAATAACTTGGATGAAAATCAAATTAAAAGCAGTGGTAACTGCCCCAACTTACAAATTGTAGATCGCAAGTTCAAACCCAGCTAGGCGCATCACTTTGCGTAATTTATTTCATCACCACTGCTCTCAGAATGGTGAAGGAAACTGGCTTTGTCGTGCATTCAGAAGCTTGACTGTTAGAAATTCTTTTAAATATTCAGTCGTACTTTTCAATGCTCTCAAAGCGGTGAAGGAAAACATCGTGAGGAAACCGGCATGTCCTAAAACCAAAAAATCAAAGATGTGTGACATCCGTCAACCCGCACTAGGCCCGTGGTGGATTACTGCCTATCCCTCTCTTAGAAAGCAGTGAAAAATGTAAGCATAAACACAGCCTTATAATGTTCCCACTGCTGGGACTTAGGTCTCCTCTCTAGGAGAGGGAATGGACCGTAATCCACCACGCGGGCCCAGTGTGAGTTGGTTGATGTCACATGTCTTTGAATTTTTAATTCTTGGCCCAATAGTACGACTAAATATTTAAAAGTATGCATAGCAGTCAAGCTTTTAAATGCACGCATAATAGTGGACATTATGTTTTTATAAACTCAACGATCCTCATTTAATTTTAATGCTCACTGCTTCGCTTGGATCTTTTAATAATTCTAGCCGCCAGCCATTTGCACACAGAAGCGCTAAAAGCAACATAATTGATAGTGTAGTCAACTTTCAAATGGACTCTAAATAAATATAGAACTACTGTCATATTGAGCAGAAATCACAACACCGAGGCTTTTGCGCCACCGGGATTCTCACCTGAGGCTACGACCATCGCACTGAAGATACTATAATATGCAGCAGTTTTAATCACAGGTCGTCTTAGTATCTCCAGTCATAATCACGCTATATCATAAAGAGACCTAACTCAAGAAAGAGGATGCTTGCATCTTAAAACATGTGCTTCAATAATAAGGATATCAGCAAACAGCTGGTCGACTCTTCTCGTGACCAGAGAGCCGAGTTTTTCTTCAGTCAACGAATCAGCATTGCCATCCAGCGTGGCAACGCTGCCAGCGTTCTGGGCACGTTTCCCATTGAAATCGATTTGGACGAAGTTTTTGATGCCCTATGAGTTCTTTTTCTACCCATTTGTAAATATTATTATTTTCAGTTTGTTTAAATACCTATTAAGTTATAATATATAATAAGGTTCAATTTTTATTTTACGCCAAATTTCAACTGTCTAAATATTACGGTTCATGAGATACAGTCTGGTGACAGACGGACAGACAGGCGAACGGACAGCACAGTCTTATTAATAGGGTCCCGTTTTATCCTTTGTATGTGGAACCCTAAAAATGGTATTTTAATTTATAAATATATGAAATATAGTATTTTCACTGTGTGTGACGGCCGTTAACCGCACTTGACTGTGGCACGCAATTAACTTAGTTCTATACGTTCAATTATAAATCGGTGAAATTATCACCGGAAATCAGAAAATTAATCTAATGCAGCTCTACAAGTCTAGTTGGCATATAAAATGTATGGAGACCGACGCCGACTGATCGGCGTACGAGGCCCACGTGTGCGCAATATAGTTTACCTTACCTTGGGTAGTATCACCACTTTTAGTTAATTTCCTCAATCACCCTGACCCCGATTTTTAGCAAAGGTAGGCGTAGGCTAGCGGAGGACAAGCAATAGATAGCTCGCCGTCCGCCGGATTCGATTCCCACCCAGGACAAATGTTTGTGTGATGAGCACGATCATTTGTTCTGTGTCTGGGTGTAATTTATCTATAATATGTATTTATTTAGAAATATATAAGTATGTTTATCAGTTGTCTAGTACCCATAACACAAGCTCTGCTTAGCTTGGGACTTGACGGCATTGCGTGATAGTTGTGGAATATTATATTATTATATATGTTTGACCAGTTCTCTTGTGGCATAAAATATATTGAAGTGGAATATGGTGTATTTCTACTTCAAGTTAGCGGTTGTGTTACCTACATATGCGATTTGAGTTTTGGAACGAAGTTTACTGTTCTTTATGTGGTTACTAGCTCCGGCCAACGGCTTCACCCGCGTCAAAGAAGGTTTTTTCATATTAACTTTGAACCTCCGTTTCATCCCCTTTGGGATTGAACTTTGGAAAATCTTCTCTTAGTGCTCGCTTACGTCATAAACAAAATAAACTAGTAATAGGTAGGAAAAAAAAGTAGTAATAGGCTCTTAATAAACTAGTGCGCCTCACCATCAACGATTGCATCACTACTCACCATCAGGTGGGGTCGCAGTCAAGCACTAGTAAAAACAATTTAAAAAAAATAAAATAATTTCTCTCTCCTAATCCCAGTAGTTTCGGCTGTGCGTTCATGTGTCAGTCAGTTTGTTTCTCCTTTTATATATCGCACCCTTAATAATGTAAAGGCTCAAGTCAACATTTTTGAAAAGTTTGTTTTTGAATGCTAAGGGCACAAAACGAAATTATCTACCGGCTACCGCTGACAGAGAGAGAAAAAAAACGTTAACGACTCTGTAACTATAAAGGCCTAACTTGAAAGTGTTTTTTCAAATAATTACAAATTTATCGAATTTCATATTATTATTTATTTTTATTGATGGCTACTTATAGTCTATCGTGTATAAATCTTAAGAAAATCACATTTACAACTAAAATATTAAGCATTTTATTAGAAAAATAAACTGGAATGTATAATTAATAATCAGATATAAAATAATTCAGAATCTTTAAATACTTATTCCCAAAAAACTACTTTTTTGTTTTAAGCCTTTATATTACTAAGGGTGTGATATATAGATTTATGAATTTCATAAGAAGCGAATATTGTCCGGTTCCGAACCTCCGAACTTAATCGCTCGCTCACTCACGAAACTGGTACTATAACAGGATTCAATCAATACGGCATTGTTCACTTGGCTTCTGGCGCTCCATTCACTAACGTTAGGCTGTTGATAATGTAATCTTGTGTCGTCGACCCTAAGCACCTGAGCCGTGACGTCGGGAAGCATGAAACCAATCAACTAGATAAGCGATTGGATATCGCCTTAGCCTGGAGGCGTTCATTTGGCGTTTTGATTGTCTTGCTAATGGTTTCAGTATTATTCGGATATGGCTCTGACGTGATTGAAATAGCCTTACCTAACATGATTGACATATTCATTAGAGATAGCAGCTTCAGAAACAAACCTGATCCCTTGTGTTGTGTTGACCATCGGGAAGGGGGATTCATCCCTTACATGTTAGAGCGACCGGATCAATAATTATGCCCGCAACATTTGATTGTATATATCGTAACAGATTGGTTGCCAAGCGGCCCCCACGAGTCGCGCGGCAACCCCGGGTTATTTACTTACTCGAAAACCCACGCTTATTCTTACCCCTTTTAGCTTTTAGGCACGCAATTTACTGTTTTTCGTACTAGTGCGTAAAAGTACGCGTGCTCGCCCCCGCAACAATTTCATTACATTTATCGTATCGGGCTGGGCACGAGGCGCGCGTCAACAACCGTTTATTTATGTCTTCGTAAGTGTATTGAAAAACTACTGTATAAAAATACGCGTGGAAAGCCACTGCAGCCCTCGGTTCCATAACACACAATGACAAACTTTCTCCACTTGTATCAAAATGAAATGTATTGAAAAACCTCGTGGGATACACGTGGAAATTTGTCACTGCAGTACTTGACTCCATATCACAAATGGCTTTCTCCACTTGTATCAGAAGCTACTATTTTTATTATTAATTGACTCGCGTTTAACGACTATCTCACATAATCGTAAGCGACGATGTGGCCGAAGTTGGAGGACGTTTGTCTAGAAGTAACCGATTTATTTTTGACTTAAATATTTGTAGCTATCAGGAAATACAGAATCCGGTAGCAAATTCCACTTTTTAGCTGTACGCATAATGAATTCCTAACGCCTTCTATGCGTATGGATGGCTTGTCCATTACGTACCGTTGGTGCATTGATACACGCCCAGAGGTCCGATGACTTGGCGGCATTCAATTAAGCAATTCCGACGCACACTCCCTGAAATGTAATTGACAGATTATAATTTAGGTGTCTACACGGCTAGAGTGAATAGGCTGTTAATAAACTAGTGCGGTTCACTATCAAGGATTGCAGTACAATTGCAAAAATGAATTTCATTTTATTATTTTCTTTTTTGCTATTTTTTTTTATGAGTTTTGAATTGGATTGCTTATTTGACTAAAATTAGTTATAGCAATTCTGAGTGACGAAGGGTGACCGTCAATCCTTCAGACACTGAAACTGTTCGATACTGAAATGAAACTTTAAGTGTTTAGAAACTGAAAGACGACTGGAAGATGACAGTTTTACGAACTATAACTTTTCTTTAAATCAAATATCGTTTTTAATTGATTTATGAGTTAAACTCGGTACCTTTTTAGGGTTCCGTATCCGAAGGGTAAAAACAAGACCCTATTATTAAGACTTCGCTGTCCGCTTGTCTGTCTGTTTATCTGTCCGTCTGTCACCAGGCTGTATCTCATGAACCGTGATAGACAGTTGAAATTTTTACAGATTTATTTCTGTTGCCGCTATGACATCAAATATAAAAAAGAAAAACAGAATAAAATAAATATTTAAGAGGGCATACAACAAACGTGATTTTTTTGCTACCGACGATACGGAACCCGACATGCGCGAGTCCGACTTGCACTTTTCCGGTTTTTCCTAATTGGTCATCACGTGACAAAATATACTCTCGTTTACATGTATCTTATAGGAAAAGAGCAGAAATAAAAATATTCATCCAGTTTCCTTTGCCTTGTTCTATTGTTAGAATGATTTCCAAGAAAACTCTTTGAAGGTTATTTCTGTTGCTTTCATTCAGAATTTGTTGTGTAATGTCTGAATGGACACACATTTTCCTAGAATTATAGTAGTAATTCTACGAATTATTTATTAAAATACTATTATATCGTATTTCCTTTAACATTTTTCTGCGCATTTTGCATCACCGCGAGGCTTAATTCAATGTAGCGCCATGGCGGCAGCGTAACCACAAACGAATGCCGACTTCATAAACGCATGCCGACTTAATTACATTAATTCCCCGATCAATTTTTGTTCTCATTAAATCTTTCAGCCCACAGCACAACTTTTCGTAAAAGCTTTTGTTTCGTGAGTAAAGTTATGGATTTTGCAAAGTGCTCATGACATTGATTGGCCCTCTTTTGATTGATTTGACAATTGAGGTCGCATCAAATAATGCGTGACCCTCCCTGGCTAAGTAGACGTTTTTAGGTTTATCGTCATTCGTATCTTTATTGCCGATAATATGTTTAATGATAGTGGTGGTGTCTTTGAAAAAGGTCAAGTCTGCACAAGCAAACTTTTTAACCGACTACGGCAAAGGCAAAGGAGGGTTATGATTTTGACAGGCTACGTATGTGAGTATGTTCATCTGTTCCCTCATAGCTCCAAATCTACTTATCGGAACTTGACATATGAGATATCGTTTGAAGCGACTTAATTGTCCTGTGAAAATAGGCTGCGTCACAAACTCGACATGGCGCCGCGCACAAAAGTAATGTGTTAAACATTACTTTTGTTCGCTAGACGGCGCCATGTCAAAATAAAAAAGTAAAAACTAAAACCCAACTACGACAAAAAAAAGACTGAAAAAGTATGAAACAAGATTTTTCAGGATGCTGAAACGCTAAAATAAACAAGGTAACTGGAAAAACAAGAACAGAACAAAAAGAAAAGCCATAGTCACACGTTATTAAAGTGTTTCGGTTGGTACTTATAATGTGTGACTGCGGCCTGTCTTTTTGTTCTGAAATCTTGTTTCATGTTTTTTCAGCGTCGTTTTTTTTTTTGTCATATTCGAGTTTTAGTTTTTACTTTTTATTTATTAAAAAAAAAATGGTGTTGAAACACTGTGCTTCTATGCGGAATAAACGACGAGGCGAAACGCTTGGTCAGGACCGTAGAGGTTTCAAGATTATTTTTTTTTAATTGATATAAACCAGTGCTTGACTGCGATCCCATCTGATGGTAAGCGGAGATGCAATCATTAATGGTCAGGCGCACTAGTTTATTAAGATGGCCTTCCAACGCTGCGTCTGCCTGTACGTGGTCGCCACTCCAGACCCATTCGTCCCCATCGACCGTCTGTTCTGTCAGCAATGTGCCCTGCCCACTGTTAAGTATGTCGGTAACCTTAGTTCTCTAGCTATAACATATATACTTTATGGTTACTGTAACTCTATTAGTCGCTAACTTTGTTCCAGAGTCCAAGAAATTTAATTAAAATCCCAGCTCGGGCACATAATAGTTAACTCATTATTTTAGACGTTAGTGATACGAACATTGACTAATTAGATTTGCCGGCAGTAATTATGGAGATGCCATTCGGATAAGCGTCCTCTAATTACAAACTTTTGACTGGCGTGTTGGTCTAGAGGTTAGTTGATAGTCCTGACTGCTATGTCGCCGGATGTCGTGGGTTCGATTCTCACCTAAGACAAATGTTTGTGTCTGGGTGTAATCTATAATATGAATGTTTTTAGAAATATATTATTATGTTAAGTTGTCTAGTACTAACAACATAAATTCTGTTTTAGTTTGGGACTAGATGGCGTTGTGTGATAGTTGTAGGATATTATTATATTAAACACAACAAGCAAGTATATATTGCTAGACTCAAGCCAGACGTATTGATTTTTTGCATTCCTAGTGAACAGGAAAAAATAATTTTACTACACTGAAAAAGTCGCAAGTCTGGGAAATAAAATTTCTAAAGATTTATCAAGTGATATTATTTACTTATGAATGACTTTCTTGCACAATAAAACTATACAAATTGACTCCTGTTTGATTTTACCGTGAACTTCTTTTGAATTTCTTATAAATTCACGATGCTCGGAGCTGGCAGTAGATTTTCTTAAGTTTGAAACGATTTTATCGTTGTGCATGATATTCGTTTTTTTTTTTCATTCTGGTGCCCTTTGCGTTCTAGGACTACGGGTTTCCTTTTCAGAAAATCTCCGCGGTCGAGTACCGAACATCCTAACGGCGAGCTACCCATTGCTCAACGTCCGCAAAACCGCGTTCACCGGGACTTGTTATCGAGGTAGGGGTCTCTGCGTTTGGGGTGTGAGGATGATATTGATATTTAACGTTATTTATTTCTCGTTATATTAGAAACCAATAATCTGATATAGCTATTCCATTAAGGATCGCTTGGTAACTTTGTTACTTCGCTGTAACTGAGTTAGAGTTGAAGAGCTGCCGTTACTATATGAGGTTAGGGGGAGGGTAGGTAATTGAGAGGTAACAAGTAGATTGGCGCGTGCCAGTTTATAAATGAATTTTTATGTCATTTCTTGTCAATATAAAGACAAAAAAAAGCTAAGTAAAGTAAAGTGCGATTAGGACTCGCGCTCTGACTTACCTACGTAAATAGTTCAATTCCCAAATCGTGTCTCGAAGTGTTTTTTTTTTGTCGCTTTTGGCTAGGATGTCATTTCAAGCCATGTAGCGTTGATTTTCAGCTGAGTGTCGTTTTGGTGATTGGCACATCCTACTGGGGTCCATATTTTAGCTGAGACGTGCGACAGTGCGATGAACCTTTTGACCCGTGTGTCAATTGGAACATTAATGCCGAAAAAATTTTGTGTACAGACAGTTTCAAAGGACATGAATATTTTGTACAATAATACCTATAGATTTTTAAATAAAAATCTTCCTACTTCAGCTCCTTAATTGTACTGAGTTGAGCTACACGAATTCTGACAAATCTTGTACTGCCTGGACAGGTCCACTCGAATCTTTGCAGTTCTTTCCTTTAAATACAATCTCATCACCAATCTGCACGATTTACATATGATTTTACCATTGTATGTTTACTGTATCTCTGTACTTTAAAAGAGACTTTGGCCCTTGAGTTCGGTTTTGCGTTAGGTTCGGTGTTTCTTCTCAAAGTAGTCAGCTAGGAAACACCGGCCTTAAGCATCTAATTAAAATTGATGAAGAATTTATGTGTAAAAGTGTGTCTAAAAACCTATTTGCAAAATAAATATAATTTACAAATAATACTAAATAGCAGCAAAACCACTAAATTCAGAGCACGTCACTCATAATGAAGTTATATTAAGTTACGTAACTCATGAAGCTACCTTAGTTAATACACGCAAGAAACGTGGAGTTCTAGTTGGCGTCGCTTAAAGTTAAATCATTTGTAATGAATTTCTTGGGATAATTTCTTATCTTCACGCAAATTAAGTCATTGGTAGAAGATAATAATGTTTCGAAGAGATCGCCCACGTTTAAATGGTTTTCCATATAAACTTTGAACCCCCGTTTCATCCTTTTTAGGGGTGAATTTTGGAAAATCCTCTCGTAACGTTCGCCTACCTCATAAAAAGAAACCCTGTGTAGAATTTCACGCTCCTAGTTACAGTAGTTTCCCTTCTGCTTCTTTTTTTCGTGTCGATGTACTCTAACTAATTTTTTTTGACCACTATTTGACTACCTCTACGGCTCTGTTAATGGCCTCGTATAGATCCTGAAAACTGCAGGTGGTGGTGCACGATGGGCAGCATAGAGTACTCATAACACAAGCTCTGCTTAACTTGGGACTAAACTGCTTTGTGTGATAGTTGTGGAATAATATTATTAAATATAGATAAGTCTGTTCTAGAAAACACTGGTAAGGCTATTTGACTGAAATGGAAAAAAGTTCTTCAGCGAAACTTCGTATATTTGAAATTATTCTGAAAGTTATGTTTTGAAGACGGATTGTTTTGCTCACAGAATAACAACATTGTGTGCGAAGTTTTACTTGTTTCAGGAACATATCATGACTTGTTCGAGTTTTCTTCAAAGTGATATAAATATAATGTTTGTTTCATATTCAGATGCTCTGAGTTTTGGGATATTTTTTGGAAATAGAGAATTGAAATGTGTTGAAGAATATCTACAGCATCTACTATCGAATCTTTATATTTAAAACTAACTTCTGTCAGCGGCTACGCCCGCGTGAATTTTGCTCAAGGTTTCTCCATTCCAATTTTGGAACCCCGTTTCATCCCTTTAAAGGGTGAATTTTGGAAAAACCTCTCTTAGTGCTTGCCTACGTCATAAAAGGAAACCTCGTGCAAGATTTCACCCTTCTACTCCCAGTAGTTTCGACTGTGCGTTGTTATGTCAGTCAGTCAATTTCTCCTTTTATACATATATATAGATGATCTAGGTAAACAACAAAACACCTTTTTTTGCTTTTACGTTACATATTGAGGAGTTTATTGTATACGGGCCAGTGTCTTAATAGCCTGGTAGTTTAAGCACCTCTCATGCATGAGGTTACTGGTGCAAACCGGGCAAGTTTCAATGTGAATTCAATTCATAAGTTTATCAAAGATATTACTGTCACCTCGTGCATCGGTAAGCACGTAAAGCCATTCATTCCGGTTGTCATTCGTACATCTTTGACAGTCGTCACATGTAGTCAGACACCAGAAAGTCTATCCATCAGTCTATCCATCAGTCTATCCAATGAGTTTCGTGTTGCTTAGTAACTGGGTTGTTGTACATGTTCCACTAAAACACGGGTATTCAGCCGCATTCGATTAGCAATTGAATACCGTAATACGGGACACAATAGAAAGACAATGAGAGAGCGAACGCGTTCGCTTGGGATTTAGAAGCCTACCCCGAGCTAGATGGAAATATTTTGCAACAAATTTTATGGCAATAACGAACGATAATGATTAAAATTCGGTCTTTAAATAGATCACATTCATTGTGCGTACAGCTAAGCAGTGGAATTCCTTGCCGGAATCTGTGTTTCCTGATGGTTACAACCCGGGAATCTTTAAGTCAAGACTGAATAGGTTACTTCTAGGTAAGCGCGTTCCATCGTCGACCGCATCGTCGCTTTCCATCAGGTGAGATAGCGGTCAAGCGCGAACCTATCAAGAATAAAAAAAGGTCAGACTAAATACAAAAAGAATTGACCAATGTTCACAAGTTGTAAATAATGATGACGGTTGGTAGCGTGTAAGAACCAACCTGCATCTTAGTCACCACATAGACAAGACCGGTGCAACCAAACGATATGAATGTCAAATGTCGGCGTCATTTCAAGTCATGACTCCCTGAGTAATCTCGGGAGCAAAGATCAGCGTTACAGTAAGTGAGCAATGCTATAATTACGGTTCATTAGAAATTGAGATGAATGAAATTAACTATTGTACAGGAGGTACAAAGTGCATTGAGTTGTCATTTTTAAGGTCTTTTAATAATAAAATAAAAAGTATCAGCCAATAGTTTCATATTCAGGAGCCTCGATCAACACCTTAGAAGGCTCTCGAAGGACTTGATTCAGAAAGTGGTACTTCTGGACACGGTTCGTATAGTTAGGAGGTTATTTGAAGCCCTGAGCGCCGGTAGCTTGGACCCTGTTCCCGATACCGGTGGGATACTATTTTTATTCTTTTAAATGTTTTTTAAGAATTTTTTAAAAATGGAAGCAATAAGCTAAACGAAAAAAGAATGATGTAATAACATTGTTCAGGCAAGAGTAGGGTTAGGGGTTCTTGGTAACCAGTCCATTTAAGCCTCCCAAAACCATAACCTTTTGTTTCCCATGTGACGCAATAATTTCCCAACAACCGGGGATTGTCCTTGAGTTATCTAGCATAGCGCATACAGGGATATTCGTCGGTTGATACCATATTCCACGTAAAGCCTCTTAGCGGTCTCTACGAGTTGGCTTCGGCCCCTCGTACTCCTTCCAAAGATCCCAGTTTCGAGATATATGAACACATAATAATAATATTTGTTTATTTATAACTAATCCTTGGCATGTTCTAACCAACTTTTGTGACTATTGGAATGGTGGGAATTTCATAATCTGGTGTATGGTTTAAAAACATTTTCAAATGTTCGTATAGTTTTCCCATTAGAACAGTTCTTATCCAAGCCGTTTTTAAAACTAGCGGTCGACGGTCTACGCAGATCATGCGAGATACTAGTTAAACCGTGTATGATAAACTTACAACAATTTTACTAAAAAAAATGATAACATTGACTAGGGCATGGATTAAAAAAAAAAACACGATGGCTGTAAGTTTTCATTCAAGAAAAGTAATCTCAAAACTGTCATTTTTAGCTATTTTTCGAGATATTAAACGTGTTAGTGTAGGATAAAATATGAGGCATATTTTTTTAGACTTATTAATTGATCACATTTACGATATAAGACATGGTACAATATTTTTTTTAATAACTTATTTGTTTTCAATACAATTAATTATTTAGTATCACTATATAATAGACGCGGAATCGCGTCAGCGCCAACGCGTCCGTTGGAAAATAAAATATTTTGGCTTCTGCGTAGTTTTAACGGATGAATGCTCTTGAGCAACTACTAAAATCGAAGCACTAATAACAGGTACTATTTAGAAGTCCATATGGAATATTACTGATAAGGTGACATAGTCGTCAATATTGTGAAGCCGTCTGTGTTGTGTTCACAAGCTTTAGTCTTCAGTCCATCCTATCTATTTATGTAATACATGAAAACGCGTTTCAATGAATGTAAACGGTAAATTAATGCGTAGATTTTACGCATACTTCGAGTATATAAAGGGAGCTATTGCGGAATTTACAGCGATTACAGCTTAATAATGCAACCTGAATATGAAAGCTTATTGATGATGTTTCCTGTCTAAACTCGCATCGCTCGGAGAATTTCGTCCACCTCTATTATTATTTCGTCCATAATTAACCTGAACACTAATTCTCGGATGTATCGATAAATGTGCAATTTAAAGCGTGTTTTGTGTTGCTGCGGACGTGATCCTAAATTTCTGATTAGAACATCGTTTTAATTGTTTGGCCAATCTTATCAATATGATATTATCATCATCATCATTTCAACCGAAAAACGTTCACTTTTGGACATAGACCTCCATCAAACGTCTCCACAACGACCGGTCTTGGGAGTCTTGCATCCATCGGATTCCCGCGACCCTCACGTGGTCATCGACCTTCGACGACGTTGCGTCTTCCGGTACGTGGTCGCCACTCCAGAATCTTTCGGCCCCATCGACCATCTGTTCTGTGAGCAATGTGCCCTGCCCACTGTCACTTAAGTTTGGCGATTCTTCGAGTTATGTTTGTAACCTTGGTTCAAAATTAAAGTTATTTTGCATTTTTGAAGTGTATTGTTCTTTTTTTCCAAAAAAAAATCTGTTGTCATTTTTTGATGTCTTCCATATTGTTGATGGTTAGATTAAAAAAATAACATGTTGATTGACCTTAAGATTTGCTCTCAATTTCGTGAGGGTACCAATTAGCAGTGCTGGAGCGAGTTAGCGACAATCTTGGCGGGTCGCGACCTCTCAGTGACTCACAGATACCGCACAACGACTCGAGGAAAGTTCTTGAATAATAAGTGCCTCAGTTCGAGCATTAAATCTTTGAACGATGCGAGATACGAGTGTTATTAAATAATACGAGTTTATATCTACCAATGAAAGTTACAACCGAATGACATTATGTAAATGATTTCGCAAAATACTCACGTAGAAAAAGATATAGCAACGTTACTGTAAATTTCAGTCTCCTGGCGTTATTTATTTATTTTGAGGTTAGCACAACATACCTTCATCTTTCACATTTCATAATATTCGTCATTCCAGCAGTCATTTTATTCTGATCATCATAAAACCTTCATCATCATCATTTCAGCCAAAATACGTCCACTGTTGGACATAGGACTTCCCTAAGTGAGGCCATAACGACCGATCCTGTGCGTTTTGCATCCATCGGATTGCCGCGACCCTCACCAGGTCATCAGTCCCCCTTGTGGGAGGTCTTCTAACGCTCCGTCTTTTAGTACGTCGTCGCCACTTTAGAACCTTTCGGTCCCATCGACCCATCTGTTTTGCGAGCAATGTGCCCTACCCACTGCCACATCAAATTTTGCTTCTAAATAAAATGTATACTTGTTCAAAACTACAATTATGTTCAATTTGTCATCGAATCAACAGCTAATTCGAACTACAAATTCAACCTCAAATTTGCCTGTAAACATTGTGGATACCTGTCTAAATCAGTGCGTCTATAATTGAGGTACAGTGGCTATACTAACACAATTGACTGCCACGAGCGGTCAAGTGCAATAGGTCACAACCTCCGATATGCCGCTGTTACATAAAAATAAACGTTATCTTTGTGAGTGGATCGAATTACAGATGTGTGTGTTTTTGTTTTAATTACAGTTTTAACTGTTTTACGAAGGTTACGTAGCTTAATTAGGCAATCAAGCAAACTGTGGGTCTATTTTCAATTAAGCACCAGGTCTAAATGGCCTATATTTTTAGGTCCCGTACCCAAAGGGTATAACGGGACACTATTACTAAGACTCCGCTGTCCGTCTGTCTTTCTGTCTGTCCGTTTGTCACCAGGCTGTATCTCATGAACCGTGATAGCTAAACAATTTGTTGAAAGTTTAAATTTTCACAGATGATGTATTTCTGTTGCCGCTATAACAACAAATACAAAAAAATAATTAAGCGGGTCTTCCATACAACTAATGTGATATTTTTTGTGCCGTTTTTTGCTACGGATAGTAGAAAAACCTTCGTGCGCGCGTTAGACTCGCACTTGGCCAGTTTTTTTAAAGAATCCCTCGGAAAACACACCATGACGGTTCATGTAAACATTGTAAAAATTCGCAATCGTCTTTCAAATACACAACAACAATACACAACAACCAATACACAACTACAACCATTAGCAATATATGAACTCCCCGATAGGTTAAAATGTTAATTCATACAAGGGAAAAGGCATTTCAAATGATTTCATGATAACCAAGTAATGCAAAGAAAGTGAAAACGAAAACTCGTTTTTACACAAAGTTATTTCTTTATAGGTACGAGTATTTCAATATAGATCAGTTTTTACTCAACGATAAGGCATTTTTACCTGACCAGTTTACTATGCTTATAAGTATTAACTCATTTTCCAAAAACGGTCTAATACCACCGGGTCACAGAAATTTATAAGCTGTGTTACTGAAGTGCGACAGTATCGCATTTGCATCGCGATTGAGAATAATGGTGTGGGTGAGGGCAAACAGCTAGCGAACCCATCGCGACTATCAGCGCGAACGCGCGACCGCATCTCTACAAAAAGTCGCCGTGGGCGAGGGGCCTAAGACCCCAGACTTTTTGTAGCGATGCTGTAGCGCGTTCGCATCGATACAGTCGCGATGCTGTGGCGCGTTAGTAGCGCGTTGGCATTTTTTCTATAGCGCTTGCAAATGCGACTAACGCTCGTTAGTAGCGATGCTGTCGCACGCTTACGAAACGCGCGATAGCATCGCTACAAAAAGTCTCTGTGGTCAAGGGGTCCTAGTGTCCTTTTATTTACCATTCTTTATACTAAATTAAAACTAGAACTCACCGAAAAAAATTGTCCGTTGAGGAATGCTCGGTTGTCGATGACGTGATGGTGAAGATGGTGATGATGGTCTGGATACTACTGTGCATGATGGCGGGTACGTAGATTAACGCTTATTACGACGCTTCGTACGAGCATATTCGGCGTAAAGGATTATTATGTTTTGTATGCACGTGTTCTGGTCTTTTGGTATTAACTGTTCTTTTTCCGGGTCGGGTCGCGTCCGCTGACTCCACAATTGGCAGATAAAGTTCACTATATCTCGTAAACTCTGGGTGTTGGGAGCGTCGGCCATTTTGTTTTAAATAAAGTTGTTTGGAGTTCAGTCTGTGAACAAAAGAGAGATTGTGGTTAGTGATATATGGGAATATTGTAAAGAGGTATATAAAGCACAGGTCCGATCGTGTGTGGAGTACTGCAGTCACATATGGGCTGGTGCTGCCATCTAGCAGCTTTGGTCTCAGTGGATAGGCGTGCGAAGAGGCTAATTGGGGATCCAGATTTGGTTAAATCCAATCTACAAGGCCTCGAACACAGGCGCAGGGTAGCCAGCCTATCCGTATTTTACAGGTTACATTTCGGAGAGTGTGCTCGGGAATTGCATGACTTGATTCCGCCATCTCCTTTCTACCATCGGACAATCCAACGTACGGCGTGTATCCACCCTTAAGTTGTTGAAACTTCAACGGTTCGGACTAAACGTTTCGCCTCGTCGTTTATACCGCGTACATCGAAGGACTGGAACAATTTGCTTGCTGCGGCCTTCCCGTCCAACTATAATTTAGGTGTCTTCTAAAAAAAAGGCTCTTAATAAGCTAGTTCGCCTCACCATCAATAAGTGCTTACCGTCAGGTGGGATCGCAGTCAAGCACCGATAGAAAGCTGCTTTATTCCTGAGTGACATACTTTATTTTATGTTCGTGGTCGTATCCGCGCGCAAAAGTGGAAGTCAAGAGCGAGTAGGTTCCTGCTAAGTAAGCGCACTCCATCGTCGACCGCGTCTTCGTTTTGCATCGACTTAGTCGTCAAGCGCGAGCCCATCAACGATTGAAAAAATCAGGCAAGTGCGAGTTCGGACTCGCGCACTGAGGGTTTCGTATAAACTTACCCATAAGAACAGTTCAATTCCCGAATTGAGTTACGAAAATTTCTCCGAATTGCAAAAAACTTTTTTTGTGACGTAACTACAAATTTACGGTTTACAGATTTTTTCCTATACTTCTGCCACGTGACCTTACTTCATGCCAAATTTCAAGATTCTATTTCAACGGAAAGTACCCTATGAATTTTGATTCCATTGAGAGTGTCGAAAAATACGTTTTTTGCAACATAAACGGCTGATCTTTTTTGTTCGTTAAGTCAGTAGGTTGATTTTTTCACAGCTTCGAGGGACCGCAGACTTAAATTTCAACTCGAGACCTAAACGCGTTCCCGAGATAAAGGGTCTTGACAGACAGACAGATGGACGGACAACAAAGTGATCCTATAAGGGTTCCATTTTTTCCTTTTGAGGTACGGAACACTAAAAAAGTAACGTAAGGGGACTGAAAGTGACATAATATGATGCTACAGTGCTGCTAAAATATACGAGGGATTATGAGAAAGCTTAAATTGTAATCTCAGTCTCAGTCTGTGTAAAACTCCTAGCTTCTCTACATTTTTGACAAATTTCGACATTGACTAGATTGCGACTTGAATTTTTCTTCTGATGATATGATAATATTTTTAAAGCTTAACAATGTCACAAAGGTTTCTTTACCCAAAACTGCAGAGCGTATGCTCCGATGAGTTCAATGACCTCCTTTAAAGATGACTACAGCGAAATTTGAAGTACAACCGTAAATATATATTTAAAGAGAATTTAATAAACATAAATGTTTGAACCAGCATACCCTGCATCCAATGCCGTCCCACATTTTAGATAAACCTCATAAAATGTGAATAGACACTAAAATACCATAGAAATAGATTTTTAGTGCCACTAAAAACAACATGTGAAGCCGTAGCATTTGAATTGAGACTCCAATAAAATCGTATTAGCGACGAAATGTCGTATTGTGAATTCCGATAGTAAATATATTTGGGTGTTTCATAGGCATATTTCGGAGTTCATTTATTGCCGTCTTTCTGATAAAAAGGAAATTATGTTGAGACTACGTTGATGTTTTAAGCTTCAACGTAGTCGCAATATGAGCTCAAAAAATGTTTCCACCAAACCATTGTCTTGCAGAAAGTATGCAATAGTACCAATTTATATCGCTCGCGCTGGGTTGCCTGTCTCCCTCCTGCGGCCGAGGTGTAGCGGCGGCGCCGGTGGTCGGACGATTGAATTGTACCCGACTACTGTACAGGCTGGCCTGGCGGGCAAGTGCCCATAAAAATTTACTTCTCACTTCATTTCTAGTATAATATTTTTGACAATTAGTTAATCAAGAAGACTGACTGTCCGCTTGAAAACTGCTGACAAACTGTACTGCAGTTTGGCAGAAGACACAGGAAAATATATATGCAAATTAAAAAAAAAAAAAACTTTTAAACCTTAAACTTCTTCTTCCTTAACTTCCCATTTCTTCTCTCAGAGACGACGGCTGTATACTAGTTTTTTCAAAACTCGGTGCTTATTAGTACCCCTCTATTAAGTATGTCAAAAACCAACTAAACCATAGTAAGAAAACATTTTCATTACATAATTACTAGCACAACGACAATTCTCACAGCATTATATAGTTCACAAATAGACTTCCTGAATAAGCCTTCTGCTATAACCTCACAAATGTACAAAGAGGCTTTGGTCCTATAATCCAGACATGATCAATCAACACATCTGCGTCCAACATGGTTATTAATGGCTCAGTATGGCTATAGACTGGATTATGAACGTGTAATAATACATGCTATACAGATAGCACGTGTCCGAGATGCATTGTATTGTCAAATGCGTATTTGAAGCTAGGTCTCGATTCAGTTTGTAGCTTGTTTCCGAGCAGTTACTGAGCAGAATAGCTCGACGTTTCGCCCTGGCTTTTTCTACCTCTATACCGATTTAATTTTAATGATAAATGATATTTATTTTGCAAGTAGGTTTAAAAAAACAGTTTTACACGTTATTTTTTTCGTCAGTTTAAGCTAGATGAGACCGGTGTTTACTAGCTGCAAGCTGTGTGTTTACAAGAAACCGCTGTTTTAGTGTTTCTTTGTACAAATGCCATTCGTTATGTGGCTAGACACTGTTAGTGCGCCGGTCGATACCATAGCGAATACTTTTGCCATTTTTACGATATAATTATGTAGCTATGCGTAATTTGTACTTTGCCTTCGTTACCAACTGTTAGGATTCGAAATAGGATTCGTATTGGTAGCAGAATAATAGAACTGGTACGTACAAGCTCGTATATTCCACTGTCGCAGCAGCGGGTCACTAAAAACTAAGTTGATAGACTACCCATATAATATATAGGTGTATATATAAGGTGTTAAAAAAATAACTTTAAGAATTTCGAGGAGACATTGTACTCCTCACTATGAACAACTTTTGCTATGGGACCAAACCTGAGATCGCGAATTAAATCAGCTGTTCCCTGCGTTTATGTTCGCAGAACTCGTCAAAATGTATGGAGGAGCTGATTTTTTTTTCGCCTATCATATCAGATCATGATCTACCCGTGTGCAAAATTTCACCAAAGTGTTTACAGTAGAGTAACAAACATACAGACAAACAGACCTATTCGTATAATACATATCGACACCCGCATCGAACAAGGCAGTATCTCGAATTACAGTTCAAACAAAATTCAAACATAGCACTATTACTTTAAGGTTCATTAAAAAAAAAAATACTGTATTAATGTTACAACCTTGTTCGTTGCGGGTATCAAATGTGAAGACAACGGTGCGGTAGTGGTGTGGTGGTAGAGAGGATAAAAAAAAAATCAAAAGCATTTTATTTCAAATAAACCATTTATAGGCACTTTTGAAATGTCAAGAAGTCAGTCAGTCAGTCAGAAAAAGATCGTCTTGCTTATGCCTTCTATCATTTCTCTTGACAGTCAAGAGAAAACTTTCAAGCTACTTGCTATAAATAAACCACTCATACCCAAATTTAAACTCGAAATCCTTTAGACGTGAATAGCAGGTAAATTGCCAGAATTACATAAAATTTCAACAACCCAAGTAGGCTTAAAGCATATTAAAAACTTAAATATAGACTACATAAATTATTTCGGCATTCTCTTGAAACACTATAACTTAATTGATAAAATACTAATTGATCGTTAAATATTACACTGATCTTATAAAGGCGCGAGTTTGTGAGTGTGTATGTTCGTTACTTCTTCACTCGCGAATGGCTGAACAGATTTGAATGAAATTTGGCACATGGGTTGACCATTTTTTTAAGGCGGGAAAGACATCCAATTAAAAATCTACAGCTGCGTTCCAGGGCCCTGGGTTTCCCTTTCGGAACACAACCCTGCTAGGCCCCTACGGTTCTGCTGGCATCTTTTTGAGGCCCGCGTGGAACACTATGTGCTGTCGACGACTCGGGCTCAGCGCGGACGGCGAGCTACTCATTGTCCGTCGTTTTTAAGCCCACGCCTACGTTGGTTGGAAATCGGGGTCGGGATCCCGGCGGCATGTCTTGGAATAGCACATAGGTTACTTTTCATCCCGGGAGAATATTCCCTTGGGACAATTTTGTATATCCACGCGAGTGATACCGCTCTGCTGTGAGCGGCATCACCCGCTAGTTCGTAAATAAATCTTTATATATAAAAGCGAAATACAACTCACTGATTAATCACGAAATAGGTAGGTTCCTTATAGGGTTTAGACATGTGCTAAGAACGGATTTTACGAAACTCCATCCCTATGGGGGTAAAATGAGGGTTGGAAGTTTGTATGGAGAAGCCTACTTTTACGCGGGCGAAGCCGCTAGCAGAAGCTAGTACATAATACGTAGTTCTTTTGTAACCAGTCACTGTGTATGTGCATTCGTTCGTTTCTGTGAGGAAATAGCGTGGAACCGGTAAGTTTTACATTTCCTTACGTGAATGAGTACAGTGTGCAGCAGAAATACTAGTATGAAATGAAAAAATATGGCCTGATTCTTTAGTAAAATTAATGTGCCTGTACCCAAGCCTTACACTAATTTACGACTATTAATTCAGTAATCTGAATGTAAAAGTGCCCCTAGAAGCAAAGGCGTCATGAATTTGACCCAACTCTTTGTTCTTCTTGATCTAGTTTTATTATGCGTGGAATCGAAAAATACACCAAAGTATGTGTAATAGAAGAGTGAATAGGTTACTTCTAGGCAAGCGTGCTCCATCGTCGACCACATCATCGCTTACCATCAGATGAGATGGTGGTCAAACGCGAGCCTGTCATTAATAAAAAAAAATACATAATAAAAATATTGTATTCAGTTACCAGTTTCATATGTATACCATCTCTCCAATTAGACTGTATCAAAAATATAAAAAAAAAAACTTTCGATAGAAAGAAGGTATAATAATTTATCTAGCACAATACTTTCAAATTCAACTTTGACTCTAAAAACTTTATACAAAAAAATACAACCGACGTCAATGTAAAAAAAAACACTGAAAGGTGCAAAATAACTTTAATTTCGAAAGTCGCTGTTAAATAACGAAGAGACAAAACTATTATAGGAACGGGCTATTGATTATGAATATTCATTCGTAATTAATAGCCTGTAGCCTGTGACGATCAAAATGGAAAAACACTGCGCGTAGTATTCTAGTAGAAATTGTTATGAATGATTGATTCTGTTATGAATTTACCAATTAGAATAGAATAGAACAAACTTTATTGTACACCAAAATAGTAACAAAACTTTTACACAAACTGAAAATCCAATCCAATCCAATATGACCAATTTTCGTGGAAAATTTTGGGATTTCGTTTTTTTTTTCACTTTTGACTACAAAAATATGATCAGTAACTGGTACGGTAAAAAAAATGGGCCTCTATGCCCCATTTTTTCGTACTAATTAAAAACTAGGGGTGTATATATGTAGGTACACTAAAGGCAATAGACTCCCAACTAAAAATACGGCATCAAAAATTCCTACGCATCGTTGTCGACTAGTTGTGTGCTTACACTGGTGGCATTGCCACGTTGTATGGCAATGCTTAATTTCTGACCGAGGTAAAATCCAAGCTATTGATTAGATGTTAAAAATGTAAAATAAGTAAACATCAATCACAACGCCTGTCATTGCTATGGCTTTGGCTTCACTTTTGGATTTTGCATATTGATGATGAGGCGATATGGTGTAAGATTTTAGCCTGTCCAAAAAGGGCTAAGGAAAAAACATTGTTGTGGTTATATGTCATGTCATTCAATGTCATTCGCTTTTTTGTGTATTTTGCGAAGTTTTATTATTAATTCACGCTAAATACTCTCCAGCGTTTGATGGTCTATTAATGCACGTGTTATTGGCAAAATTGTGGTGTCTTTTCCACAAATACCATTGATGAAGAGTTGAAGTTGAAGTTGACTTCTTACTATGACCGTTCTCACACTTCTTACTATGGGGAGCCTGTAAAGGAGTCAGTAAAAGTTTGATACTATCCCTCGCTCCGCCCAAGAGCGGGGATGTCATTATATGATTTTCCCACCCGAAAAAAAAAAAAAATACATGGGGAGCCTAAAATCTCATCATGGTGTGTTATGGCTACTGTGTTTAGCACCATCCATGTTTGTTCCAGATTTATATTAGAAGCAAAGCTTAAAAATAATGTTTTTTATTTTAATATCGTATACTAAAAATAACCTAAAATGTAAACATTGCCTGATTTTACAAATTTGGCTAATGCTGAGAACCGTGAAACGTAGGCTCGTGAAGCCTTCCTACATGCTCTAGTTTATGGCCATATTCCAGCCGTGAAACCAGTCAGGCCCAAGTATGTATGGAGTTTGGGTTTGTCCTTTATCTATCTCGGGACTCTAAGGGCTATATTTCACCGGGACACCATGGCGGCGCCTACCAACAAATGTATACAGCTATATAGATCCGGTGGTTGCGAAACCAATTTGGCGGCGCCACCAACTCGGACGCGTGAACTAAGGTCCATTTTGATACTCTCTCAGTGTGGTGTAAAGACTCTGGTGTCTGTATGGTGTCTAGTTTGGTAGCTTGCGGTCACCATGGCAGCGCTAGTGGTCGCACCGCCATGGTGTCCCGGTGAAATATAGCCCTTATATAATAAATTCAAAAATAGCATTCCCTCAAAGATAAGTTGCTACAGTAAGTCGACATGCAGTAAGCTCATAATGACACTAAAGTATGTAATTACGAAGCGAATTAATTAGTTCTTCAAAGTCACTTCAGCTACTAAGGCAACATGAGAGCGTCACGTTGCTAATTTGAAGTTTCCCGTTTCTACCTTCATCCCCTAATTGAGCTGCATGACTTGTTATTTCACCCTTATTACGATAAAGGTATTACACATCACTCTGAAAGCATTCACGGAGGGTGCTTATAGCGGAATGTCTCTAGCTTTACTAGTTGTTGCCAGTGGCTTTGCCCGCAAAATATTTAAAAAAAATGATCCCAAGAGGACTTTCTCACTAGATAAAAACATGTCTATTCCAGGATGTAGTCTACTCGTGCACTAAGTTTCATCCGAATCTGTTCAGCAGTCTGAGCGTGAAGAAGTAACAAACAATTCAATAGAATGTTGTATGTGAAACATAGCAATAAGTGTCGGTGCGAGTTAATTAGTAGGTAAGGTCCCTAACGACAGTCCGAATGTTAACGTCAAACAATAACGAAAATATAAATAAGTAACTGCTATATAAAAACAAACTATTGTTACGACAACAATCTAATATTTAATATTGTAGCAATAAGGAAAAAACAATAATTAACAATGTTAACGGATGATGTCAAGCATCCAATTATGTTGGAACTTAGGTACAATATAATATTATATTGTATCAGCCTATGTATCTTCCTCCCGGGAACCGTAAATCCGGTTGACGTGAAGCATATAAGTCGTAAAAGTAGGTACATATACTATATTAAAAATATATCCATAATATAATAATGTTATTTATGAGCCTGTAACTGAATCACTGTAGGACAAAGGCATTTTCTCTTGATCCTAACTAATATATTATTATCATTTCATTTATTATGTATACGTGCCTACATATTTGTTACATTAAAACAAAAAATATTTTTATTTAAATAGCATAATAGCATAGTCGGCCTTATAATGTTCCCACTGTTGGGACTCAGGCCTCCTCTCTAGGAGAGGGAAAGGGCCATAATCCACCACGCGGGCCCAGTGCGGATTGGTGGATGTCACATGTCTTCGAATTTTTGGTTCTAGGACATGCCGGTTTCCTCACGATGTTTTCCTTCACCGTTTTGAGAGCAGTGGTGATGAAATAAATTACACAAAGTAATACGCCTGGCTGGGTTTGAACCCGCGACCTACAACTCGTAAGTCGGGGCCGTTACCACTCGGCCACCACTGCTCTCTCTAAATGCTCTATTTAAATGTTATAAATTAATTTTTATTACACTTTTTATAACATATTTTAATATTTTTACCACACACACAAAAAAAACAATTAAAAACATAAAAAAATAGTTGTCCGCCGGTGTCGAGAACAGGGTCTAAGGTACCACTGGTTTTAGGGCTCCAGAAACAAGAACCCTCCCCACAATGCGAACCATATCGAAGAGTACTGCCTTCTGTATCACGCCCTTGATCCAACGGCGAAACGACAGCTCCGAAAATAATAATTATTATATGTGTTATCATATCTCAGAACCCTGGGGGTCCTGGTCCTTTGGAAGGCACGTGAGGGACCTAAGCTAATTAGCAGATTGACCCAGACAATTTTCATGGAACACCAACCGACGATTATCCTTGCACGCGTTACACTAATGCGCCCAAGGACAACCCTTGGTCGGTAAGAAACTATTGCGATATATGGTAAATAAAGGGTATTATCTATAATTATTATTAAACTTATAATTAATTTACTCATTTATTCACTTAGTATTACTAGACTGGCCTGTTGGTCTAGCGGTTAGTGGCCCTGACTGCTATGCCGGAGGTTGTGGGTTTTTATTTTTTTTTATTTTTATTGGGTGGGAAAATCATCCTTATGACATCCCCGCTCTTGGGCGGAACGGGAGATAGTGTCAGACTCTTACTGACTAAAAACCCACTCCTGTTCCTTCGTTGCCTTCGTCCCAGGGCCCCGGGTTCCGCTTTCACACTACCCGTGTGTGCGTTCGATTCCCACCCAGGACAAATGTTTGTGTGATGAGCACGATCATTTGTCCTGTGTCTGGGTGTAATTTATCTATATACTCGTATGTATGTATTTAGAAATATGTAAGTATGTTTATCAGTTGTCTAGTACTCATAACACAAGCTTTGCTTAGTTTGGGACTAGACGGCGTTGTGTGATAGTTGTGGAATATTATATTATTATACTTCAACTGAATTCCTCAGTAAATCTCAAAGATACAATGTTTTTGGTTGTTAAGATTACTGGAATACTTCGGTAGTAGATTGGCAAAGGCCGCGCGTGTGATAAGGCGAGGTATTTAGCGTAGGTACTTAGTTGAGTAGGAATGCAGTAGGTACGTTCACTAGGTAGTGTCAGTGAATAGGGTGACTACGTAATAAGCTAGAATATTACAATAGTCTATAAAACTGGCGTGGTTACAAACGGAGCTAATAATGGTCCTTGCAGGGATTGGCATATTCTTGTCGTTTGCATATTTGCGTCAATGGACGCAGTGGTTGAAAATTCGCTGAAACGCTGCGTATCACGGGTCCGATTCTCGGAACAGAATATTTGTATGACTAATAAATAATGTCTTGTATATAGGGTGACTGGTAATTAGTGACCGATACTTAAACACATGATTGTACTCGTGATTACAAACAACTTTCCCAAAGAAACTTTTTTTTTAATTTCTCATTAGTTTAATTACAATAATAAAACAGCTGTTCAAATACGTGTGCACACCTGCGACCGGCGACCGCTAAGCTGTTAGCCGCGTGACGCCGTCGTACCTGCAATAGCGATAGAACACCGCGCAGCTTGCAAACCCATAGGTGTACGTACGAGTACCTAATCAGTGAATTTACCTACAAACTAGTGAGTATATAAAAAAAGTTTCTTTGGGGAAGTTGTTGGTGAAATCATGAGTACAATCGCGTGTTTAAGTATCGGTCACTAATTACCAGTCACCCTATATATGAGTTTACTCTGTGAACGTAACTACGGTGCGACACCCCTCGCATCGTGGTTACGTTCACAGAGTAGTCCTTAGTGTAACGGTATTCTTAGTGTAAAAATAATGCACAATACAAAATCCACACAAACGAAGTCGCAGGAAAAGTACTAGTGCAGTTTTATAAGTTCTACATCAGTGTTTTTCAATATTTTTGAATACGTGGCCCCGTACTCCTCTTTTATTTGAATATACACATAGTTGCGACCCCCTAGGACCGTAATATTGCGGTGAGCGGGCGGGCGCTCTTGTGATTTTTTTTTTGATTTAGAAGTCAAATTCGAATATGTTTCAAATCGCTGTTTGCGTGTCAGAAATAGAACAAAGATTTGAAATAGTATTCAAGCATAAACCCGCATAGACATAGCTATATTACTGAACTAGCTGAGCCGGCGAACTTCGTGCCGCCTGACAGTCAATGAATGTACTATATCTTTCGATATAGTCAACCGATTGCGATAAACCAAGCCTAAGTAATATATCAAAGTACATACAATTTTAATGTATAAAAGTTATCTTTGTCGATTTCGTACATTTTACGTGATGCGCACACAACTTAAAACTTCTACAGATTTATTATATGTATAGATTGTTATAATTTTTTGTAGAGTAGGGTCAGTAATACTCGCATTTCACTTTTACCTGACCCGCTACTGCGACCCCCTAAGCAAGATTTCGTGACCCAACTAGGGATTGCGACCCACGGATTGAAAAACACTTTTCTACATCATTGAGGTAGATTGATCGTGCGTAATGCGTCACTTTTTCACGCTCACAAAAACGTTTGGTGCGCGATGCGTCACATACATTTTTTTTACGCACAAAAGTCTGTTTAAATAAATTAATATTATACTAACATAGTTCATAAGTTTCAAATATTGTTACTAATGGATAGGATGGACCCTTGTTATCTGAGTAGTAAATAAAAATAAAACAATTAGCGGAAATAAACGCCTTCGAAAATAAAATATCTATACCAGTATATTATCATCATCATCATTTCGGCCGAAAGACGTCCACTGTTTGACATATGCCTCCCCTAACTGTCGCCACAATGACAGGTCCTGTGCGTCTCGCATCCATCGGATTCCCGCTACCCTCACTAGGTCAACGGTCCCGCTTGTGGCAGAATTTCTAACGCTAAGTCTTCCGGATCGTGCTCGCCATTCCAGAAACTTTCGATGGGGAATCGACCATCTGTTCTGCGAGCAATGTGCCCGGCCCACAGCCACTTAAGTTTTGGCGATTCTTCTGCGGATATTTTTGATGTGATCACGCAAAGAAACTCCGAGCATAGCCCATACCAGTAATTTGCGTGTCTTAAAAATATACTCCTGAAAATTTTATTAAGAGGGCCCTTTTCCACTCGCCTATCGTCAACATCGAACATGGTTTAAAAGCTTGTTGCATCATCTAACGCAATCCAACGCGTTGTTTAATGAAAAAGCAACGCGATAAAAGAGAGAGAACGCTGAAAAAATTAAAATTCTGTTGGCATTCGGTAATTCTGTCGTGTGTGTTCGTCGTTTCGGTAATTTCTGTTGGTTTTCGGATTTACTCGAATATTTCACAAGGAAATACGTGGTTTATTTTATTATATGGGGTTTTACCGCTAAAAGTTTTTCAGAAAAATTGCCGTTATTCAGAATCTCGATCAAATGTGCAAGGCTTATATGAATGTTCTTTTTTCTTTTTTTATTATATAGTAGATTATGGACGGCCAAAATAATCGTAAAATAGCAGATTTTCAGGGGTCTGTACTGGATTAGTTTTACACAAATGTATGTTTTGATTTATATAGAACCCTAGATAAAATAAAACCCACAAGAAATCTGTGTAACCGAAATATCTGGAGAAAGATGTGTAATTTTATTATTTTCATTATAATGACGTAAGAGCGGTTGTATGAAAATGTAACTACCTCGAGTTGGCCGCCCTTAATGCAGGGTCACAATACACTCAGAGGATGTTGAGTTTAACATGATTCTGCATAATTGAATCGGCTAGGAATCTGCCCGATTATCACCCGACAACGCTCGACAACATTCGCATAGCCCAGTCATTTAAGGGTCTATCCCTTAAATGACTGGGCTATGCGAATGTGACCTCGGAATGTAAAAAATTTTGTTTTAACATAAATATACCTACTACCTCAGCCATGGGTCGTCCGAAAATTACCCCGGGGTAAAAGTTTTTTTATGTGACGTAATCACAAATTTACGCTTTTCAGAGTTTTTCCTATACTTGTGCTATGAGACCTTACTTCATGTCAAATTTCAGGATTCTAGGTCAACGGGAAGTACCCTATGAATTATGATTCCCAGTGTCGAAATACCTCTTTTTTGCGACATAAACAGCCGTACCTTTTTTTTCGTTAACATAGAAGTTTGATTTTTTTCTCAGCCTCAAGGGACCGCAGACTTGAGTATATGGTTTTAATTTCAACTCGATACCTCGACGCATTCCCGAGATAAGGTGTCTTGACTGACAGACAGACGGGCGATAAAGTGATCCTATAAGGGTTCCATAGACTGGCCTCTTGGTCTAGTGGTTAGTGGCCCTGACTGCTAAGCCGGAGGTCGTGGGTTAGATTCGTACCCAGGACAAATGTTTGTGTGATGAGCATAATCATTTGTTCTGTGTCTGGGTGTAACTTATCTATAATATGTATGTATTTAGAAATATATAAGTATGTTTATTGGTTGTCTAGTACTCATAACACAAGCTCTGCTTAGCTTGGGACTAGATGGCGTTATTGATGGTTGTGGTATATTATTATATTATGTTTTTCCTTTTGAGGCCTAGGGTTACATACCCTAAAAACGAGTATAAGCAGAGTTAACATAAACATTTTAACTTAGAAGTAATAGCGCGTGTTTACTCTAGCTAGACTAATTGCTAGAGTCAAGTAGGTCAGACGAAAGGTTGCAACCAGTGCCTAGGGTGAGTATACATATCTACAGGGTGACTCTATTTATTGGCGTCTGGTGAAATTAATTTACAGGGCCATTGCCTGCTTGGGCCATGGGATTGGTTCTGAAAAAGATATACTCATGGTCCTAGAACGCAGAAGGTAACTGAAGGAAACAAGGAACAATTATGTATGCAATTCTTTATGAGAAATTTGTTCTTAAACCAAACAAAGGTGTGGTTTTAGTCAGTAAAAGTCTGTCACGCCCTCTCGCTTCACCTTAGTGTCGAAGAAGTTATTAGATGATTTCCCATCTCAACGCAACGGCAACGCCCGCGTGAAAACAGAAAATAGTCCCGGGGATCACACTCCCGTAATAAAAAGTGAAAATGTGCCAAGACTACCCGTATGCCAAATTTCAACCTAATCCGTTCAGTCGTTCGAGCAGGAAGATAATTATAACAAACATACGTACGAGTAGGGTTCCCAGATCAAAATATCAAAAATCTGGAGAAAATTCCTGACATTCCATGAAATTTCCGGACAATCTTGTTAATTTTTTATTAAAATCGGTACGCATCGTGCAAGTAAATAAACTAACCAAATCGATTGCCAAATCGTTCGAATTTAGACACGCGCGCGGTGAAATGGTAAGGGGTGAGGGAGAAGCGCCTCTCTGTCGCCTGCGTTCGCCCGCGCACATGATACACCCGCGCACCATGTGCTTTTGAAATTCCGGACGGTTTAAGATTCCTCCCGCATTCCGGACAAAGACCTATATTTCCGGACTTGTCCGGAAAATTCCGGACGTATGGCAACCCTACGTACGAGCTACTGTATGATTTTACCCACTAACTTTGAAATGTGCAAAGAAAACCAGCTGTCCAGCTCACAGTTGAGGACGCGGTATTTTATTTTAGCATACCTACATTAGTGTTATTTTATATCTACAAAAATTAATCATTGCATTTTGTCAGCTTAAAATGTACCAAACAGCTGTTTATTTTTTGTTTTAACATTTCACAAATTGTTTGTTTTTTGATGTTACACGGTTTCTGCATATAGCCAGTATCAAGGCTAGAAGTTATTTAGTTTTTGATACAGAATGCAGTCATTGCTTTCCATTAGAATGTGGATGTAACACATTCTAAATTTTTGTAGTTTTGTCAGAATAGAAGTCAGAATTCCCGGCAAGCTTCTCAGCCCTGCGTTCAAATTTCAACTTAGAATTAACTCTGACATATATATATACAATATTATATACAAAAACACTTAACTAATTAAAACTATATATATACATTAACGGCTACTCCTAACTAAAATATGGCGTCATAAAACTCCTCCGCATCGCTGTCGACTGGAAGTGAGCCCAAAAGGCTGGCAGCATTGCCACGTTGTATGGCAATGCTTAATCTCTGACCAAGGTAAAAGCCAGCCCTTGGGTCACGCGAAGTGTCAACTAAGCGTTTGGATATTTCTTTAAAAAGGGTATGAGCACTCGGACCCCACGGCCCAAGAGTTTCAACCCCAAACGGCTCAAAAATATAACTACCGACGAGGTTGTTATATTTTCGACGCTTGAGGTTCTCCGCAGCCGCAGCGGCAGCACCAGCACAGCACGATGAGCTAGGAAGATGGGATGGCGCAAGAGTGTCGACACAGGTAGCGTCCCACACTAAAGGTCTACCCATCTTCCACGGAAATAAAGACATACCGTCCGGTCTCTTACCATCGTCGCGTGCCAGGCCATAAGGTTCCAAAACAGCCGGAACGCCGACGGTGACAAGAGCACGTCGGATAATGTCATTAAGGTTCGCGTGCCGCGCTATGCGTCCCGCGCTTCGACTGCATGACAGGCCGTGGTGACCGAGGCTGTTGACAACTTCGCCACAGTGGCAGCGATGAGGAGAACAGCAAGGAGCGCCAAGGCGTAGGGCAACAGCTAAGCGGAAAGTAGTATCGTCGAACAAGGTGCCAATATTCGACGACGGCAGTGCGTGAAGCCAAAGACCTGACTCCCAATTCCCCACAGCCAACAGGCGCGCACGCTCCGCAGTAGTAGCTGATGTTAGCATTAGGTTCTCCTGGACTACTTTGCAGAGCGGCTCATCCCACCGTCTCTGGGAAGTTGGCTTGTCGGGTGGATTTGCATTCGGGCAAGCGAGTCTCCAGGCATCTATAGCCTCGATGAAGCACGGCACATTGAAATCAATAAGTAAGGGAGAAAGGATATTCCTGATTAATTTCTCAGTGCCGTGAACCGAGGATATAAAAGCTGGTAAACTAATACTAGTAATTTTGCGGACGCCGAGGCCTCCCATACGAATGGGAAGGCTTGCTTGAGCCCAAGCTCGGTCATCCATGGCCACGTTTAAAATTAACGTAAGCGTATGCCGGATAATTTGGTCCATTTTTTCCAAAAGATGGGGGTGTTTCCATAAATGAGAAGCGCGGAGAAAATATGTTAATTTAGGGCCGAAACAGCAAAACCGAATTATGGTGATGGCCGAATGCATGTTAATTTCTAGCAATCTTTCCGAAATATCATTAAATTTTTGAATTTTTTCCTCAACGAAATCGGGAAAGGCATCCTCGAAAATAGGAGACCCAAGGATACTATACTATACTCTGATGACGTCATCAGAGTAGATAATCTACGTTCGTATTTTGTAATGCGAACGTAGAGTTCAACTGTCAATGTCAAGCAAGTGTCATTTATGGTCGCTTACACCAACCCACCCTGCTTGGAGTTTGAGTTAGTTGGGTTAGCTCTAGGGTAGCTACTCGTTTTATAAAAGAACTACCTTGGGTTGCAACTCGAAGCACTTTTGAACGGTTGGAGTACCGATTCTACCCTGCTCTGGTTATTTTTGAACGCAGGGCTGAGATAACTTCTTTTAGATACCTACAATTAAATTGATGCCCCCCACGCATAGAGTCGTAAGCACGTCGTGAGGCAATAAGTAAATTTTTCAGGAGAACCGTTTTTGTAATCGATAATGATAGTAAGTAATTTGTGAAACACTTTTATATGATGTTTTTACATTATGTAATCAGTAATTGAGCAGTGGAGGCCGAGTGGTAACGGCCCCGACTTACAAGTTGTAGGTCGCGGGTTCAAACCCAGCCAGGCGCATTACTTTGTGTAATCGACGACATGTGACATCTACCAACCCGCACTGGGCCCGCGTGGTAGATTACGGCCCATTCCCTCTCCTAGAGAGGAGGCCTGAGTCCCAACAGTGGGAACATTATAAGGCCGACTATGCTATGCTATAATCAGTAATTAGTTTAAGATTGCAGTACCAAGCGCTGGATCATCATCTTCCTGCCCTTATCCCGTATTATTTGGGGTCGGCGCAACACGTTTTTTTCTTCCACTCTGCCCTGTTACTCGTCATGCTATCACTAACTTCCTTTTCTTTCATATCACTCTTCACACAATCCATCCATCTTTTCTTTGGTCTCCCTGTTCCTCTCCATCCATCCACATGTAAACTCATAACTCTTTTAGTAACATGCGTTACCAAACGCTGGATGTAATAAGAAATAATAATATACCTATTTGTAGAAGCTAGGAAGTTGCCTAAATAGTACTGCTGCTTATAAAGATAAAATTAAATGTATTAATTTGACCAAAGTCCTAATACAAAGGAGCGAGGGAGCACACGCGATGACCGCTAATCGTGTACTGAATGCTCAACGAAAACCAATTAGTGAAATGACGTAAAAATGCACGAATAAGCATTAGTGCTTTATTAGTGTATGGTTTCATCGTACAATATGTTACGACTTTATGGGTAGGAGTACATTTTACCGTGATCACAAATTAAGGCCCTAGCTCCCGAGCAGTGCCATAAAACAGGGACTTTCTGAAGCCTTACTCCTCGGTATCGATTAGGATATTAAGTTTGAAAAAAAAAAAGTTTTTTATTGAGTCATTTAGGTGCAACAGCATCAACATGTGATTTTTTTTTGTATGACTAACGGCTATGATGTTTAGAAATATGTTTACATAAAAATTTGTGGTCAAGTGTTATTCAAAATGTACATATAGCATATATATAATTCAATCAATATTTCGCAAAGACAATGGTTTTAAAAGTCAGCGGGGCTCTATGCGCGGGTGCAAGCGGCAGGAGGAGTAATTGTGCATTTAACTCCGGCCAAATATTCAAGGGACTACACGCCTTAATCAAATTTCATAACAGTACCCACACAACTTTACTGAAAAAAATCTGTTCAGAAAAAGTTGAGTAGATTCACCCTCTGAAAAAGTACCAATAAATTAAAGTCACCCTGTACACAGATAGAGGGTAATCTCAGGGACAACGAAGTAATAGCCCGCGCTATTTGTAGTGCTCAATGATAGTTTATACAAAGACAGATCGATATAATGCTCACGCTATATGATGCGATATTTTGTACATAAACAATTTGAAGTCTTTTTCTTATTTTATTCATCGTCATGTCAGACGAAAGACGTCACCTCGCGTCTCATATCATTTAAAATTATTTGGTATATTTTAATTTCAATAACATTCACAAGATATAATAAACATGAGATATACCAACTGTTGATTTAAATTCTTCACGTATAAAATTTGTATACTCTTAAACTTATTTCGTATAACGTTATTGGATATAAAGTTTATTTCATCAAAAGTCAGTAGGTTTATCGTTTAAAATATATATTTGCCGCAGCTGTATAGTTTAACACATTGTTAATATTACAAGTTGGCGCGGCGTATTGAAAAACTTTACTGTAATACAATGCGGCTGCGGAGCTTTGCGGCTGGATTAGGTTAGGTTAGAATAGTGACCATTAGAACGAGATGGCGAGCAAACGAAGCGATCATGTGGGTTAGGTTAGTGACCGTAAAAGCGCGAAGGCGAGCGAGCGAAGAGAGCGTGCCGCGGCAGCGGCCGCCATGCGCCAGATCCCCTTCTACTGTTAGTGTATCATTTGGGTAAGGTTAAGTTGAGAATTGCGCCTGGAATATGTCAGATTAGAATAGTAACCATTAGAACCTGATGGCGAGCGAACGAAGCGATCATGTAGGTAAGTTTAGCTAAGAAAAGTGACCATTTAAGATCCCCTTCTAATGTTAGTGAATCATTTTTATTAGATTAAGTTAAAAGCCATTGTGATTTATAAAAAGCTTTGGCTCTTTCATATTAGAATTGAATTCAAAATAAGTTTTATGTCTTTTGAGTGGTATAAATGAAGATTTTATAATCAAAATTATGTCAATCGTTTATTATATCAACTGATCGTTATATCAAATAAAATGATCGATTCAGTTGTTATATTAGAGATTTTGTAATTATACCATTTAATACTTATCTCCAAAAGAATACCAAAACTCTTTCCTCTCATTCAAAATTACGCCTGTCGATTGTTTACACGATTTAAACAAAACAACCCGAACACACAGTCATAACTGTTACACAGACTATTATACAATTGATAAGGTCTCTTATCGGAGATAAGGTATCGGTATGACATCACGTTCGGGTCGCGGTTCGACTGCGAAATTATTTCGTAACTGCAATAGTACCGAATGCAGAAAGTGAGAGCGAAATTTTTATAACTACGAGTGCAAAATCCCTACCCTTTTTTGATATGGTAAATCATCTAATGACCTCTCCCACTCTGGGGTGAAACGGGAGGGCGTGACAAAATTTTATTGACTAAAACCACACCTATGTTTATTCAATTGTACTTTGCGTTCTTCTGTGGTCCTGTGGTCCTGCGGTCGTTCGGACCACAGGTTTCTCTGTCAGAAGTGTGACCTACGGCCGCAATAGGTTTCGACCCTGCGGTATTGCTGACTCGAGGTCGTTCCGGACGTCGAGCTACCCATTGTTCGTCGTTCGTAAACCCACGCCTATGGTGACTAGATTTCAGGGTCGGGGCTTGAGGACGTCCGTTCCCTCGCGCGTGCAGCCGCCTCCTTTACTAGCATTATTGCTTTACAGAAGATGGCGATCGCCGCCCATTCCCCCTCGCTTCGGACCATGACCTGTACCAGGGAAACTGCAATGATACTGCAAACAGGAGCGACAATAAGATCTTTTTGTAACTACAAAACCTCTCAGAATTCAGAAACCAGTGAAAGAAAGATATAGTACTATATAACCTGTATAGCACCGTCTCTCTCTTACACAGGGATC
Organism: Mythimna vitellina; assembly: GCA_949316375.1. Lineage (NCBI taxonomy): Eukaryota > Metazoa > Arthropoda > Insecta > Lepidoptera > Noctuidae > Mythimna > Mythimna vitellina. The sequence goes on from OX438684.1 coordinate 38,108,052, forward strand.
ATGATGATATTAAGACACCCTGAAATAGTTTTACGTCTATAAAGTTACCAGTTGCCATTAGCTTCGCCCGCATTTTTTTTAAGGTTTGAAATCATTCAATGACTTCTCCACCTCTAGGGTGGATCGGGAAAGCGTGTAAGACTTTTACTGACTAAAACCTAGCGTTCCAGGACCCCAGGTTTGCCTTTCGGAAGCCAGCCCATCCCAAATGGGATTTGGCTCTGCTTTAGGTATTACAAATTGGTAATTCAAACAGATGCATGGGTCACATGGATGCAATCCAGCGTTCCAACAGAAGTCACCTTGATGGGAGCTTGGTTTGTGTATTTGGATTGTGTTGCGGCTACACGGATCTAATCCACGCACTTACACGTTCGTAAATCAGTCATTGCAGTTGAAACTGGCTGGGAAAACGCGCCCGCCGTCCAAAGACGTTGAAGGTCATATCAAATATTTGGATTACATCTGACAGACGGTCTAATAGTTAATAGCCCGGACTGCTGTGCCGAGGGTCGTGGGTTCGATTCCCACCCAGGACAAATGTTTGTGTGATGAGCACACGATCATTTGTTCTGTGTCTGGGTGTAATTTATCTATAATATGTATGTATTTATAAATATATATAAGTATGTTTATCTGTTGTCTAGTACTCATAACACAAGCTCTGCTTAGCTTAGGACTAGACAGCGTAATAAAGAAAGTGGAATAAAAAGAAAACTGCTCTCTACACGGATTGTAACAACCTAGGTCACCTTTGCTGTGACAGTAAGTTACATCCATGTGCTCAGTACTGTAGGAAAAAGAAACATCCTAAACAAAAGAACAACGGATGTAGTAGATAAGTATAGATATCAGTGTATCAAGACCGGAGATTGGCTGCATCCAGCCCGAACACTGTCTGGTCGCCTTCCGGTAAAAGTTAAGTTATCCCCTATTCGCCAATGAGTTGCTGACGAATAGGTATATTCGGACATAGTGTCTGAATCGACACATTTTATTTTCAATATTTTTACACTGACGAATCGGACACCACCAAAATTGAAGCTGTTTCATCATCATCATCATCATTACAGCCAATAGACGTCCACTGCTGGACATAGGCCTCCCCCAAATGTCGCCTCAAAGAACGGTCCTGTGCGTCTCTCATCCATCGGATTCCCGCAACCTTCACCAGGTCATCGGTCCAACTTGTAGGTTGCCTTCCAACACTGCGTCTTCCGGTACGCGGTCGCCACTCCAGAACCTTTCGGCCCCAACGGCCATCCGTTCTGCGAGCAATGTATCCTGCCCATTGCCAATTAAGTTTGGCGATTCTTCGTGCTATGTCGGCAACCTTGGTTCTCCTGCGGATATCTTCATTTCTGATTCTGCTGAAGCGGTTTAATACCGTCAAAAAAAAAGACTACTATAATTAAATTTATCACCCGAAGTTGCCGCCTTAAATCCAGCCTGAAATAGTTTTGGTAACGCTTTTTTTCCTCATATACCTACTGTATTTTAAAACTTTTTATCTGACTGTACTAAACAGTGTGTGTCCGAATTGTCAGTAAAAAGAATATTGATATAAAAAAAATTCAATTCGGACACTGTGTCCGAATCGTCAGAAACTCTCCCCAACATCAACGCGAATTCGGATATAGTATAGTGAAGGTGATTGTGATAGACTGAAAAGATTTAGCACATCAAAGTATTGCTACAGCGTATATTTATTTAGGCCTTTTTCAAGAGTTATGTTCGAACAATAATATGGATTAAAATAGATATAATATTTGCAACGTTCTCGAATTTATAAAAAAAAAACTGGTCAATTGCAAGTCGGATTTACGCAACGAAGGTTTTGTACAAATTTACCAATGTAAATATGTAGTTAAATTCTCGAATCGAGTTACGATTTTTTTCCGTATCCGGTAATTATTTTGTGATGTTAATTAACAGGTTTCAAACTGTTTTCCTTTACTTGTGCTATGAGACATTGCTTTTTACCAAATTTCAAAGTACTTGGTTTAATGGAAAGCACTAGATAACTGTGAGATATACTTATATATAATAGATAAATTACACGAACCAGTTTTACATAACAAATGATTGTGCTTATCACACAAACATTTGTCCTGGGTGGAAATCGAACACACGTCCGCCGGCATAGCAGTCAGGGCCAATAACCACTAGACCAACAGGCCAGTTAAAATATCTGTCCATAGCCAGGAATCTATATTTTGATAAACGTTCTTAAACAACTCCTGCCAGACTTCTTGTATTTTACAACCTCACTTCTCCCCTAAAAGCCTAAAACCGCATAGAAATGCGACGTAACATTCCCGGTACGGTATGACCGACATAGTTTAGGTTGAACACTATTGCCGGGCCAATGGGTAGGAAATTGTCAGCAAAGCCGGGAGCGACGGATTCATGCCGTATCCGCAATGCATCCGGTTCGTCACGGCGCTGTTTGTCCATGTGCAAACTGAATATTATTAACATTTAGGTTGGGAAAATGAAATTCAGTTCTATTCGAGTGAACAGCGTGTTTAAAACTTAAATTAAGAGCGTTGTACGCGAGATACATTTCCATACAATCACATTTACGTGATTTTTCGTTGTTACACATCTTAGCTGAGATTTTTTATTTTATTTTATAGTATTTTGTTACAAAAAGAGTTATGAGTTCACATGTGGATGGATAGGGAGAGGGAGACCAAAGAAAAGATGGATGGATTGTGTGAAGAGTGATATGAAAGAAAAGGAAGTTAATGATAGCATGACGAGTAACAGGGCAGAGTGGAAGAAAAAAACGTGTTGCGCCGACCCCAAATAACACGGGATAAGGGCAGGAAGATGATGATGAGCATTTTGTTACAAAGCAAGTCTTAATATAACAACTGCCAAACTACATAGCACTTTATCGGCAGCCGCTCTTACGTGATTATGACGTCATTACACATCTTTCTTACTTGTGGATATTACCTAGTTTTCGATTGAAATCAAAACATAAATTTGAGTAAAACTAATTCAGTAAAGAATTCCGTAAATCTGCTTTTATGCGTGAATTTTTCGCCTTCATAATGCACTCATTAATTTTAAAAAATATATATTTATAGAAACCTTGCACATTTAATCAAAATTTTGAATAACAAAACTTCCATAAACTTAAGTTAAAAAAAACACGTATTATCTGGAACAGGTTTTGTGAAATATTCGAATGAATGACTGAATTACTGAATGCCAACAGATCTTTTGGATGTAGGTCTTTCTTTTTTCGCGTTACCTTTTTATGAAATGAACCATGCTAAGGCAGACGATAGACAGGTTGGGAAGGGCTCTGTTTAACCACAAGTTTCTCTAAATATTTGGAAATTAATTCATTTCTATTTAAAGCAGCATTCACAGTTGTCAATCTATCTACAACTTTGCGTGCTACAAATTGTAACAGTATTTTTCCAAGTGCGTCCAAACTGCATGACGGAGGTTCCATTTCACTCCGAATAAGTGGCAAATAAATAGTTCTAATATTTCAAAATTGTTTTCAATACACTTCTCGAAAACCCGCAGTCATCCCACCGCTTTTAGGCCCAAAATGGAATATTTTTTGCACTAGTGTGGAAAAGTGCGCGTGCTCGTCCCTGCCACAATTTTGTTACATTTATTGTATCAGGCTGGGCGCGCGTTAACCCTCATGAAACGGACGTCAACCACCACGAGTTGGGCGACAACCCCCGTGTATTTACGTCTCCGTAATTGTATTGAAAAACGTAATTTGATACATAGCATAGCATGTCATAGTCGGCCTTATAATGTTCCCACTGTTGGGACTCAGGCCTCCTGTCTAGGAGAGGGAATTTGATACACGTGGAAATATGTCACAGCAGCCCTCTGCTACATAATACGCTCGCCAACGCTCCGTTGAATACCTCCTCGGTCGCAATCACAAACTTTCTCCATTTGTATTTCAATTTCGATAGTCGAAGCTAACTCCTTGTTTGAAAACGAATGAAATACGTTAAATAATAGTACTATCATTATTTGAATGCTAATTTAATACTCAATATAAAACATGGTTAATCACGAAATGCACGTCAACCACCAGGAGTCGGGGGACAACCCCCGTTTATTTACGTCTCCGTAATTGTATTGAAAAACATTATTTGATACACGTGGAAATATGTCACTGCAGCCCACTGCCTCATTTCACCCTCGCGAACGCTCGGTTGTATGCCGCCTCGGTCGCAATTACAAACTTTCTCCACTAGTATCTAAATTTCGATTTTCGAAGCTAACTTCTTGTTTGAAAGCTAATTAAATAAGTTAAATAAAAATACTATCATGATTTGAATGTTAATTTAATACTCAATAATATTTTTCTTTGTTGCAGGTAAAGTGAATTTCAAAATAATATTTTAAGGTAATTCAAGAATGTTGTAAGTGCTTCTTAGCTTCACTCATGGATAAATATAAAAGAATCCAACATAAACGACGGCGCACATCGGGAGACAGAGATTCCGATTCGGAATCCTGTGATGAACTACCAACATCAAGTAAACAGACACGTAGATATACAGAAGATCCACATAAATTAGAAACCTGGGATTTAAAGCTTAAACGAACGTCGAAACGAAGGACACCGAAAGTATCATATAAACCGGAATCAGCGGAATCAGAGGAAGAAGGATCCTCAGTAGAATTTCGTCGGAAACGACGAAGAAGTCGAAGTTCATTGGAATCTTTCGATAAACGGATGCGTAGCGATACATCAGATTCCTCGGATGCTGTATGTCTAAATATACCGCCATCCTGGTTTGAACCATTAAAAAGAACAAAACGAAAACTTACATATACACCAGAATCCAGTGATGAACCAGTAAAACGTAAAAAACGACAACGTCGAGGTTCATCAGAATCTTGGGACGAGCAGAAGCATCAAGAGACATCGGATTCTTCAGATTATTTACCGACACAGAAAAAACGAAAAAAAACATATATAAGCGATACAACAGAATCTTCAAGTGAGGTTTCGGAAAAAAGGAAGACAAGAAAATATCAATATAAAAGAACAAGCTCAGATAAAGCACTAACGCGGAAACAGCAAGATACTATTGTCGAAGTATCATCATCTTCGTATGACTCACATAAACCGAAACATCGAGATATTATAGTCAATATTCCATCACCCTCGGGTTCATCACGTAAACCCCAAAATTTAGATAATATCATCGTTAACATCAATACACCATCACCCCCGGATGTAATACATAAATCGAAAAATCGAAATAATATCGTCGAGGCACCATCAACCTCGGGTAAATCGAATAAAACAAAACATCGAAAAACTGTCGACGATACAAAATCACCCTCAAGTGAACTACATAAACCAAAACATACCATCGTCGAGGCACCATCAACCTCGGGTGAATCGCATAAAACAAAACATCGAAAAACTGTCGACGATACAAAATCACCCTCAAGTGAACTACATAAACCAAAACATACCATCGTCGAGGCACCATCAACCTCGGGTGAATCGCATAAAACAAAACATCGAAAAACTGTCGACGATACAAAATCACCCTCAAGTAAACTACATAAACCAAAACATACCATCGTTGAGGCACCATCAACCTCGGGTGAATCACATAAACAGAAAGATCGAGATACTAAAGATAAAATCTCGATCGACGACAATACACGATCACTCCCGGATGAATCACACAAACCGAAACTTCGAGATATTATCATCGAGCTAACACCATGCTCAACCATACCACCAAAACAACTAGATACTGTGATCGAGATATCGTCATCCTCGGATGAATCAACAAATCGAGAAGAACAAGATACGTCGCAATCAGGCGACGAATATAAATATTACGATCTCACTAAAATGAAACTTCCGAATAACTGTATCATTTTAGGTTCAAAACCTTCCAAGGTAAGTTGAATGATGTTTAAAATGCATTTTATTAATTGTATTTGTAATACAGTGGTGGTCATATAATTAAGAACGACTATTTAAAAACAAGCTTTTTTTCAAACTTACGAGAATCAAATGTTTTTAACACAGTTATAACATGATTAATTCAATAATATATAGATAAACGCTTTACATTACACCTTAACATATTATTGCAATCTTACTGGCTGGCCACATAATTAAGAACGCTGGATAGCTAACTTTTTTATTTAGATTTAAATAGAGAACACTCTCTAACTAAGCCATTATTCGCGTAAATTTGGCGCCATTTAGTAGTGCATTAAAAGTCAAGAAGGTGATTATTTCATATAAAAACAATGAGGAAAAATAAAAGTTGCGATGAATCTACAAGGGAAGTGATAATAAAATTTCGCGATTAGAATTGGTCACAAAAATATAGCCGATCACCTGCAGTGCTCAAAAACGATGATATTCCACGCTGTAAAGCACTTTAACGTGTATCAAACAAACTAAAATATTCCACGTGTACCTAAACAGAGAAGTTCATCTTGGCGAGACGATAGAAATATCACGCGATTGGCAAAACAATACCCTTTTAAGAGGTTTAACGAGTTGAGAAAAGAATATTTTGGTTAAAACAACTCTTCAGCAATCACAGTGCGCACTATCCGAAGGCGTTTAGTAGAAGCTAAGTTGAACGGAAGGATAGCAAGAAAGGTACCCATGTTGAAACGGTGTCATTGGCAAGCCCGGCGTGCATTTGCTAGGGAGTATGAAAGCTGGACAGTAAGACAGTGGAAAAATGTTCTTTTTTTTTTCTCCGACGAGACAAAAATTAACAGAGTTTGTTCTGATGGGAAACGATTTGTTCAACGTCCTCCCAATACAGCATTCGACACCAAGTATACAAAAGTGACATTGATGGAAATGTGAAAATTTGGAAGTGCTGTAAGATTGATAGAAGAAAACATGGATCCATTCCAATACAAAAATATACTGCAAGAAACAATGTTACCATATGCTGAAGAAGTGCTTCCGATTATTTGGACATTACAACACGACAATGATCCCAAGCACGCACGGTTAAAGAATTCCTCACATCTCAATCAGAGTCTGTCTTACAGTGGCCACCAAACAGTCTAGATTTAAATCCCATAGAGCATCTTTGGTGCGAAGTTAAGAAAAAGATGTCAAATCGCCGGTGTGGTAACCTAATTGAATTATAGAACGTTTTTTTGGAAGAATGGCGCTCTATTTCTCTTGAAAACTTCAAATATTGATAGAGTCAATCCCTCGCCGTTTTAAGTTAGTTATCAAAGACCTTGGACAGGCTAAAGACTATTAACTTAGAATAAAATGTATTAAATTGCAATTTTTAACATTATCACCGTCTTATTTAATGAGATTTTTAAAATCTTAGTATCTAGCGAAATAACTCTCGAGCAGTTTAAGAATTGTTCTTAATTATTTGTCCAGCTTTATTACTATTTGAAATTGTAACTGTCGATAGTAAATTAAATTTGTAAGGTTTGTAATAAATTAAATAGTAAGTGATTTTAATATTTACTCTTAATCCCATTTACTTTAATTACTTTTGCGAAGGCTCGACCGACACGTTGTCCTTTCTTAGCTATGATTATACTGCCAAACGTGCGATCTGTCAAATACGTAAATATTAAATAGTCACGCAACTTTCTAGTATTTTTTCTTTCATAAAGAACCATCTCCTGACTATTGTAAGGCCTGGCGTACTTCATACTGTAGGCATAAAACTGTACCTACGCTGCGCGTTCCCTTTGACGTGGTAAGTTCAGTTGAGTGTCACGCGCGTCTTCGACCTGCCGCTTGACGCGCGCTTATAAAATTATTTTCGACCTCTTTATCGAATATTCTATCGAGTATTTACTTCAAATATTTGCGACATTTTTAACGTAAAAAGTCAATGACTTTAAAGATCATTCAATATAAGTAGACCTCCCAGTACTAGTCTCTACCTTACCGATGCAAGGTCAACCTATACAGCAATTACATCTTACAAAATGTTAATAATTATGTATTATAACGTCTTAAATGACCTACCACCTTTTAAAAATTATATATGATTGCAAAGCTAAGGCACACACAAAACTAACAAAATTATATCCACTTCATTTTAATTTTAAGTCTTGTTTAAATACGGTCTAAAATATATGAGATGACTTTTTTATAATACATTTTAATATATAGATATAAGTACATAGAAACAAATCAATTAGGTACCTATCTACTACATAATTTTAGAAAATCTGAATATATTTATGTTATAAAACCTAGAAACTTATTCACATTTTTCAAAAACACACAACTCCTAACCCTATAGCAAAAGCGGCCTGTTCAAACGTGCATAGCGGACATAATATAAGAGACTCTCGAGACTTAGACATAAGGTGCTTTTTGATTCGTTACGAACGCGATTAGTCCTTAGTAGGCAAATATAACGAATGTCACGTCCGTGCCGTGCAATGTATTATCAACATTAGTTAAGTTGTTAGTAGATTTATATATGCATGTTTTCATTCAAAGAGTGAAATTTCTGTACTTTTACTATTACTTATTCTGTGTTATTTTCAAGAGAACACCATAGATCTTTGTTGTGTTAGATATTTCTAGCACAACAAAAAAGAACCGTATTACTACGACACTGAGGTATATTTAGATAAAGGATATCTGAGCTGGTTGCTTTGGGGGGTAAGTACCTACAATTTTTTTTAATAAATTGTATAAACATAAACTGAAAACCATGTTTGAGATTTGTAAGTATACCAGTAATACCGTCTTAAGTCGCGTAAACAAATTTTATTATTCTCTTGATTTACTGACTATATTAGAACACTTTGCAAAAATATGAACAGTCCATTACTGATACTTACTGATATTATAAATATAATAAAATCTATCCATACTTTAATATTAATAATGTGAAAGTAACTCTGTCTGTCTGTTACACTTTCTTAGTAGTGCTTTTTAGTAATCTTTTCAATTTTCTCACGCCAGCGAATATCTAAAGCCCTACCATGAGCTCTGCGCGACCTATTTGATTAACTAAACTGAACTGTTAAAGTGATGGAGTTGCATACGGTATATAGCTCCACTCTTCTTTCTCGGTCGCCCCCTCGACATTTTAACACGTCACGTTAAGGCCCTAGACGCTGCTTGCATTGTTCTGACAAAATATCAAGAACTTTTCATAATAATTAAGCTTATTATAAAAAAAATCTCTAAATATGGATATAATCCACATTAAAATCCGTCTAGAAACACATCACACAGACGTCAAAAAAAGCGACTTTATTTTATAACTATGTAGGTCAATAGATTGCCAAGATTCACGCTAATTTAAACTCTGTAACATGACCGACATGGTAACCAAGCTATAAAATACAAAGGGCTGTATAAAGCCGAGTACAGCCTGCTGTACATGCAAGGTAACATAAAAGGAGCATTTCATAAGTGTGGACGAACCGAGCATGTACCTACTCACAAAGTTGATTTTTCTGTTCGGGCGCGCAAGGTGTCCACACTATGGGAATTGTGTTACATTGCATGATACATTGCGACAATGTGGACATCAAATTCTTTCATTGCATGTTACATTTCATGTTACGTTACAGCAGTCTGTACTCGGCTTAAATCATTCCCCGTTTAATGAACCATATGCATCTCTCTACACACCTCACATGCTTTAACAGCCATACAGTCGACTGCCTGCCTAACATAATACTCACCCTCGTTTTTCAATAAACGTCGACAGTAAACTTTAAAATTTACTGCTAGTATAAATCGAATCAAAATGGTTTTTCAAGTTTTAACGCATATAGTAATCATGTTTCACATGCAGAAAATTGTAGTGATACTTACGTTTTCTTTATGTGAGTTTCTATTGTTTTTTTTTTTTAATACCTATTGTATATTGAGGTTAATTCAATAGAAATTAAATTATAATAGAATTGATTCATCGGAGATAATTTTAAATAATACAGTGACAATAATTAGGGACAGTAATCACAAGACTGGAAGAATTGTGATTTTGTACTCTACAATATTGTTAAAAGAAAAAAAAAACAAATTGTTTTTTTTTCACATATAATAATATGGGCAAAACGTCAGAAGCTAGTGCACGGTTCCAAATTGGTCGTTTTCTATGAAGAAGAACCGGCAAGAAACTCCATAGATATTCTTTTACAAAAAATTGGTTTTATTACAATATTTCTATATTACAGTATTAGTAGATATTATGTAAGGACAGTGTAGACCAGTCAATATTGTACTCAAAAGTACAATAAAAATAATAATAATAATAAAAAGTGAGTCGTAATAGGAAGTAATCTAAGAATTCCTGGAGTCTACAGTGTTCTCAAAATTTGTTACTCAACTTCTCAAAGTCAAGGAGAACCAAATACCTTACCTTAGACTTTGTATTCAAATCTAAATTTTCTAAAGTAATATTTTCCCAATCTAAATACATCAAAGTAAATCGTTGTTCAATTGGTCTGAAGGAAACCTTAAAGCAGCGTTTAAAAGAAGACATAATATAAGAAAAAATAAGTGATTTTTATGAAAGAAATGTAAATTAATTATTTGCCGGTCTTTGATCGTTTGTTACCACTAAGGTTGCCGGTAAAAGTGAGTTCGCTGGTATTATGACCAAAATTGGAGGGTTTGCTTATAGCATTGTTTTGACTTTAGATCGCTTAAAAATACAAGTACTTCGGTAATTTGCCAATGGAGGTTGAAAACAAACAAAGGTCCTATGGAAGTAATCTGGCCGGTACAATAGATATTATAGCTATTAAATTAACTCAATACTGGTCGCTGGGTGTATTGTAATCTTACACGAACAGAATATAAATAAATAACTGCAATTGATTGGTAGGCTTATTATATACATATTTAGGTAGCTTATTTTTTGTCCTAGGGTAAATCTTTTTATCACATTGGACCTTAAATTTAATTTTCGATTCAGATACAATGTTCTGCGCCACCAAAACTCGAACCGCGGACTCTGTCTACTTCAATATTCTACCTCATCAAATGCGAGATACACGAAATGTATATAACTATGAACCAGAAGACATTGAAGTAGCGAACAACGACTCTGTACTATTTGACACGTTCGTCAGCGTTCTTCTAGAAGTGTCCAGTGAACAACTGAAGAATGTAAAATTCAATATTATAAATAATTATGATTTATATCAAGCTGATATTGTAGATGTTAAAAAAGCATTCAATAATATTGAAGATAAGTATACAGAGATAATTAACACTAAACTAAGAGCTATGTTAGAAGGAAAGCGAATCAACATTACTGATCATTTTATGATAGATTTCATGGATGTTTCAAACTATATTCTGGAAAAAGTGTTGAGGTACCACATAAAAAATGTGAAAGGAAAACTGATGATGCAGACAACATGGTATCAACAGACGCTAAAGGAGAAAATTTTGAGACAACAGGTGAAAATTTCTTCCAATTTTATCGAAAACAATATCTGCGATACTCTACAGATTTGTAGAGATAGATATTACTACAGTGACTATCTGGTAGATTGGTTGCGGACCTTAATGAACATAGCTGCGCGAGACTTGAAGCGATTCTTTGTGCCGGTTACAGAAGTTTTGGAGAAACACAAGATTTTTATACCGTCTAGTGTAAAATTTCGACAAACTATTAAATATTTAATAAATTCAAACCACATGATTAAAAGGGATACTCTTGACTTCATAGATGAGATTTTGACGAATCCTGATAAAGTTTTGCAATTTGCTCCAGATCTATTAAAACCTACTGTGACACTATTGCGTGAATTGTTTAATATCATTGATGGAGTCTATGACGTCAATTATCAAAACGTAGAATATCTAGAAAATATAACTGAAATGTTAAGGGATTGGACCGAAGGCAAAACGTTCGATATTCATAAAGTGTTACACGCAATAGTGGAAAACATGAAATTTAATTTAAAAATATGGCCTTTAGATATTCAAAATAAAATCTTTTATGTGTGGTCTGAAATCATAACGTAATAAATCAATATTTAAGTAGATTTTTTATATGACTTGTATAGTTTTTCACAATAAACATAACGTAAAAACTAAATTCGATTTCCAGTCGATTTCTAATGGGCAGAGATCGGAATTAGGTAGAGTTAAACATGTACTTACACCGATTTCATAAAGCGAAAGAAAAAAGTGGATGTGCTTCAAATCCCAAAATTAATTTTAAAGATCAGATTTTTTTAATACACTTACAGAAATATAGTAGAAAAAAATTCTTCCTGCATTTTTAATGACGAGGAGGAGGAAGTGTATAAATTTGTTAACCTTACCTCAGTTGACGTAGAGAACTGTTTTTCAATGAAAAATACTAATAAAAATTGTATATTAATTATCTTTGTATTATTTTTCTTATCTATATCTGAGGTTTTTATTATTATTTATTTGTAATATTGTTGGCCACACGGGATTTTCCGTTAGAAATCCCGGGAAGATCCATATTGATATCAATATTTCTATGCAAGTACATGAATAACTCTACCTAATTCCGACCCCTGCTAATAGGTTAAGAAAATTGTGAATTTGTTCCGTGCGGGAATTGGACCCGGGACAAGCTGTGCAACAGTCAATCACTTAACCAATGCGATGAAGTTTTTTTGCCGAGTCGGCATTTTGGACCTGGTCCGAGGTCCCAACTTATTTATTTATTTTTATTTCTATATACTTTATTGCATACCAAGATTACAAATTAACAAATTGAAATTATAGTACAAAAAAAACATACAGTAGGCAGTCTTATCGCACTCGGCGATTTGTTCCAGGCAACCTAGAATGGATAGATACTGCTTGGACACAAAATGGGGTTGCACTAGGTGGAAATATAAAAGTAAAATAGATACACATATACATACATACTAAATATAAATATATAAGCAAGAGAATGAAACGAAACACGAGAACGTAAGTGATGAAACGAAGACATGATCACAGTGACAAGTAATGATCCTGATGAAGATTTTATAGGTGGAAGGCTTGTAAACAACCCATCTACCTATAATATTTTTGTGTGGACCTTAAGGGAAAAGGCATTAAAATACAGTTATCAAAAAAAAAAAACCCTAGCAAGTGCGAGTCGGACTCGCGCACTAAGGGCTCCGTACAAACTTACCTACATACGAGTATGTGAATAGTTCAATTCCCGAACGGAGTCTCGAAGATTTTTGTAGTCGCAAAAGCTTTTTTTGTCGTAACAACAAATGCTTTTCGTTTTTGCCTTTTGAGGTATGGAACCCTAAAACTATTTATTTTATTTGTCCCGGTCTAGAGACTCTTTTTGTCAACCGTACCAGGTGGTGGTGAAAAAAACCCAAATACAGTTTTGGTAGGAAAGTTTCACGATGACATTATACATAACCCTCATTAAGTGTCACGTGTGGTCTTGAGACGTTGTGACATACTGTGAATCATGCGAACAGCTGATACCGTTACTGTGTCATTTGACCTTTGTCCTTGTGATACAATTATAAGGCTCTAAAAGTAGGATATTCTTTAATTTATTTATAGGGCTCTAAAACTAAGATCTTTATTAAGGCAGTCATATTCAAAGTGTGCTCCGCGGAACCCAGGTACGAAAGGCTACTATCACGATAACTCAATTTTTTTTTTAATATTTTTTCCCTTAAATATTTTGCCTTCCAATAGGGTTCTGTTAGAGAAAAAGTTTGAGAATTCCTGCTTTAAGAGTTAATCCATTTATAAGGATCCAAAAGTAGGATATTATTTAAGGCATAATTAGTTATATCAGGCATAGATGTCCCAGTCGGTAACGTAACTTGCTAAACTAAGACACGCCTTTTAAATTTGGTGCTTAATTGAGTCGATCTGGTTAGTTAATAAGTACAAGCAAGCGCAATTTTAACTTTCATTATAGTTTATGTAATTTTAAATGCGTGTGTTTTCTTTTTTAAGTTTGATTTTTCACAGCTTTAAGGGACCACAGGTATGGTTTTAATTTCAACTCGATACCTCTACACGTTCCCGAGATAAAGGGGGGTCTTGACAGACAGACAACAAAGTGTTACTATAAGGGGGTTTTCATTTTGCGATACGGAACCTTAAAAAGTGCAAATTTTTTACTGCTCCTGCTATTTGTCGTTCTACCAACGCAATAGAATTTAAAATGGGTAAGACGGTTAGTGAAATAGGTTAGTTCAAATGTCTGATCTTTTTTTGAATCGGTTCAGAAAGACCTGACGACTGCGCTTAGTCAGGTAATTATGATTTCTAGTATCATTAAATTGAGATGTAATTTTTTTTTTAATTTTAAAACATTAAAAAAAAATTACATAAATGTTTTCACAAATCTTCTGCTAACTGCAGTACAGTTTGTCGACAGTGTTCTTGTGGATAGTCTTCTTGATTAATTAACAAAAAAAATAAAAAAAAACAATAATTCTTAATTGACAAAGACAGTAAAAACATTATAAACACCATACTCCATCCGTTCAGGCAACCAACCAAACGTAAACAATCCCGACACGTCCCCTATCTAAAAGTTCTCTAAAAATGTTATCTAAAAATGTTTACAATTTGTTATTTACCTATCAAATCATAAGTTATATTCCCAAAAAGGATTACCTCAGACCTGGTGCAGGAATTTTCATAATAAGACTTCATATTATAATAAGTAAATAGTACACCACGAACTACCTGCGTATCTTTTTTCTCCTTCTCTGTCAAATCCATTTAAAAGGTTGTCTGTAAAAAATCGCTTTTAGCGATAAGACCGCCCGTTGTGACACGCTATTAATTTTAAGTTTCTTATGTAATTTTTTATTTTTGGTGTACAATAAAGAATATACATCTATCTACTCGTAAAAATATTTGCTGCCAGCAACTTTGCTCGCGTGATAGTAGAAAATTATCCCAAGGGACTTTCTCCCGAGATAAAAAAGTTTCCTATGTCCTATTCTAGAACATGGTTTACATGTATGTCAATGTTTATTGAAATCCGTTCAGCCGTTCGAGCGTGAAAAACTAATACATATACCACACTCGTAAACTTTCACCATATTTTATTTGTGACGGAGGCACTTCAATTACTATATTGTTAGAAACTCCATTTATATAACATTTATAAAATATTTAAATTTCTTAGTCTTTTTACTTTTTTTTTGTTTTGGCAATTGAGCCGGTTGCGGCTATTCTGCCAGTGTCTCGTGGGGACGGTGGCCCAGTGGGAGTAACCGTCGAACTGTACCTCGTGGTAGATGTTAGTAAGCTTATACCAAGAACACACACACTAAGAACAGTCTCGATCAAGTTTAACACAAAAAAGTTTCACTACAATCTAAAAAATTCCTAGCACTGATAAAAGCACGTGTCGAGCCTTCACCTCTACCAACGAAAGTCCCCGGGGTAGGTTGGTGTAAGCGGCAGGAATCAGTCTTTTTACTTATTTGACATCTTAAAAACAATCTTCCATCAAAATATGAACACCTATACTATTTTTACCATAAACCCTAATAAAGGTATTATTATCTTGCCAATTTGCAAAGTAATCAGAGCATGCGACCTCTTTAGACTCCACAATATTAGGTGTGGTGTTCAAACTCATAAAATTAGGTAGTGCAACAATCTCCCGCATAACATAAACCTTTCATTTTAGTAGACTCTCTATCCAGGAACTATAGATGTTATACAAAACTTCAACATTAATGCCACAAGGTAAACACACGTGTAAGTTTCTACACGTTTAATGGAAGCATTTTCCCATAATATTATGGAGTAACAATAGGTGATCTCACCGCAGTTTCAGTCTTACACAACTTCCTAAGAGTTACGATACAACATACAACATCATAGTACCCTGGAAGTAAAACAAAGCACGTTGTTACATATGCTTATATGTAAGTTCTTTAATAATATAAAGCTAACAACTCGGGAGATGCCTTTTGAAATTGTTAAAGCAGTTAGTAGAAGGAAGTGCAGAGAGTTTTAAGTTTTCTAGCACATTTCTAAAGACGTAACTTCCAATTTTAATTACCTATTTATTTAATAGTCCACTTATATCGGGTAACAGCGCGTCCGGCCTCATCTAGTTTAAACTGACGAAAAAATTTACGTGATTTACGAAATGAATGTCGATGAGTAAATTCGTACATTAACGTTTTATTAATGTCTTACTGAGGTGGTTGAATAAATACAAGATTGTATCCTACTTTGCGAAAGTTGCCCGTAAAACGTGAAAAAACTGAAGTCAAATTCAAAGTCAATTTTATTTTTATTTCATAAAGGCCTACTTACTACTTATAAAATTTCAGAAGCTAGTGCACGGTTCCAAATTGGTCGTTTCCTAGGGAGAAGAACCGGCTAGAAACTCCATGGTTAATCTTTTAAAAAAAAAGTTGTTCTTACAATATTTCCATATTACAGTATAAGTAGATATTATGTAAGGACAGTGTAGACTGGTCAATATTGAAGACAAGACATATACATAGATGTGGAAGACAAGACTCGATGTCTTTTATATATTGTCCGCCCGAAACTGTTTTTACGCCCGAAACTAAATTTTGACAACAGTCTTAGTTTCGGCCGAAACCGAAACTTTCTTACAAGGATCATGTTTTGAAGGAAAAAATAAAGAAAACGTTATTATAATCAGTCTTTTTTTTTAAATGCCTTATGCATTTTAAATTTATGTATTTATATTCGTTGAGTATCATGAATTTTATTGCACTCGATTTTAGTTTGGGATAGGTATTAACGTTATAAAAATCGAAAAACATGAATTTAATATTAACTTTATTGTACGGATACTTAGGTAGATAACTATGTAAGTACCTACTCATTTAATTATAAGTTGCATATTAAATTTATAAAAAAATGTATTAGGCACGTAGGTAAGTATCTAAGGGCCTGCGCATACTTGAGACAAGACTGTCTTAGAAAGACTTATCTACGACGTTGCAGAATTGTCTGCGACAAGACTGTTTTGTCTACAATACGGCGCACACTATCAAGATAAAACAGTCTAGCGGCGTACGGCCAGTGTTGCCAACTTAGTGGATTTTCCACTAAAACTGGTGGTTTTAATCCCCCATTAAGTTGTATTAGTATTAGTTTTAGTGGCTAGTGGATTTTTCTAGTGCTTTAGTTTACTATATTCATTTATTACGAAAAATACGATCACTCGGTTGTAAATCAGCACTTTAAAATCCATAATTATCAATCTGATATAAATGAAATGTGCAAACAAAAATGATTCTTCTGAAGACTAATTAATACATAGCTGTTATTGAATAATTTGTATTTTGATTTACCTACTAATGTTAATTTACCCACAAATGGTATTTTGATCAACTTATTGTTCATTTTTATCGCTTATTATTAAAGGAAATATGTTTACTTATTTTATTTCGTACAACACAATTTTTTTTTGGGAAATTTTGCGATTTTGTGTGTGAGATAATTTTTTATTAGTGGATTTCTGGTGGTTTTAAAAGTTGACTCTAGTGATAAGTTAGTGTAACTGTTAGCAACACTGTACGTCTCAAAACAGTCTTGTCACAGACAAGTCTGCGGTGTCGTAGACAAGTCTGTCTAAGACAGTCTTGTCTCAAGTGTGCGCAGACCCTAACTGTACTTGCAACTTGAATACCTTGGTAATATTAAAATAAATTTTGAAACTCTGAATCCATAATATTATCCCCAGTAATAAACTATAGTTGGTACTTAAGTACCTGACTAATGTTTGTTTAGGTATAGCATTAGCGAGAGAGTCAAATCAACCAAAAAAATATTTAGATAGTTAATTTAAACTTGAATCTACTATAATCTATGTATTAGTTAGTTTTTTTTTATGCTTACTACCTTACTAAATTCAAAGTAAATCACACGAAAACTCACAACAAAAAATGAACTGCAAACACAAGCCAGCCGACATGATTAGGCACGTGGACTCGGCAAAATGTCTTCGTCGCATACTCGCTTGGACAGAATATAACGCGCCGAACATGACCGATCACAACGTGAGAAATTCCAAATGCAGTTTCGGCTTCGGTCGTAGTTTCCGCAGGTTTGCCGCCGAAACCGAAACTCGTTTTTTTGCCGAAACTCGACTGAAAATGAACGTTCGGTCGGACCACGGACATCTATGGGTACACTACTTTTATACTATAAAAATGATGCACGTGTTTCACATAGGTCATTGACCGCAGAGCATTGTTTAGCATAGCATAGTCGGCCTTATAATGTTCCCACTGTTGGGAGTCAGGCCTCCTCTCTAGGAGAGGGTATGGGCCGTAATCCACCACGCTGGCCCAGTGCGTGTTGGTGGATGTCACATGTTTTCGAATTTTTGGTTCTAGGACATGCCGGTTTCCTCACGATGTTTTCCTTCACCGTTTTGAGAGCAGTGGTGATGAAATAAATTACACAAAGTAATGCGCCTGGCTGGGTTTGAACCCGCAACTTACAACTCGTAAGCATTGTTTATAACATTAAATTAATGGCTAAGTGTATGAGGAATTATTTCAATTACAGATACATATTGATCTCTTACTGGTCGTACCGTACTTATGTTGCATAAAAAGTGTCCATTCAGCTTACATACGAGCCAAGAGAATCATTGGTAATGGTGAGGCACTCTTAGGTTCGTTTTTCAGTTTTAATTGACGCTGAGTTGCTAGCCTGTCGGTTTTCTACAGGTGGCATTTTGGGGAGTGTGTGTCGGAATTTTATAGCCTAATTCCGACACACACTTTCCATCATCGGACCACCAGGCGTACGGCAATGCGCCACCGGTTCACGGTGGACATCCCACCCATACGCACTAAACGTTTTGGGAACAAATTCATTGTGTGTACAGCTTAGGGGTGGAATTTCCTGCTGGAGTCCTGCACCCGTAGCCAAGTAGATAATCTGCAGTCGTTTACGCTAGTCGAAAACTAATCAAATATATGGGAATAACATCATCTCAACGTTAAGTCACGTGGTCAGAACAAACGAATAGAAAATTCGTAGCCAAGTTCAAATCGTTAAAAATGATAGAATGAATTGTTATCGTTTCTACAATGTTCAACGCTACATACCTTTGTTATTGTAGAACGGCATTGTAGAACGAGCGGCCGACTCAGGTGCGTCAACATGGCTACTAACTTATAGTATTCTACAATTACTGACACCGAGGCGTTACCGATTGGAGAACGAAATTCGACACGAATCGGTTGTAACTTGGCTAGGGGGGCTGATAGCTACAACCTGGGGATTTTGAGAATTTTAAGTGAAGAGTGAATGTAGGTTATTTCTAGGCAAGCGTGCTCCATCGTTGAATACATCGTTGCTTTACATCAGGTGAGATAGAGGTCTAGCACAATCCTATTAAACCTAAAAAAAAATATTCATAAATTTTTCACGAATGTGTGCAATACGGCGGGGCCAAAGAAAATTAAAAGGCGATCATCGTTTGATGGTTGCAGTAAAGCAAATCAAACTATCTAAATCTTCGCTTCACTTAATAAAAAAGTATTTTCCTATACCCGTTTCAATATGCAAACTTCCAAACACTTCCTAACGTAACAATAATCTTCGTCATTGAAAACTAAAATAGACACCATTCAAACGAGAATTATAGCTAGCCCTTTGACTTTTCGAAGAATTCCAACTTTACATTTAACATTTTAGAGTTCACTTTTGCTAGTTACATCATCGTCAGTCAAATCACGTTCGGAAAATACAATAGCGACCATTTGTATGTACCTGTATGGAATGTGTTCCATACATCCATTGTATGATATGATTCAGGCTACTTGTAAGTAATTGCTGTGATAACTACAATTATGATCGTTGGAACAAGTCATTGCCCTGTGGAAGTTAGGTTGTGATAAGTGGGTACTTAGGTAGCGAAACTTAGAGAGCATCAATTACTTGGTCAGTTAATTTATTGGTTCAATTCAACTTGACTTTAAATACAGAGTGATTTGAATGTCATACATACATATTCGCATATATCCCGGAAACTGACAATACTGATAAGGTTTTTGGGTTCTTTAAATAATCTTCTATTGCTCTGTCCATCTCATAGGTACTTCTGATTTTACTGTCGTGCTTCTGTATGCCGTCCATTCTTCTATGGAACGTGCTTCCTCTTGATATCAGGACGACCACCAGTCAGTAAGCATCCCTCGCGCGCCGTTTGTAGATACGTTTGTACAACTTGAATGACCTTGAAGAACGCTTAATTGTCGTACTGTACACACGGGTGTACGAACATTTGGCCGAAAAATTTGGTCTCTATATCTCCGTTTTTTTTTTTTGGAAAATAACATAAAATGCTTTTTTTTTGGTGACTTTACTAAAAAAGACGCGCAATTACGTAATAGTATTATTATTACGTAATTGCGCGTATACGCCCTATACGCGCGAGGGGTTAAGCGGAAGTTGTGTAATTGTTTCTATAATAGCAGAATCGTATAGGTATATTTAAGATAAATGTATACTCGTATGTATGTTTATTTTCACTACATATACTTTTGTACGTTTCGCACGTTGTATTTTTCGTTGGGTGCCATGGGATACTTGTTCCGGTGAAATACTTGAACAATCAGAGCGACAGGGAGGAATATACTTGTGACCTAAATGACGAGCGATGATATTTGAGAAGTTTAATGAAATAACTTACTATCCTCGGGCCTGATTTGATTGTCAATCCTATGCATTTCGATAGCTTATATCAATTCTATATATACTTCGATATTGTTATTCAATCTCATACATTTTTGTATCGATCGTCAATCCTATACATTTCGGCAGCATATGTCAATCCCTTATATTTCGGTACCGATCGTTAGTCAATATTATAATATACTATATTTCGGCAGCGTATATCGATTCCATACATTTCGATAGCGTATGACAATTCTATACATTTCGTTTCGTTAGTCAATCCCATAAATAGCAGCATATCTGTATCACACACATTTTGTTAGCCTTTGTCAATCCAATACATTTTGGACTATCGACTACCATTATCGCTGATAGAACATCACTATATCGGTTAACTGTCTTCATGCGAACGACACTTCACAACAATTATGTTGTTAGCATCAACTGGCAGAGCAGTTCTATATTTAGAAGTAGACGTCGAAGTTCTATTGTTGTTATGATTGTTAGTTAGTTTCTAAACGACCCCGCCTGACCGACTATTGACAGTTCAAATTCTAGTGTTCCACTTAACGAAGATGTCGTTAGGGTTTGCCGTTTCAAGGTTTCCAATAGTAACTGTTTATTATCATCCTTCTTTTCTTTATATACTGGAAGGTGTGTTTTAGTAATATTACGTGAGACGTGTGCTTCTAAGCAAAGCTGATGGAAATACAGAATATAATACACGTATTTTCATTAGAATTTACATTCGAATCGTACAATGTAATCGTACGAGTAACAAACTACTCGTAGCTTTGTGAACAAAAAATTCATTGAACAAAATGATATTAAACGTTCTCCATTCATATTTTTTCTTTAAATAACGAACATCTGTTGCCACAAAAAAAAAACCTATTAAAAACCTGCCCCGAAATAAAGCGACATGGTTATTGAATATAAATAATACCTCAATCTATATATGAAAAACTGACTTACTGACAGATAATGGAACTTTGCACAAGATTTTCTTTTTTACCGTAGGCGAGCTCTAAGGACTTTATTTCACCGGGACACCATGGCGGCGCGACCAGTAGCCGCTACCAAGAAAACATTTTCATGCGCTGTAGACATATACAGCTCTATAGAGAGTTACTTACCTGGTGTCCGTGTGGTTGCGCAACCAATTTGGCGTCGCGACCAGCTCGGACGTGCACTTAAGGTCCATTTTGATACTGTCTCAGTGTGGTGTAGTGACTGGTGACTGTATGGTGTCTAGTTTAGTAGCTTACGGAGACCATGACGTCGCAACTGGTCGCGCCATCATGGTGTTCCCTTTGAAATATAGCCCTAAGAAGGTAAATCCAACCTTTGAGAGGTTGAAAAGGGAGAATTTCGTTTGTATGCAAAATTTCATTCTGTGTACCAATAACCAATGTACTTCAAAGTTAGCACAAAGTCACCTTAGTAAATAATAAAGGTGGTCATTGTTCGAGAACCACCCCAATAGAACACTCCATGAACACTACAAGATTGTATAAAGGATCCTTATTTCTTAGGTTAGTATAAACTTGTAATTTGGCACAAATTCTGATCAAAGTTAATAACTAAGACTTTCATTAATAGTTTTTGCCCCACTGTATAGATAATCCAGTTTTTCAAATTTTTTTATTGTTGTTAGAATATATATTCAGTTGCTATTTTTTTACTACTTATGAATAGGCTAGCGTTTCATCACTATCTCACCTAATGGAAAGCGATGATGTAGTCAACGATGGACTACGCTTGCCTAGAACAGAAGTAACCTATTCACTCTTGGCTTAGCAAATTATTCACCCCCAGGCTTTAGTTAACAGAAAACACAGACTCCGGCAAGAAATTCCTGTCCTTTACTGTACAAAATGTAAAATGAAGTCTGTCATTGTTAGATTTTTTCGAAACTACCCTCGAAATAAAAATGTTAAAGTTTTATACGAAAACATTCTCGTGAATGAAGTCGCTGCCAAAGTGTTAGTGCAATCATATAAAACTAAATAATAATTATATTATCTACTGTTTTTGTATTCAAACTTGCTTCGCGACATTCCTATGTACCGTGATTACGTCACCGAACATTTACCCGTAAGGCTGCGTACACACTGGAGATTAAACGCAATTTGACACGACAATCGGAAATCGTTAAAGCCGATTCTATCGCATTCGTATCGTGAATTGGAGCGGCGTTAAAATTGATTGTTTGGTCATGATTGTAATGGCAGCTTTTGTTAACATTGTTATCGAGTTTAGAACTCAATAATTCTAAAAACAAAATGTTTCTTTCAATGTTTTTAATAAACTAGTGCGCCTCACCATCAATGATTGCATCACTGCTTACCAATCAGGTGGGATCGTAGTCAAGCACTATCATCATCATCATCATCATTTCAGCCGATAGACGCTGCCGACGTCCACTGCTGGACATAGGCCTCCCCCAAATGTCGCCACAAAGAACGGTCCTGTGCGTCTTGCATCCATCGGATTCCTGCAACCTTCACCAGGTCATCGGTCCACCTTGTAGGGGGCCTTCCAACACTGCGTCTTCCGGTACGCGCTCGCCACTCCAGAACCTTTCGGCCCCAACGGCCATCTGTTCTGCGAGCAATGTGCCCTGCCCATTGCCACTTAATTTTGGCAAGCACTAGTTTTATATTAATTAAAAAAAAAAACGTTATCTTTAATCATTTGGGGATCAATAATAGTGACATATTACACCACAAAAACAAAATGAAAGTTAATATTGTTTTAAAATAGTACTCGACTGGTGATGTTTAAACATTGTAAAATAAAACGTATTTTCATTAAACGAAAAAAAAAACACAAAATTGATCATTTTGAATGTTACAACTTTTAATGAATTAAACGATATACTTACCAAATATACAAATAAGAAAATTCCCTCTCATACCATTTATAATTTTGCTGTGCCCGACAGGGTCCATAACTGTTTTAATATTTTATTATTTATCACCTGACATGTACATTATGGATTGCAATAAAAATTTGAGATTTAATGAGGTAATATTGATCCTTATTAAAAAAAGAAACCTAACTACAAGTATGTGTTTTTTTTGTATAATTTTCTTTCCGAATGAATAAATATTTATGATAATATAGTAATTGACCCTATTCTAATGGACTAAAACTAATATGAACGATACCAAAGTATACAATTTTTAGATAGATATTATTATAAATAATTTTTAATTCATCATCATCATCATATTCCTCGCTACTTTCCAACTAGCCGGCCAGAGGAAGCCGACCTCAAATCGGCTTCCAGTCTGACCAAGTACGGCTGAATACCCTTGGTTACATGGATCAACTGTCTATCAGACCTCCCTAGTTACTAGGCATCACGATACTCCTTAAATAGACAGATAGTCAGACTCTGGCGTCTAACTAACTGTCACGACTGTCAAAGATCTACGAATGACTTTTATATACAGGTAGGTTACTATGACGTTCAAAGTAAAAGTGTTTCATTCTTATTTCAGTGTCGGTAAGAGATAGAGCTATACAGGTTGTGTAGCGCCATCTCTTACCCACAATGGAATAAGAATAAAAAAAAACTTACTTTAAACATCATGGTAACCCAGTTGATATAATGATTTTAATATATAATTATTAATAAAATATAAAATAAAATGACAATGGGCTAACGGCCAAAAAAACACTTTAAGTAGGAAAGAAAAACCCTCCAGTCCTTCTTGAAAAGATGCGATATGATAGGTAGGATAACGCCTGAAAACTCTGTTAGCATTTTACTCGAATATTTCACAAAACTTGTTCCAAACATGTTTTTTACCTTTTAAACCCTTAAAAGTTCTTCAGAAAAATTGTCGTCATTCAGAATTTTGATAAAATGTGCAAGGCTTCTATTTATATACTTTTTTATATTTTAAATTTATGAGTACATTATGAAGGGCCAAAGTTCACGTAAAAATAGCAGACTTTCAGCGGTCTTTACTAGATTAGTTTAACACAAATGTATGTTTTGGTTTTTATAGAAGCCTAGAAAATATCCATAAGATAAGCTGTGTATCCAAAATATCTAGATAAAGATGTATAATAACATCATGACTACGTAAGAGCGGTTGTATGAAAATGTACCTCGAAAAGGACGCTCTAAAGTACAGCTTACGTTCAATCAATGTTGTGGCACTAGCCTTATGTCTACAGTACAAAATATTCGCATAACGACTTTGTTCCTTCTCTAATAAATTACAGCAGTCTAGCAATTGCTGTAATTTATGAGATTATTTTTTAATATATCGACTGTGCAGTCGGCCTTATAATATTCCCACTGCTGGGACTCAGGCCTCCTCTCTAGGAGAGGGAATGGGCCGTAATCCCCCACGCGGGCCCAGTGCGGGATGGTGGATGTCACATGTCTTCGAATCTTTGGCAGCAGTCTAATAAAATGACTGAATTCCTGAATTCCATGTTGCTTCACCTAATTGGTAGCGATTGTGGATAATATAAAAAAAATAATGTTAGTTTGTGTCAGCAAAATATGATGCCTCCGACGCATAAAGTCGTAATATACACAAAAAACTTGAAAATCAGTCAAGCACTGTTGTAACACGAGATTTTTATATAAATATTAGATTATATTAAGTTATACATTACTATAGATAGATAAATCATCCAAGTATAGTTAATCAATCGGACAGGTGAGCATAGTAAAAAAATATAATAAATAAATAATATTCCACAACGCAGTCTAGTCCCAAGCTAAGCAGAGCTGGTGTTATGAGTACTACACAACTGATAAACATGCTTATATATTACTAAATACATACATATTATAGAATAAATTAAATTACACCCAGACTCAGAACAAATAATCGTGCTCATCACACAATCATTTGTCCTGGGTCGAATTGAACCCATAACCTCCGGCATAGCAAGTCAGGGCTTCTAACCACTAGACTAACAGGTCAGTCGAAATATAAATTATAGTAGACTGGCTTTTGACAGCAACTTTGCTTGCACCGAATTAGTACTGCCTCTATTACGAATTAGGCTTATCGCATATATGTTAACCCAAGATACAAGCTATTGTGGTACCAAATTTCATCTAAATCCGTTCAGCCGTTTAAACGTGATAGAGCATCAAACACACGCACATACATACATTTTTATAGACAAACTTTCGCCTATACTTATAATGTTAGGATCATTCTTTAAATAAATATAGATACCTAATAATACTAAACCAGTCACAGGCTCTCTAGCCTTGAGCGAAACCCGCAATAGGCAAATATTGTTAACATAATGACTAAGAATGCCTTAATGGTTGTCAACCAAAGACTTTATAAGGACTAAGAAAAAATATAATTATATACGTTGTTACGGGTTGAATACTCATCTGGCGAAAAAAAAAACCGGCTAATTAGGTAGCTACGAGTCGGTCGCGGACGAAGTGTTCCGTATCGTCCGTAGCATGGGGCCATGAGTTGGCGTCGGAAAGGGAAACTGGGAAAACGAGGTTCTGGAAACGCAAGGCAAATAAGGAGTGCGTTTTAGTGAGTAAAAGTTTGACATGCCCTTCCGTTCTCCCCTAGAGTGGGACATAATATCTACTTATACTGTAATATGGAAATATTGTAATAACAAAAAAAAATTAAAAGAGTAACCATGGAGTTTCTTGCCGGTTCTTCTCCATAGGAAACGACCGATTTGGAACCGTGCTAGTGCACGGTTTTAAACGTCAGAAGCAGTGCTTCTGACGTTTTATAAGTGCCCATGTAGGCCTATGTGAAGTAAAAAACTTTGACTTGACTTTAACTTGACTTGAAGTCATTGGATGATTTCCCACATTGAAAAAATAAATCGTCCTTAGCAAAAACCATAAAAAAAATCACGATTGCTGTATGGGAGCCCTTAATACATTTATTTGATTCTGCTTTTAGTATTTGCTGTTATAGTGGCAACAGAAATACACCACCTGTGACTATTTCAACTGTTTTGCTATCAGGGTTCATGAGATACAGCCTGGTGACAGACAGACGGACAGTAGAGTCTTAGTAATAGGGTGCCGTTTTTACCCTTTGCACACGGAACCTTAAAAAATGATGTGGGATGTCTTACCCTCACGATGATTGCTAATTAGTTGATTTTTCTATTATAAAACTAACTGACCCGGCAAAAGTTGTGGCATATAAATTATCAAAAAAAAAAATGGATGGTGGGGGTAGGAGAGTAAAAGATATTCTGCCCAATTCACACTAAACGTTTCATAAAAATCGTTCGTGCCATTTCGATAATAAAGACTGTGACGCGAGATTTTTATATAGTGAAATGTCTGTTCGTCCATATCACACGGGAAAAACTCAAGTCGATGCGAAAGCATGCTCGAATGAGCACGCATCTCTTCAAACACGAGAAGCATGACCACATGGTTTGTTTGTATAGAGGGAAACAGCACCAAATATACAGTCAACCACGCGTTTATCTTATCAATTTTACTTCCATAGCATCTTCAATTTGCAGCAAAACACCATCTTTCGTAGCACAAAGTGGTACTTATGACGTAAGTTGACCGTACACATCTGTGTGCGCCATATGCAAATCTCCGCAATGGCTTAATGTAGGTTATAAGTCCACGGCCGTTGCAATTTAGTATTTTTTACACATTCCTCTTCATTATTTTTTTTATATGGCAACTCTCGAGTTAAATGTCACCTTCTTATGGTAATACTTGTGCAAATGTCACTTGCCGACAACTTTTTGTAAAGTTAGTGTTGTTTTTATAGTTGTTTGACGTTGAACACATGGTGGTATGTAGTTCTGAAACGCGTGTTAATTTATATTGGCGTTGTATATGTATATATCGAAAAACTAATTTTTGCGATTAGCGACTTATTGCCTGGAGTCGTCGATATATGTCGTGTGTGCCTTAGCTTGTAAACTATCGCGAGAAATTGCTAACATTTTTTTCTAAATACGAGATGGTTGGTTATGTTGGAAACTAATGAATATTATGTATTATGTACTTATATTTATAATGTATCGGGAAATTATAATCTTATAAAGATTTATTACAATCATGCGGAGTCTGCAATTTTCCGGTGACATATAAATTGTATATATTATATAAACTATATACAATATATAAATACTTATAACAATATTGGAATAACAACGTCTCCCTTCTCGGAAGTGGCGCTAATGGCTACAACATAGATTTGAATTATCGTAGTTGTTAACAAACACATATATTTTTTAAACATGTTTATTGTCCCAATAAATTATTATAATTTAAATTAAAAAGTAATAAAACATTCTGAGGATTTCAATCAGGATTAAAATCCCTTATATTATATGAATAATATATTTCCTCTCATTAATTTCATAACAGAGGTATTTCACAACATTTATTTTACTTGTGCATACAAAAATAATCCTCTCATTTTCGGCTTCTGCAACGTCCGAAACACGAGCTTTTCATTTCCATTAAAAAACGTGCAAAACTCTTTTCAAAATACCCACTATTGTAAGCTAAAAGGACTTTTTGATACATTCAGCACGTCATAGCAATTAACCCCGTAATGAATGGACTGTATCGGGCTTTAAATTTCCAAATTACACACTAGTGCTTCAAAGCAAGTTATTTGATCAACTTGAAATACGTCACTTCGACAGAGTTCGGTTTTCAAACTGTGAGATCAAATGCAGCTCCGTTTATTTGTTATACTAGGTTTTGCCCGCGCCTTCGCTCCCGTCAACTGACTACTCTATTCAACTGTACCCAACTCTACCCTACCCTACTCCACTCTTTATATTTATATAGACATAGACAGTATTCTAAGTTCATATAATATTTTACATGTTTTTTGAATATGGAATGATTGGTTTATTTTATAACCGAAATGTCCTTACCATTTCAAATTTCGAACTCTCGAGACATTATACTTTTTTATTAGTATTTGCATTTCACCAAGCTTTTATATAAGTACAACTTTTTTTTTTAATAAAATCAGATTGAGTTTTCAAATATTATTATGTATCAAAATAAAATGTAATTTAAATCCAAAGTACTAAAGAGTATTGATATCAACTTCAAAGCAAATTACCCCCAAAATAACTTTCTAACCCTTTTTAACCCCGTTAGGGGATGAATTTCGATAAAATACGTAACTCGTCTTCTATTAATTCAGTGAAATAATGTTCATTCAAAATTTGAAGTAGATTAGACCAAGGAATAACGTTGTCCCATACAAACTTTGCCCCCATTTTCACCCCCTTAGGGTTGGAATTTCGAAAAATCCTTTCTTATCGGATGCCTACATCATACAAAGAATAAACCCTCCAAGTTTCAGGTCTTTACGATCAGCGGTTTAAGCTGTGCGTTGATCCGTTAGTCATTCAGGAAAAAGCATGTTATATGTATAGATAGAAGATAGATAGATTTCAACGAAGCGTTCGTTAGTTTTTGAACAGTGATTGGTTAAATTGAAACGGAATAGCCAGTAAATGTTTCTGCGTATAGTGGCTGCCTGATGGACATTTGATATTTTCATTTATTGACTAGAGATGTTTAGGATTTTAAAATGTTGCTTTTATTTCTTTCTGATAAAACTCGTCATCAATCATATTTAAGGATTAACGTGTGAAATATTTCAGGATAATATAATTAATGATAAATACTATTATTGTCGATGTATATGAAATATTTCGTGGAATGGCAGTCAACTTTAATAAAATTTGAATGTATGTACTATTGTGATATTTATTTTACTTTTACGTATGTATGTAATTATGATTATTTATATCTTTAAAATATTTCAATAGTGCATTTTTATACATAGAAGAGAAGGGTGAAATTCGAAGACGTTTTAAGAAATAAATAAACGGGAGTTAAAGAAACAAATAACCGGCCACTCTTGGGGGTCGATTAGCGTCCAGTCTGTTACAACAAATACAAGAAATTGTGACTGGGGCAAACATCTGTACTTTTCTGCTCTAGTACGGAAAACAGTAAATTGCGTGCCCGAAAGCGGTAGGGATAAGAACGTGTTTTCGAGTAAGTGTATTGAAAAGTTTATTGTTTTATTTTATCTCTTTTTTACACTACTTGCATCTTCATCTCTTTTTTTTTCAACGCTCCTTTCGCAGTTATGCTGGAAGAGATTTATATTTAGAAATAAGCATCCTGTTTGTACATATTTTTGTTTACTTGTTCTTGTTTATATTTTAAACTAGCGGCTGCGATCGATTTTGCCCGCGCGAAAGTTAAAAATTGTGCCAAGCAACATATTCTCGAGATAATAAATAATTATCTTATGTGCTATTCCAGTATATGGTCTATACGTGTGCCTAATTCCATCCGAATTCGTTCAGGCGTTCGAGAGTGAAGAAGTAACATTACCATCAGGTGAGATTGCAGTCACGCACTAGTTTACATCAAATTAAAAAAAAAAAAAACATTCGTACTCATCAATTTTCGCTTTTATTAGTTTGATGTGTGTGTAAATGAACTGTTAAATAAATAAATGTCAAAAAAAACACGAAGAATTGAACGCTGGAAATTTAAAAAAAATGTTTTTTTTCTGCATTTTCATGAAAAAGAACAAATATGATTATGGGATTTTAGTATACTAATAGGTACCTAAGGGATGATTGTCCGGTAACCGTCCGGACCGAGCTCAAGTCGTCGACGGCACGTACTGTTCCATGCGCACCTTAAGGAGATGCCATCAAACCATAGGGGCCCACCAAGGTCGAACCCTGCTGGGGCTAAGGGCCTGCTTCTGAAAGGAAGACTCGGCCCTAGTATGAAAGGCAATGAAGGAACAGGAGTGAGTTTTAGTCAGTAAAAGTCTGACACAACCTCGCGCTCCGCCGAGGAGCGAGGGATATCATTGGATGATTTTCTCACCGAAAAAAAAAAGTTACCTAAGTGATTTACCTCGGCTATACTCGGGTTTAAAGAAAAAATGTTTTAGTTCAGAAAAACTAGTTACTATTTTTAATTTCGTTTATTCCATTTTAAATTTTAATCCAGGTTTTTGGTACTTTACTAAATACCTAGAAATATTCAAAATAGGTATTTACAATTATTTATTTTAAATTAATAATTATTTTTATTCATTTTCTTTTTATTTTAAATGCAAATTTTCGTTAGTAAAACGTGACTTAAGTCCATTTTTAAGTACACAACTTCTGACAACATTTTATTTAATAAATAACTTAATACAGTCTTAAACTAATAAAAAGCCTCGCCGTAAACAACAAATTGATTTTTGCGACAATTCCAAACGTTCAGACAATGACTGAATGAATGGAATGAACCAATTGCAGCCGTTCACCGGTCACTCGTCAAACTGCACAAAATATGTCGTGTGCGTCGTTTGCATGCCATTCATTCGCACGTGACTCGACCACATATGAATGACATTCCAATTGCTGTTCTGTTGTACAATATTCAATCATTAGCTGTTGAGGCGTTAATTTTAATTAGATATTTGGCGTTTGGATGGCTGCTAAATACGTCAAATACACAGGGCTTATTTTCTGGAATGTATGATATGGGTTAGGTTAAAGTAAAAAGTTGTCAAGCGTAAGTGCAAAGCAACAATAATTGGTTGCATCACTAAACTTATGGTAAAGATTGTGTCTATTGTTAGGGTTCCGTACCTTAAAGGGAAAAAGCGGAACCCTTATAGGATCATTTTGTTGTCCGTCGGTCTGTTGTCTGTGTGTCTGTCTGTCAAGACGTTTATCTCGGGAACGCGTGGAGGTATCGAGTTGAAATTAAAATTATATACTCAAGTCTGAGTCCCTTGAGCTGTGAAAAAATCAAACATCTGAGTTAAAGAAGAAAAACAGATACGGCGTTTATGTCGCAAAAAACGTGTATTTCGACACTCTCAAGGGAATCAAAATTCATATGGTACTTACCGTTGTCCTAGAATCCTGAAATTTGGCATCAGGCAAGGTCTTATAACACAACTGTAGAAAAAGATCTGAAAACTGTAAATTTGTAGTTACTTCACAAAAAAAAAACTTTTTTTGCTATTCGGAAAAATCTTCGTAACTCAATTCGAGAATTGAACTGTTTTCATATGTAAGTTTGTAAGGAACCCTCAGTGCTCGAGTCCGACTCGCACTTGCCCAGTTTTTTTTTATCAAGGCACCCAATTGATATGGAGGTTAGATTCCGATTTTGAAAAGTCAGAACTTTCGATTCCAATTTCGGTTCCGATCAATTTTAAGTTCCTATAAATTTTAATCGGAACTTATGTCAGAGGTAGGTACAAAAGATTTTATACTTATCACACGGAGAACCTTTCTCCCCGTGCCTTCTCTTTCAATTTCCACTCGTTGATTTTTTTCGTATTTGGAATATTATCAGTTTGCTCTTCATTAATATTTAAAGCTCTATTGAAACGCTGAAGCTTAATTTAGCACATAAGTAGCTTCCACTAGCAACTTCGCCCCTGTGCTATGAGTAGGTACTTCGCCTTAAATTATAGTATTTTACCAACTCGCCCCAGTTTTTCAGGGGTGTCAAATTCACTAATATTATTATTATTAACTAGTCAGTATGGTGGATGCTAGTCAGCGTCAATGCGGTTTTCCTGCCAGTTTTCTGGGCACATTTCTGGATGACAGCGATGTGGAGGAGCACCTGAGTGTATTGTGTGTTTTTTGTTTTATACGTAATTTTGTAATTAGGTTTAATATGACAGGCCTGTTGGTTTAGTGATTAGTGGCCCTGACTGCTATGCCGGAGGTCGTGGGTTTGATTTCCCACTCAGGACAAATATTTTTGTGATGAGCATGTTCATTTGTTCTGTGTCTGGGTATAATTTATTTATAACATGTATTTATTTAGAAATATACTTATAAGTATGTTTATCAGTTGTCTAGTTTGCTTAGCTTGGGATTAGACGGCGTTGTGGAATATTATTATATAAATACTTGTCAATGTTAAAGTTTGTACCTACATATAATATTAGTTACAGTGTAATTAATAAATATAAACCAAATACTTATAAAAACAACTGGTCAAGTGCGAGTCTCACTCGCGGACTGAGGGTTCCGCATAAACTTACCTATGTAAATAGTTCAATTACCGAATTGAGTTACGAAAATTTTTCCGAATCGCAAAGTAAGTTTTTTTTTTTGTGGCGTAACTACAAATTTACAGTTTTCAGATTTTTCCTATATTTTTGCTGACGAGACTTTGTTTCTTGTTTAATTTCAGGATTCTAGATATGGTTATTCTAAAAGACATGATTATCCTTAAAATAAATACACTACTTGATTTTCCCCAACAAAAATATGTACTTATCATCCTTGTTTTACGGAATTTTATATTATACCTTCTAGTTGATCTGGCAAATGTAGTTCTACCATATAAATTATCAAAGAAAATTATGGGGTTGTTTTGTAGGTGGGAAAATCATCTAATGACAAATCTCAACCTTGGGCGGAGCGGGAGATAGTGTCAGACTTTTACTGATTAAAAACCCACTCCTGTTCCTTCGTTGCCTTCGTCCCAGGGCCCCGGGTTTCGTTTTCACACTACCCGTGGCCCCAGTAGGCTTCAACCCTGCTGCCCCCTACAGTTGCTGACAAACAAACACATACGAGATTTTCATTTATTGGATTTTATTTTGATTGGTATTTCAGCAGCAGACGATAAGTGAAAATATGTTAATGAAAACGGATAATTGGACACTTTGAAATATTCTGATTAGATTGATTTTTCTTTTAGGTGTGAGAGGGCTGTAAAATTTTTACTGTCCGAGGCGCCCCGAGTACCCTCTGTCCGCTTACCGGCTTTCGTGCTACTCGACGAAGTGGGCAAGCTTTTTGAAAGAGTGATTGCAGACTGCCTCGTCGTGCACCTGGTACGGGTGGGCCAAGGCCTCGCGGACAGCCAGTTAGGCTTGTTAGGCTTAGGAGCTCTCACGACGGGGGATGTGGTCCATTCAGGGACTAACTCAAATATTCATACAACATTTTATCAAAACCAGTTTAACAGTTTAGGAGGAGTGATGTGACAAATATAGGTAAAAATATTGTATAGAGATAAGATTTGTACGTATGTTTGTATTTTTTTTATTCGTAACCAATAACCAATGGAACGATTTTAGGATTTTTTTCACCAATGGAATGCTACTGTAAGTAATTACTGAGGGACATAGGGACACAGGCGAAGTAATTTGCAGAAACCAGTTATTGGTACAACGAATAGACCTCCTCCTTTTAACTAGCTAGATCTAAGACCACCAAGTCACTAAAAAAAGGCGGTCGATAAAGCTGTATAGATTAGAAACGTTATTCTGATTCAAAGATTTTACGAATTACCACAATGTTTATTTGAACGTTTGCCAAATGACGCTGATCTTGGTTGATCATTAAGAAAATAATTTTAAATCATTTTCTAGTAGTTTTTTTTGCATTGATGTGTATTTAGAACTGAATCGAGAGGCCACAGCTTGCGGAAACCTCGAGTTGAATGGTCTGAAATCGCAAAATAATTATTTCGGTAATTAATACTAGTTTCTTGGTAATGTAGTAAACTAACAACGAACTGATTAGATGTTCCAGGTGATATAACATGCCAGGGGTAGCAAACCTTTACTGATGAACATGAACAAAAAACGCACTCTTTTATAACTAAAATTGACTCAACTTTAATTTATTATAGTCGTATATCTCGATACTCCCATGAGGTATAACAACGTGCGTTATGTTAGCTTATCTAAATATCCAAACCTTTCAAATAATATATGATTCATCTTTGTCCACCGTGGGTAAGTTTTCCATGGTGAAGTTCCCAATGTTCTTTAGCTAGATTCAAATTATTATTAATAATTGCAACTCGAAATTCGTATATAGTAATATTTACAGTTGTTTATTTCATTAAATAAAACAGAAAGCTTGTGTAATTACAAACTGGCGTGACAGAATTATTTTCCCGCGTGCTGCCAGGCACGCGTACCATAGGTTTGTCATCCCTGTTATGGGATATGACTATGGGCACTATGACTGGTTTAATTACAGCTCAAAATCGTATAGCTTTAAAATTCCAGCTTCAGTTTACACGTTTGTGATTTACGTATTAAGATGAATGATTCGCTCGACAATGTTCTAGATAATCATAGCTTCGAGCGCGAAGTATTTAACACAAATTAATTAGTCTGCAGTAGCAATGGTGGCCGAGTGGTAACGGCCCCGACTAACGAGTAGGTCGCGGGTTCAAACCCAGCCAGGCGCAATTCTTTGTGTAATTTATTT
Source organism: Mythimna vitellina (assembly GCA_949316375.1). Classification (NCBI taxonomy): domain Eukaryota; kingdom Metazoa; phylum Arthropoda; class Insecta; order Lepidoptera; family Noctuidae; genus Mythimna; species Mythimna vitellina. The sequence goes on from OX438684.1 coordinate 38,142,946, forward strand.
CATCACTACTGCTCTCAAAACGGTTAAGGAAAACATCGTGAGGAAACCGGCATGACTTAGAACCAAAAATCTTCGAATTTTGTGACGAATGTGTGTTCGAATGTGGCATCCACCAACCCGCACTGGGCCCGCGCGGTGGTTTACGGCTGAGTCCCAACAGTGGGAACATTATAAGGCCAACTATGCTGTGCTATGCTAATTACTCTCCTAATCCAGCCATACCAACTAATGGCAGTCTTGTTAGTAATGTGATTGGATTGTTAGTTAGACCGATTACAATTTCTGAGATATTATTCTTTTTTAAATAACATAATCTATTAGTTAACTGCCATTCCACCTAATGGTAAGCATTGATGCAATCGTTAATGGTGAAGAGTTTATTAGCAGCATAGGCTGCTTATTTTGTAGGAGAGGATTTTCCAGTGTGTTAATAAAAATAGGTACTTAATGAAAAATGAGAAACAGAAAAGTACTTTATAACTCTTCAAATATTTCAAAGTCGATCAAAATCAAAGTGGTTTTTAATTGACATAGGTCTACATGGGCACTTATAAAATGTCAAAGCTTTTATATTATAAGCTTTTATAGAATTAAACATTTGAAGTTGAGTATTTCTCAAACTCTACTTTAGCCTGCATACCTGTCAAAATTTGGCATTAAAGTACGGTTTGAGACGTGCTTAACTCAAAATACTCAATTCAGAAACCCGCCCTTAGTGTATTTGCTTCAATTCCATATACAAAAATCCCATATTTGAATATGGAATTAATACATACTCTTCATAAAATTTAAAACATCCACCCTATCGGAACTCCCTTTAAAAGAAGTACCTATATAGGTACCCCATGAACAGCACATTACCCTAAGCATAACATTGACCTATTTTCCGCTCCCCTGAGTTTAAAACCCCTTTGCTGTCCGCGATCGATACGAAACAAAAATAAAGTACGCTGACAATATTACATTCTGACAACGTTTTATTCCCTTTGAATTTTAATTTCCGATTTTGAATCTGGAAATTGTAGCTCTTTAAATTTTGTATCTGTTACCTATTCTTTTTTTGAAAAAATATAACTGTAAATGAGGGAATATTTTTGAAATTTGTAAGCTAGAAAGAGAAGATTTTGACAGGATTTTTTCGAGTAAAGTTCATTGTCTTTTTTAACAATAATAAGAATGTGTCGAGATGGCCCAATGGTTAAGGCACCAGCGTGTTCATAAAATGTATTTTTTTTAATTCATATGTACTTTTTTTAAGTTTATCTAGGTCATTACTTATACCTGGTGCCTCGAATAGCACGTAAAGCCGTTGGTCCAGGACAGGTAGTCAGACTCTAACTGGGTTGTGCGACAGTCGCGATTGTAGATCTTCATCTTTTTTTGTTACCACCGACTCAAAATGTGACTTTGTGACTGCGTCAATACGCATCTTCTAACTATTCTTATTCTTATATCTTATATCTACAATTGTCAATACAATTGTTGTTATAATATCGATCGTTTATCGTTCGACTAAGTACGTCAATGCTTTTTTGCCAACTGTGTATTGTCGTTTTTATTTTTGTACCCTTTTACGTATATTATAATATATATAGAAGGCCTTGTGCAAAATTTCATGTTCCTAGTCCCAGTAGTTTCGACTGTGTTGTGATATATCAGTCAGTCGGTTTCTCCTTTCATATATTACTAGCCTCTGCCAGCGGTTTCGCCCGTATGAATGTAGTTTTCTCCATACAAACTTTGGACCCCCGTTTCATTCTGTTACTAGGTGAATTTTGGGAAACCCTCACTGAGTGCTCGTCTAAGTCATAAAAGGAAACCTTGTGCGAAATTTCACGCTCCTAGTCCCAGTAGTTTCGGCTGTGCGTTGATATGTCAGTCAGTCAGTTTCTCCTTTTATATATATAGATATAGATCAGGTAGATTGAAACATTAAAACATTCTAAAGCGCATATAAAGTTAAAATCGAGTACGTTTATGTATTTAGCTACCGTGACAAGATGTTAATTACTTAATTCTCCGATGAATGTAGTGGTGTGTGTTAAGCTGCATTGATTGAATTATATCGGTCTGTTTATTGTTAGTGCATTAGGGTTATTCTTTAAATCTGCGAGAGTGTCTCATTAATCTGGCCTAGATTTTTCGTTACTATTTGATATTTTTATTTGCATTTTCCCCGATCACTAAATGTAACAAAGGCACTCATTCGAGCCTAGTAGCTTACGACACAGAATAGATAGGTACGAAAACTAGGCCAGATGAATGAGATGTTTTCTCGGTGTCAAAGAATCACCCATTAAGCGCTATTACACTGAGGCTAACTTCATCCTTTATGACAAGAATATGGATAAAACACATGTCATTAAAATAGTTAAGAGTCATGTTGGTACAGATGGATGAACTGTGTGAAGAGTATCTATGAAAGAAAACGTGGTTAGTGATAGGAAGACGGGTAACAGGACAGAATGGAAGAAAAGACGTGATGCACCGACCTCAAATCACACGAGACAAAAGCTGAAAGATCATGAAATAAATTAATCCTTCATCGCAATTTTTTTTCTCTCGCTCTAGGCTGAGCGAAGGGGAGTGACAGACTTGTACTGACTGAACCCACATTCTTCGTTCAGCTGTCCTTTATTACGAGGACTGCAGTAACTCCGTTGAATAATAATCCATAACCTTGGCAGGCATCGGCTTCGGTCCTAACTGACCAAATAAATTTGGAGGACATCTCTTTGATGTGCGCGTGGAACACAACGCGCCGTGTCGAGCCGGGCTAGGTCCTTACCGGACTGCCGGACGGCGAGCTACCCATGGCTTGCTGTCTGCAGCCTAACAGCTCTTTATGAACGAGGATTTGTTTATAATTGATAGGCTCGCGTTTGACCACTGTCGCCTGATTGCAAGCGATGATTTGGCCGAATACTGGGTTGCGATAGTAGCTGTCGCGTTTTCGAATTTATGAAAGAAAAAGGCCTTGCTGATGTGCTTCACCCACGTCTTAATTAGTACACGCTACGCCACTCAGCAGTACAAATAAGATAAGTCTATAGGTAATCAAGATTTTGAACTGATTATGCTACAAGATGGCTCACATTAACAAATACAAATACAAATACAAAAACTTTATTTAAATCTTAACGGTCGTTGTTTGCTTGGCTTTGACTTTGAATGTGATATTCTCTTAAATAGGACTTGTTTTCTTGCCTTGCTATTTCTGAACGGCTTGCTAACTGTCATTGTAAAAAGTTTTCTGTGCTGTCATATTACATTCACGTCACATCCTTTCTTTAAGTACTTAAAAGATAATGCTTTCGTCTAATTGTCTGGATGTGTTTATCTATTGCATTTGTTTATCAAAATGGGTTTAGTAATTAGACAGGTCTAAGAAATTTTAACATTTCGTCATTTCGTCGCCGAGCAGTGGTGGCCGAGTGGTAACGGCCCCGACTTACGAGTTGTAGGCTGCGGGTTCAAACCAAGCCAGGCACATTACTTTATGTAATTTTTTTCAGTACCACTGCTCTCAAAACGGTGAAGGAAAACATCGTGAGGAAACCGACATGTTCTAGAACCAAAAATTCGAAGACATGGACATCCACCAAACCGCACTAGGCCCGCGTGGTGGATTACGGCCCATTCCCTCTCCTAGAGAGGAGGCCTGAGTCCCAACAGTGGGAACATTATAAGGCCGACTATGCTACGCTATGCTATGTCATTTCGTCGAGGATTTGTGGACATTTTATTATTGGAAATAACAAAATACATAGATGGACAATACACAAAAAAACGCAAAAACGCATACTCACATTCAAAGAATTATTTAATCAGTAGATACTTTGAGAATGTGAGTTTATAACCTTCCTAGTTAAAATATAGTTCAAAATTAGTATGAATACTATAGGAAATAATCTGTATTGAAATAAAATATTATTATTATTATTAAATATTTTAAATATGTTAAAATTAGTCAAAAAGAAAAAGACTTTTCTGCAGAAATGTAATAAATAGAATAACTTCGCATATTTATTATACTTAATAAAACTGAAACAGCTAAAAACCAGCACAAAAACCTTATGATTAATTGACCACCTTTATTTTACGATATTTCAATGAACTTTTTTTTAGGTGGGCAATCATCCTGTCTGACGTGCCCTCGCGCGTGTCAGACTTTTACTGACTAAAAGCGATTTCCAAGTTCCTTCGTTGTCTTGCAACCTTGCCCGGGATTAGGTACCTTTCAGAAGCGAACCTATGGACCCAGTAAACTTCGACCCTGCTGCTTACGTTTTTGCTGACATCTCCTTGAGGCGCGCATGGAACACTACGTGCCGTCGACGACTTGGGCTCGGTCCGGACGGTTACCGAACGGTCGGACGGCGAGCTACAAATTGCTCGCCGTCCGTAAGCCCACGCCTACGGTGGCTGTAAATCGGGATCGGGATTCCGATCCCGAATAGAATCACTCTCAAAAGAATTCCATACAAACGAACTAAAATTTGATTTGTCTCTTTCCAGTTATACGAGAATGTAAGTGTATAATTGGATTAAAATAAATTGAGCCAATGGAGTAACCCTTCATAATCCTCTACCGCAGATTTAATCCAACTACCGGGCTTTTCCGATACCGGGAAATAATATTAACGTTTTACCGGTCGGTCCATCCCGTTTTTCTGTTCGGTATCGTAATTTATTTATGGTTAGTCTAGAAGAACATTGTTTCACTGGTTTTTGCAAACAAGAAATAATAGACTTTTGCTTTGTATCCAGTTTTCTAGCTCGAAATGTTTGTGGTACTACAACTTTATTGTGTTGTGGTCGACTTCTAGTCGGATGCAGCTTTTTTTAGGTTGGAAAATAATCCTATGACATCTCGCGCACTTGGGCGGAGCGAGAGGTTGTGTCAGACTTTTACTGACTAAAAACCCACTCCTGTGCCTTCTTTGCCATCGTGCCAGGGCCCCGGGTTTCACTTTCACGCTACCCGTGGCCCCAGTGGACCTTGCTGGGCACCTATGTTTTGCAGACGTCTCCTTGAGGCGCGCGTGGATCAATAAGAGCAATCGACGACTTGGGCTCGGTCCGGATGGTGATTTATCCATTGCTCGCCGTCCTTAGGCGCGGGCTTGCCCGCGCCTAAGGTGGCCGGAAATTGGAATCGGGATTCCGGCAGTTGGAGCGTGAGGGCCGCTACCTCACGCGTGCGTGTCCTCTCCTTATCATCGTCATCATCTCCCTAGGCCGTTTCCCAACCCACCCTAACTTTGGATAGACTCATGGTCAGACTTCCTGGAAACAACAGAGACTTACGGCTTTACGTGTTTTTCAAGGCAACTTTGAAAAGTAAATATAAATTTAAAAAATCACGTTGATGCCGGGTGAGCATCAACGTGATTTTTTAAATTTAAATTTCGAACCCACAACCACTGGGCCATCACAACACTGTTGTTCACTCGATACTTATTATCTTATTCTACCTATCAATGTAGAACAAAATAACGAGTCTAGCAAATAAAATATGGTTTCAGAAACAAAGGTTTGAAACAAATAAAAATATCATGAAAGTAGTATTCATAAATTGTCCGTCTATCTTGTCAGACGTACAAAGTGAAATAAAACATTTCTCTCTATTCTTGTCATCACAGTCCTCTATGAAGCATGAACAATGACACAGATCGATCCTATATAGCACAGACTCACAGAGTATCTGCTCTGTTACCGGACCTTTGTAGTTCCCAGCAAAATAAATGTAGTTCTGTTTGGAAAACAAAGCCTTTTCTTGTTATTCAACCTGTAGTGGACAGTTCTATTTACTTTGATGGCAAAGAAACATATAGGAAATCAATCCTTCTGATGAATCTGGTCGGAGAATCCAATATTGAAATAACATGACTTAGAATCATTCGTACGCGTATTTTCAAAGCAATTAGTTTCTATTGAAAATTTTTCTATCAAATATTTCGACTGTTCCTATGTAAACTATCGGAATTGTAAAAGCTTACTTTATAGGAAAGTGATTTTATTTTATAGATAACTTTGTCATTAATAACTATATCTGTATATAAATTTGGTTTCCTATTTAGGTTGGGTTTAATAATCATTAGTCAAAAATGTTTTTTGTTAATTACCTATAAATAGTTTTGAGAAAAAGGAGTTACTATAGTATACTACGTAACTGCAATGAAATTATCGATCGAAACTGGCAGTTTCAATTATTTATAAGAAAACTCACTTACCAGAACATATCGAAACTACCAAAATCGATACTTTACGTTATTTAAAATTTCACGTTAACAATCGGAAACGGCATTATCAATATTATATTGATTACGTACCGCGCCGAAAAACATCAAAACTACCAGATCTGATTTATTACCTAGAGAACACTTTGAGAAAATACAAAAACAATGTTTTTAATGCCTTACTTATTCCACAATTTAAATAAAACTGCGATCAGACTGACGGCATGCGTCGGTGTGCAGCGACCACTTGCAAATCCGATAGTTCTGTCCCATTTTAGCCACTTACCACTACCGCCTAAGCACGCGATACTTAACTTCCGTCCATATACGACAGCTTAAATGATGCATTCCGTTATTATTCGATTTAAAGAAAGCAATATACACTGATAATTATCGTTATTTTTAAGTTCGCACATTAAAAATACCTCTAAGCTAAAATTAACACAGAAATTTAAAAAAATGCAAATTTTCAGACTCGAGAGTTTACACGTTTACTTAGGGACAGTCGACTTGACTCGGTTGACTATCTTCAATTTCTGGCATACAAAAAGGTGGAAAAAAATGACATAGACTGGTGCAGCTTGGCTCTTAAAGCCTCAGATGCATTTGGAGACAAAATGACCCCCAAAAAGACGCGCAACGCCCACTGGGTGAAAATAAATGTATTCTATATACTACAGTGATCTGTGAATGAGGAAACATTCTAAGTCATATTGAGTATCCGACTATAAAGTCAGACACAGACTGCTGTATCGTAACATGCAATGTAACACACAATGAAAGAATTTGCCGTCCACATTGTCGCAATGTATCGTGCAATGTAACAGAATTCCCATAGTGTGGACGCCTTGCGCGCGCGAACCGTGCACACGTACGTGAGTAGGTACAAGTTATGAAATGCTCCTTTTATGTTACGTTACAACAGTCTGTACCCAGCATAACAAGAATCTGAAGTGTAGCTAATATTATGGCTTCAAATGGTCGTACGATGAGAGTGAATTTCAAGCCACAATATTAGCACCAAGTTCTCGGTAACTGAGATTAGAATCTCAGTTACCGAGAACCTGGTACTGTAAGTCAACTCAAATCAAATTATTATGACAACTTCTATTCAGTTTAAATCAATTTTGGGTTATAGAATACATATCGAATCATATGGTTTAGTGACTAAGTCAAGAATATCGTGGAAATAGTAATCGATGAACGTTATAATTTTAGTGTTGCGGAGTATTCAGAAGATATGGTTTTGGACTAAAGCCAACTCAATCTCGATCGAGGATGTTATAGGGTGAGAGGAGATGTATAATTCTGTATTGTTAATATCTTAGAATGGATAGAATAACAACGAATGCTTGCACCCGTTTTGCTTGGCGTGCGAGTCTCTATCTACGTGCTCAAATATGTACACAGTTTATTCTTTATTTATTGAACTAATTACTTTTAAAATTTGGTGTGGATATAGGTTGGTGTATTTAGTTGAATAGGTACACGACGCACACGTCATGTGCCACGTACGCTGATATGGGCGCGTCGGTCTCCATACATTTTATATGGCAACTAGACTTGTAGAGTTACATTAGATCCACGCAACGCGACGTCGTTCAACGTACAAATCAGGCGTGATCCACGTGTGCGTCGGTCTAATGTAGTCTTAGCTTCAAGCTTCAATGACGACCAGATAAACTCTCGTTAGATAACGTGGTTTTTAGCAAACCATTCGTTTTTTAATTCATTTTATAACGGTTAGGTTAGATTAAAACTATGGACCCCATATGAAAAGACTAAATTATCTATACTTATAATAAATCTGTAGAAGTGAAAATTCTGTACATTAAAAATATCAAAAAAATAAATGGCGGGGGGTGTTACTAGACCGTCACCGAACCCAAAAATGTGATTAAGAAAATTTTGGTCTGTCGGTCTGTCTGTTTGTTCAGGCATCACGCAAAAACTACCGGTTCGATTACGATGAAACTTGGTATAATTATTCTTTAATATCCTGGGCACCACATTGGGAACTTTTTATCCGGGAAAAGTATATACAATAAAAAACAAACTTAATTTTGCGGTTCAATCCCTAGACCCAATTACTGTACCAACCACAAATAATAAGTTTGTTGTAGATTACGTCACCCGCAGTGGAGTTCACTACGAGGCACTGCACACGTCTAAGATACTATAATATAGAAACTTACGATACAATATCGCTCTCCATACAATTCAATTGACTATCAAACACGACGAAGATAATAAATAATATTTCATATTTTCGTATCTCAAAAAAACTAATAAATCCATTTTCGACTTCTACGCGGACGAAGTCACGGGCAAAAGCTAGAATACAATAAGGCCGTTAGCACACACACGTTTTTTCGCTGTAAAAATCGATGGTTTATTGACCGTACGTAGTTGTTCACACACGTTTTGTCCCCGGCACTATAACTTTACCGTGGTCTATGCAACTTTTTTGTCAACAAGTTTTCACAGTGATCTATACAACACTGACGACCGTACCTACACACGGCGAGTTAACTGGCTTTTGACGTCAAAAAAACGTATGTGTACAAGCGGCCTAAAAGAGTAGGTATTATTATTAGAGAACTACTCGGCTGTAAATTATTTATTAAATGAAAAATGAAATTATTAAATATCATCCGAAATAAATGTAAAGAGTTGCATTTGCCAAATAAATGTTTGTAAAGCGTCTTTATATAAAAAAAAAAAAAACATTTGCCGAATGAATAGTTTGTAAAATAAACAGCAGTATACGAAACGTTGTTTGTTAATTAAAAATTTGTCAATGGAGTTTTGGTGAAACATTAGTGAACCACCACAACCGCGTGTTAGATTACAAACCTCTTAGGAAAAAAACCAGCTAAGTGCGAGTCGGGCTCGCGCATGAGAAGTTCCGTACCAACCGAAGCAAAAACTTAACAAAAAAAAAACACGTTTGGTAATGGTAGCCCCACTTAAATATTTATTTTATTCTGTTTTTAATATTTGATGTTATAGCGGCAACAGAAATACATCATGTGTGAAAATGTCAACTGTCTAGCTATCACGGTTCATCAAAAACCACCTGATAACTACAGACAGACGGATAGCGGAGTGATAAGCAATAGGTTGTTATTTTTGCCCTTTAGATATCCACGGGTAGTGTGAAAGCGAAGCCCGGGGCCCCGGGATGAAGGCAACGAAGAAACAGGTGTGGGTTTTTAGTCAGTAAAAGTCTGACACTATCTCCCGCTTCTCCCAAGGGCGGGATTTGTCATTAGATGATTTTCCCACCTAAAAAAAAAAAACCCTTTAGATATGGATTCCTAAAAAGATACTTGTATATCAAAAGTGGCAACATTATATTACAATATGGTGTAAACATGTCTCATCAACACCACACAAAAAAAGCCCTGGTTTCGTTATCCAAAACCGTGTAATAGGCCAAAAGAGGCGATCCGCTTCACGTGCCACTGCGGAACCGTAACCAAAAAACTATTGTGATGCACCAAAGTATGACGTCATGCCTCTTTGAAACCTCACATTGTTTGAACGCATACCGAGGGCATTACTGTAATATCACCACAATTATCACTAACTGAGGTAGGAGCTACTGAGACCCTTTTGTGAAGAGTAGGGCTATCAAACATAATAAAGTGTGTGCTGGAGGATGCGTGCGCATGCTATTGAAGATATATTTATGCTTCTGCAGGTAGTAAAGTAAGTTTCTCCATACAAATTTTGATCCGCCGTTTCAATCGTTTAGGGGTTGAATTCAGAAAAATTCTCTCTTAGTGCTAGACTACTTCAGAAAAGGGAACCTTGTGTAAAATTTCACGCTCCTAGTCCCAGTAGTTTCGGCTGTGCGTTGATATGTTAGGCAGTCAGTTTCTCCTTTTATATATAGATTTATTATTAGGCTTTTCAACAATAAGTACGCTATTACATTTTGTACATTGCTAACTTACATCTAAGCGCACTTACAGAAAAGCACAGCATGCACTATGTTTTGCCTAACTAATTGATTTTAACCAGTAATAACAATAATTTTGAATAATTATATTTTTACAATAGCTTACTCATTAAATTTTTAATAGATTAAATTAAATAAAATTACAATAAATTTGATTATAATAAATGTGTTTGATTTGATTGTCGTAGGATTTGAGAGGATTTTAAAAGGGGATTTAAATTGAATTGACTGTTATATTACGAGTTTTTTTGGTACTTTACATTTTGTGTCAAATATTATGTATTTGATAATATTTATTAATTATTATTTGTGTTTCTTGAGTAAGTTATATTTCAGAAATGATTATACTCCATTCACTTCTGCATTAGACAAAAGATGTTCATAGAAGCAGGTGTGCACAAAATTTATTTTTCGATATAAATTCAAACAATTTTATTAAATAATGGTCTCAATATAAAATTATATACACATATATGGGTAAATAAAATAGTTTTTTTTTTTTTAAATAAACGGAACTTTTTTGTTAGTCAGTAAGTCTGACACGCCCTCAGCTCGCCCTAGAGTGAAAGAAGTCAAGATGATTTACTACCTTATAAAAAACTGGGCAAGTGCGAGTCGGACTTGCACACTGAGGGTTCCGTACAAACTAACTGATGTACATAGTTCAATTCCCGAATCGAGTGATGAAGATTTTTTCAAATACACAAAAATTGTGACCTAACTACAAATTTTTAGATTTATTCCTATACTTATGCTATAAGACCTTGCATCATGCCAAGTTTTAGGGTTTTAGGTCAACGGGAAGTACCCTATGAATTTCGATTTCCTTAAAGGGGTCAAATTTACGATATAAACGGCCGTATCTTTCTTTTCGTTAACTTAGAAGTTTAATTTTTTCACAATCTCTTAGGACCGCAGACCTGAGTATATGGTTTTAAGATCAACTCGATTCCTCCACGCGTTCTCGAGATAAAGGGTCTTGACAGATAGACTGATAACAAAGTGATTCTATAATGGTTTTTTTAGAGGGATAAATCATCTTATCACATCCCCGCCCTTGGGCGGGCGGTAGATAGTGTCAGACTTTTACTGACTAAAAACCCACTGCTGTTCCTTCTTTGCCTTTGTCCCAGGGCCATGGGTTTCACTTTCACACTATCCGTAGATCCTATAAGGGCTCCGTTTTTTCCTTTTAAAGTACGGAACCCTAAAAAAGGACTCAAATATATAGGTAACTCTGACCTTAGAAGTCAGTGAATCTTTTTCATGAAATAACACGTATGAAAAAATGGATGCCTAACACTAAGACGAGGGCTCTAATCTTTTTCATAAAATAACACGTATGAAAAAATGGATGCCTAACACTAAGACGAGGGCTCTAATCTTTTTCATAAAATAACACGTATGAAAAAATGGATGCCTAACACTAAGACGAGGGCTCTAATCTTTTCAACGATGCTGTTGCGAGGTAACCCTATGCATACACACGCGTGCCTACTATCTATAGGTACCTACGTAGTACACACCGAGTACACGTTCAGTAGCTGATGAGTAATCTGTGACTCACTGATAGCCAGCGTAAACAATGTAATGATTTGTTTTGTTTGTCTATGCCTAATGTGCGAGGCCTCTCTGATGAATGTTAGGTTGTATGGCGTGGACCAAGTTTGTATCGTGTTTTCAAGGAATCCAATAATGGTTTTAGTAGAGTTATTTTGGTGGGGTAGGAAGCTAATATCGGCTATCGGTTATTAGTTTGACTTGAAGTGGTCGTCCCGTCCGATTATTAATTAGGTGTCTTAAGGTTAGATTGAATAGGCTCTTGATAAACGATTGTGTCACTGCTTACCATCAGGTAGGATCGCAGTCCAGCACTAGTTTATATCAGTAAAAAAATTATTAAGAAGTGAGAATTATTCTAATTGCATCTACATGTCTTGCTGGTCGACTTTCGATAGAAAGAAGGTATAATAATTTATCTAGCACAAAACTTTAAAATTCAACTTTGACTTTAAATTTTTTTTAAATAAAACCGACTTCAATGTAAAAAAAAAATACTGAAATGTGCAAATTACTTAATAAAAAATTTTTTAATAAAAAACACACAAAAAAGTGCAAATTAACTTTAATTTCGGAAGTCGGTGTTAAATAACGAAGAGACAAAACTATTAATAAGCACATAATAAAACCGACTTTCGAAATTACAGTTAATTTGCACTTTTTTGTGTGTTTTTTATTAAATTTTTTGTAAATGGTTTTTTATTTTACAATTTTTAGTTATGGTACCACCACTAAAAAGTACCATTTTAGCCGAACTTAAATACCTTATAGACAGAATGCATTTCATAACATTGTTAATAATCCCGAACACGGTTAGATTACATTAATTTACCTTCCGGCTTCATCATCAGTTCAGTCCTGTATATCCTCTCCCCCTGAAAATCAGAGCCGCTTTCTGGTGATAAAGGACTAAATTTGGCAAGACAGGAGACAGGTATAAATAAAAGGTATGAAAACCGGCCAAGTGCGAGTCAGACGCGCGCTCGAAGGGTTCCATATCGTTCCGTAGCAAAAAACGACAAAAAAAATTTGTATTTGTTGGTATAGCGGCAACAGAAATAAATTATGTGTGAAAAATTTCAACTGTCCAGCTATCACGGTTCATGAGATATAGCGTGGTGACAGATAGACGTAGAGCGGAGTCTTAGCAAAAATTTTCCGTTTTTACGCTTCAGGTACGGAACCCTAAAAACTAAACTACTTTCATAACTGAACCCTCTCATAACAAACAATTAATATTCTCATCCGCCCTGAATTCGATATTCAAATGCAATTCGCCCTGCTTTGTCCTCTCCATCAGCCTCAGATGAATGCAGTTCATCCTACCCTGAACGAAGAATTAACATCACTTTGCTATGCAGATGAAGGCACGCGAGCGTGACGTCGTAGCGTCAATCAACGTGGATTTTAGTCCACATTTTGATTGCAGCTTGTTGAAACTGTAAGAGTTTTATTAGTTTTCATTTTAATTAAATATGGGTATGATGTTACTGAGCAGTGGTGAGAGCAGTGGTGGCCGAGTGGTTACGGCCCCGACTTACGAATTGTAGGTCGCGGGTTCAAACCTAGCTAGGCGCATTACTTTGTGTAATTTATTTCATCGCCACTGCTCTCAAAACGGTGAAGGAAAACATCGTGAAAAAACAGGAAAAAATCGAAGACGTGTGACATTCACCAACCCGCACTGGGCCAGCGTGGTGGATTACGGCCCATTCCCTCTCCTAGAGAGAGGAGGCCTGAGTCCCAACAGTGGAAAAATTAAAAGGCTAATTATCCTTACGCTTATGCTATGATATTTCTAAATAAGATTTTCTAATTAATAAGGAGGTTCTGGAGTTTCGGCCACGTATCGGAAGACGCAGCGTTGGAAGGCCTCCCACAAGGTGGACCGATGACCTGGTGAAGGTCGCGGAAATCCGATATGGCATAGACGCATGGGACCGGTCGTTATGGCGACCCTTGTGGGAGGCCTTTATTCTACAGTGGACGTCTGTCGGCTGAAATAATAATGATGATGAAGCAATAAGGATATGCTGTTTGAAATGATGCCATACTTAACTTATAAAAAAAGGGGTTCGAACAGGAGGGCAAAAAACTGTCTACGACCTATTCTCAGAACTACACAAAAAAATTCATATAAATCGGTCAAGCCGTTTCGGAAGAATTCGAAATTCGATAACAAACACTGTGACACGATATTTTTATATATTAGATCTGTAAAGAGTATATAATTACCTATATATATGTACATGTAAAGTTTGGTCTTTGGTCTCTGTTAACGATAAAACTAATTTCTTTCCTTCTTTGATTACAGGTAAATTGCGGGCTTTTTAGCAAATAGAGTAAGTGTGTACCTATAACCGTAGCTGACGCCGGCGCCTGTTTACCATCGCCTTTAAACCATTGCTTCGCTTCATTTTACAGGAATAAATACTATTAATATTACTCACTTAGGTACATTGTTAACTTATCTAAAGTACCTACACCAATATATTACGAACTTTCTCATAAATATACGGAATATATTTAACCAACTTTTCTTAAAATAAAGTAATTTGATCGTAATTATAGAATAGAATAGAATAGAATAAACTTAATTATTTTTCTTTAGTATATTCAACTCTTTAACACTGCATCATATATATATATATATATATATATATAGTGAAAGGGTGAAAGGCTATTTGGTTTAAGCGACATTTTTGAAACTTTACAGGTCAGCCATTCAAAGTTTGAAATTAACGGACCTTTAATTATAAAGATAAATGTCGCTTAATACGAACTGCCTTGAGTCCTTATTTTTCCAACAACTTTTTTGGCAACATCAACTTTTTAGTCTCAATCAACAACATCAGTTAAAGTAATAGTATTTTGTATAATAACCAAGTAAAATCAGTCTCAACATTATTCCCACATTGACACTGATTTTAAACAATAATAAGGTATTATTTATTCAGTATTACTTGAGATTGGTTGTCATAAAACTAACTAAAAGTATTATTAATCACAACCAACAATTTTAAATTGCAAAAAAAAAACAAAACAAAAAATATGAAATCAACTAAGAAAACTTGTAGTAATTATAAAACACAGCCAATCCTGATAATAATTGTAATACAAGGTTTCTGGTTGTTGATCTGTGTTGCTCGAATTAATAATACTTAAATCATTGACTTGTTTATGATAAGAAGTACTTCCTAATATTGTTACTGTAGATTTGTCGCTTTCATCAATTACGGAAGATGTATCATCCTTGTTCGAAATATTAATTTGTATGATTTTGTAGAATTTCTGTCTTTCTGTCTCCATATTTATCTGAAATATTAAATGTAGTAATTATAAGGGAAATACATAGGATAAACTTTTTAATGTGGAGTCGTCACATCATATTCAATAGTTAGAGCTAAATAGTAGTAAAATACAAAACATCAAAATTTGGAAATAAACTGTGCCAATCTGCTTCTAGATTAGATTACGTAATTTGTATGTTAACCTAAGATTGCCATCACTCTCTCAATCATCTCTCATATTATTATTATTCATATCTATAGTTATAACTCTTATGCTTATTATAGTAACATGCATTTCATCCCTCCTTTTCACATGACCATAGCATAAGCTTGAAAGCCCCTGTTCCATCTGCTGGGATTCAGGCCTCTTCTTTAAAAAAGGAAATGGGCCGTAATCCATGACGCGGGCGCTGTTAGAATTGTTGGATGTCACATGACTTAAATTTTTGGTTCTAAAACATGCCGGTTTGCTCACGGTGTTTTCCTTCACCGTTTTGAGAGTGATGAAATAAATTATACAGAATAATGGGTCATGTTTTTGAACCTACGACTACCTTACTATTAAGCCACCGCTAATTTTATAACCACTATTAATATCACGCTGTACTTATTAGGCAAATTATTTCCCGGATAACCGAAATACCGTGATGAAAGCCGAGTACCTGATGCAAGCTTTAGATTATTCGAGCATGTTTATAATCCTTGTGTATAACCCGCTTGTACAATGCACGTTAATAATTAATGCTTGTGTTATGTACACAAAGAGGTTGAAGCTGTTATTTCAGTATTTTGTCCCTTATTATATTATAAGAATATTCTTAGAATATTCTTATTCTTATATTCTTTATTGTACACAAAATAACAAATTATTAAAAAAAATTACAGCTGAGGTACAAAGGCGAGCTTAACTCACAATTCGGTTTTCTTACAGCAAACCTTAATATATTTGTAAGAAATTTTATTTAAGAGGATAACTAAAACAAATGCACAAACATATTTTAGAATAGAATAGATCATGCCGTGCTAAGAATATCGGCTGCCTAAGGTGGATGTTCATTATTTCAACCGTAAGACGTCTACTGATGGACTAAGACCCCCCCAAGTGTCAGAAATCAGAAAAGTTTATTTCAAATAGACCACTTACAGGTACTTTTGAACTGTCAAAATGTCGGTCAGTCAAAAAAAAAAGTGAAGTTAAATAGGTCACCATAACGAACGGTCCTGTGTGTCTCGCATCCATCCCATTCCTGCGACTCTCACCAGGTCATCGGTCCACTTTGTGGGGGGCCCTTCCAACGCTGCATCTTCCGATGCGCGGTCGAAACTCTAGAACCTTTCGACCCCACTGACCATCCGTTCTACGACCATACCCATTTCACCTTTTTAGTGTTAGTCAAAATTTAAAAAAGCTTGGCCCTTTTTTTTCGGAGATCGGAAATCATTCAATGACTTCTCCCGCACTAGGGTGGAACGAGATGGCATGTTCAGTTGCCCTTTACCAGCCACTCTTTCAGACCTTCCCGTAGACCTAGCAGGCATAGGCTTAGAAGTTTCGTTAAATCCGTTTTTAGCGGAGGTCTATACCCAATAAGAAACCTACCTGCCAAATTTTAAGTTTGTAAGTGTTATAGTTTCTGAGATTTCGTGATTAATTTGTGAGTGATATTTCGCTTTTATATATACATAGATTATGTCAGTTCATGAGCTTAGACTGTTTTGTGCGATGTAATTCACAGAATTCCTTTGATGTTAAAACTAGAAATACCAAAATTTCATATTATATTTGATATTTTGAACTATGGAAATTAAATCCTATTATAACTTTTACGACAAGCAGATGTGTTGGATGAGGTTTTAAGTCGCCCTTTCACAAACTGAGGTGAACGCGGTGGGTTCAGTTTACGAAAGTTTTAAGTCTGTGAAATGGAGTGGTTGTGTGTACTAAGGATTAAAGTGTATATTTGAAGTTCACGATGAAAGCATTTGAAATAGATGTGCGCGTGGAAATTGCTTTCCAGAAAATATTTAGGTGTATAATAATATTCTTGAGACGCTCAAGTCTTCTTTTTGATCTAGATGTTTCATGAAGTATTTTAAAGTAGGTTTTTATTAAGAAATTGCTTTTATGCATCATGTTTTATAATGACAAAATAATAATTAGTAATTACTTACTGTATTGGATTGAATAATACTTTTAATGTGTTTTTGTCAGTATTTGGAATGCAATAATGTAAAAGCGTTACTGAGTCTGTCAAAATTCTTTTACGACATCCAACTTACTTATACAATAAACTTTTCAAACAATTAAGAAGGAAAATAGTTTTCTT
Organism: Mythimna vitellina; assembly: GCA_949316375.1. Taxonomy (NCBI): domain Eukaryota; kingdom Metazoa; phylum Arthropoda; class Insecta; order Lepidoptera; family Noctuidae; genus Mythimna; species Mythimna vitellina. The sequence goes on from OX438684.1 coordinate 38,160,332, forward strand.
TTCCCCTTTATGTAACCTTGCATAGCATAGCATAGCATAGTCGGCCTTATAATGTTCCCACTGCTGGGACTCAGGCCTCCTCTCTAGGAGAGGGAATGGGCCGTAATCCACCACGCGGGCCCAGTGCGGGTTGGTGGATGTCACATGTCTTCGAATTTTTAGTTCTAGGACATGCCGGTTTCCTCACGATGTTTTCCTTCACCGTTTTGAGCAGTGGTGAAGAAATAAATTACACAAAGTAATGCACCTGGCTGGGTTTGAACCCGCGACCTACAACTCGTAAGTCGGGGCCGTTACCACTCGGTTAACCTTGCATATATCTACAATATCTCTAACGGCACTATTTCTCGTAAAACCAGCGATATAAAATGATTCATCGCTGCGATTCATTGAGCATCATAAAGTCTGGGAAACACTGACTCACTCCGACAGCTGATTAAAGGAAGTAAGAAATAACAATTTATTTTTATTATGAATTCTATTTGTGTAGTGAGATAAGCGATTATGAAAGAATCGAAGAATTAAAACAGGGAATGTTTTCATTCAAAAGCAAAACAGTAGAACTCCATTCGCAACAGCAAAAATATATCATCATCATTTCAGCCGGAAGACGTACACTGTTGGACATAGGCCTCCTCAAGTGTCGCCTTAATGAACAGTCCTGTGCGTCTCGCGTCCATCGGATACCTGCGACACTCAACTGGTCATCGGTCTACCTTGTGGGAGGCTTCCTGACGCGCGATAAGCGTCTTCTGGTACGTGGTCGCCACTCCAGAACCTTTCGTTCCCATCGACTATCTGTTTAAAAATATATGATGTTTAAAAATACAAGCTTAAAAGTGATTTTCATACAAAAAGGAGCATGCCGGATCTTGTAAGGCCACCGTCCCCACACTCCAACAGACAAGGGATACATGTCAGTTTGTTCATTCCTATCCACAAAAGGCAAAACAGCCAATTTATTTGTTTAAATATATGGGGTATTTATTTAATTTAAAAGATAACTTGTAGATATTAATGAGTTTATTTTTCCATACAAAGACATTTATCATCATCTATTACAATATGATCAAGTTTTTGTGCTGGTGCATGTACCATACAATAAATATTAAGTATGCACCACTTAGGTTAGGTCTGGTTAAGTTAGGTTAAAATAAAAATATTTTATACAACCTAAATCTCATACTTTTGAGGTATGTTGCCATAATAAAAAAAAACTCTATTGAACTAGACGCTTCGAATGACACCTGTTTCAAATCTGTTGGTACGCCAACAGATTTGAAACAGGTGGTACTTTTGCAGACAGTTTTACGCAATGTCCTTTGTCAAATAGTTTTGTAGAATCGTACAGTGCTCGATGAGTATTATGTTATGAGTATATTTAAGGTCTTAACACTTGGTTAGATTAGATTAGGTTAAAATATAATGTTTAATAAAACCTAAACCCCATATTTTTGAGGTATGTCGTCATAATAAAAGAAACATTATATATCACCTGTTTCAAATATGTTGGTGGGTGGGGATCAGTTTTACGCAATGCCTGTTACAATATTGAAAGAACCCCTTTCTTAAAATATATCGCTTTGTTTCCACTACCTTGTTTCAATACGATGTCGAAAATCAACGAAACCTGCCAAAAAACGAGATGAAAGCATTGTTTTTATCGCGAAATTTGAATTTCTAACCTTACGTATATTTTTACGTAATACCCCTGAGACTGTCGCAAAAAGTTGGGATAAGGGAAACTTGTCAAAAAGGAAAATATGCCGTGAATTTCTGGCGGAAAATACGATACAAGATACAAGCGAAAAGGATAAAAAAATATAATAGACTACTCTAGCTGACCCGGCAAACGTTATTCTGTCAGACAAATTATATTATCAAAGGAAAAAATCCGGCCAAGTGCGTGTCGAACTCGCACACGAAGGGTTCCGTACCGTCCGTAGCAAAAAATGGCAAAAAGTTCACGATTCACTTATATATATATTTTTTTTTGTATTAATTGTTATAGCGGCAATAGAAATACATCATCTGTGAAAATTTCAACTGTCTAGCTATCACGGTTCATAAGATCCACCCCGAGCATCTAGTCTGCTATTACAATAGTGTCAGAATGGTCTATCATTGATTTCATAATTGTTGATTTTGACAAGTTTGGTAATATACTAATTTAATGTCATTATGACTTTCCATTGAAAGAAGTGAAATAGAATGGTAATGTCGTACATATTGACAAATGAATGTCCGGAGATGAAAATTTAGACAGTTCCTTTGATCAGTGACCTACTAGTAATAGAACGTCATCGTGCAGTCATTGCTTATAAAAAGCTCGATATTGTAATTCTACCACAACTCTATAACGAGACCATTGACCGATCAATGATCAATCATTATGAATTAGATAACGAACTTTTAGCAAAATGACAAAGGAATCGTGTTGGAATAACGAATTTATAAAAATAGCTGACTTGGGCCCATGGTGACGACGGACAGACAAACGGACAGCGGAGCCTTAGTAATAGGGTCCCGTTTTACCCTTTGGGTACGGATCCCTAAAAATGGAAGGTGGGGGTAGGAGGGTAAAATATAGTTTGAGAATAGGTCGTACCTATTCTCAAACATACTAAACACACAAAAAAAAATCGTAAAAATCAGTTCTACCGTTTCAAAGGAGTTCGATTAAAAACACTGATACGTGATTTTTATATGTTAGATATTATTAGATACTAGCTTTTGCCAGCGGCTTCGCTCGCGTGAAAGTAGTGTCTCCATACAAACTTTGGAACCCCATTTAACCCCCCTTAAAAGTTGAATTATCAAAAATCCCTTCTTAGTGCTCACCTACATCATAAAAGGAAGCCTTGCGCAAAATTTCACGTTCCTAGGCCCAGTAGTTTCAGCTGTGCATTGATATGTCAGTCAGTCAGTTTCTCCTTTTATATATATAGATATAGATTGCAAACAAAGTTTTTTTTTTAACGGTATTCTATTTGAATTTTACTAGGTCTGAGTGGAACAAGAGATAGTGCAAAACTTTTACCGACTTCGGTTTCCAATTGTGAAGCCTAGGTAAATCTTTCAAACAAATCCTTGGAGTAAACCAGACCTTCCAGTGCTATCACGTATCAGATGTCGTTTAGTTTAACTCTGAACCTATGGAGCTCAACTAACTTCGAACTAGCTCAGCTGGAAAATAGGTATCTCCTTACAAATCTTGTAGTAAATTATTTTTAAATCCTCGTAATGCTCGCTTACGTCATGAAAAATTTGATGCTCCTGGTACGGGCAGTTTCGTCTGTGCGTCAATATGTTAGTTAGTTTCTCCTTCTATATAATTTTATAGATATGCCGTAGACTTAAAATATTTCCCTCAGGCTATCCACTTTAAAATCCAATTTTAAATGTAAAATAGAAACAAACGAGTCTCATCTGAGAATGCAGAAAAATGGATTGGCGCTTAAAAGTTAGGGAGACAACCTGATCCCATTATTAAGGCAGTTATTTTGTACACTGGCAGTTTTGCCTCAAAAGGAAACGAGGGTTTCATAATCCGTCATCCATTACTTATTTCGAAGATATTGGAGCTTCGTTATCCATTAATGAAGCGATTTTGGTTACTAGACACAGGAAAATGAAAAAAAAATACACGATATTGTACACAGAATTACAGAACGTGGTTTACGTAATCGGTAGGTAGACTAGGGTATAAGAAAATTGTAAAGGATTGAATAAATTTCACTTACCTTTCAATGTACACTTTTGGGCTTACACAATTTCACTATTTCACTGTTCACTAATTATATTGATGCACTAAGAGTCTGTGAACAAAAGAAAAATATGATTAACATAACATTTAAAAAAATAATGATATCTTGTGCATTACTGCGATCTCATCTCATGGTAAGCAGTGATGCAATTGTTAATGGTGAAGCGCATATTAAGAGCCTATTCACTCAAGCTTTGAAAACGCCTAAAAAAAAAAAGACTGCAGCAGGCAAATAGTTCCAGTCCTTCAATGCCTACGCGGAGGTATAAACGACGAGGCGAAACGCTTACTTCGGACAGTAGAGGTAGGTGATAACAATAAATTTTGACATATATTTTTTTCAAAAGAGACTGATAGATCATATAAGCCTGAAAAAATGGTGGAAAGACTTCGCTGTCGAGATGGTCAAGTAGATTCATTCTTGTTTCATTGTTCTGTAAAACCTGCTCCAGACACACTTAAGAGCGTCCTTTTCTAGATATATTTTCATACAAACGCTCTTACGTGATTATGATGTTATTACACATCTTTCTCTAGATATTTTGAATACACAGCTATCTTGTGGATATTATCTAGGCTTCTATAGAAATAAAATCATAAATTTGTGTAAAACTAATTTCGTAAAGACCTTTGAAAATCTGCTATTTTACGTGAACTTTGGCCCTCCATAATATACTCATAATTATATTTAAAATATAAAAAAGTACGTCAATAGAAAAGCCTGGCACATTTTATCGAGAAAAACTTTTAAAACACGTATTTTCTGGAACTAGTTTTGTGAAATATTCGAGTAAATCACGGAATTACCGAATTCCAACAAAGTTTTCAGGCGTTAAGTATCTCTTTTTTTTTGCATTGCCCCTTCATCAAACATCACGTTAGATTGCATTAGATGAAGCAAAAAGCTTTTAAACCATGCTGAACGTTGACGATAGGCTAGTGGAAAAGGACCCTCTTAATTAATTATGTTTCCTGTCAAATACTCGTATTTGGACAGATTTTTTCATTATTTTGACTGGTCTGTTGGTCTAGTGGTTGTTAGTGGCCCTAACTGCTATGCCAAAGGTCGTGGGTTCGGTTCCCACTCAAGATAAATGTTTGAATGATGAGCACGAACATTTAAATGTTCTGTGTCTTGGTGTAATTTCTTTATACTTAATATGAATGTAATTAGAAATCATCATCATCATCATCATCATCTTCCTGCTCTTATCCCGTGTTATTTGGGGTCGGCGCAACACGTTTTTTTCTTCCACTCTGCCCTGTTACTCGTCATGCTATCACTAACTTCCTTTTCTTTCATATCACTCTTCACACAATCCATCCATCTTTTCTTTGGTCTCCCTCTTCCTCTCCATCCATCCACATGTAAACTCATAACTCTTTTAGTAACATGCGTTTCATCCCTCCTCTTCACATGACCATACCAAGACAAACGATTCCCTTTCAACTTTAATGTAATTAGAAATATAGAAAGAAAAAAATTACTTTTGTTTGGGACTTTAGAGATAGCTGTGTTTTTTTTTCTATAAAAGAAAATTTTACTTGAATCTCTCAGAAGAAGCATTAAACCCACTACTGCAGTCAACATTTATTTTTTAAACTGTAATATCGTTCAGGTTTGAAACTCTAGGACCGAGTGTTCGTCGAGTTGTTGTGAAGTTCAGGAGTGAAATAAACGGCTTTGACGTTGACTTTTTATTTAAAGCAGATAAATAGATTCGAGCGGGAAAAAGTCACAGGAAAAACTGCTTAGTCACGACTCTATTTTTTATTACCAAGAAATATAATTTGTTCGGTTTAAGTAAAAATGACGGCACTGCTTCCTGAGATTGGCTTAACGTGAAAAGCCTGGGGAAGCCGCGAGTTTTATTGGATTTTAATCAAAACTTTGTAGACAACTAGATATAGACTTGCTTCATTATTAGTCTAGACATTTTTCTGTCTATACTCACTGCTGTTGTAAAATCGAAGCAGTAAATATAATCAACTAACTGCTGGCAGCAGCTTTGTCAGCTTGATGGTAGAAAATTATCGACAGGAAACATGTCAGGAACAAGTTGTCGACGCGCCACGCGCGCCTCTAGGAGATGTCAGCAAACCGTACGGTACCAGCAGGGTCGAAACCTATTGGGACAAGGGTCTGCTTCTGAAAGGAATACTCGGCCCTGGTATGAAAGGCAACGAATGAGCAGGAGTGGGTTTTTAGTCAGTAAAAGTCTGACACACCCTCTGGCCCTAGAGTGAGGGATGTCATTGGATGATTTTCCGACCGAAAAAAAACCAGTGTAAGTATCAAGCTTTATCAAAATGAAAAAAACGGTCAACCGTTTGAGAGTAAAGAAGTATCTAACCAACATATAAACACTCACAAACTTTCATCTTATAATATTATCGTAAAATATTTTTAAAAGCCAATGTTTTTGCCAGTGCTTCACCCTAGTGCAAAACAAAAAGCGGTATTCCTTTTTGTTTTGCACTAGGGTGAAGCACGGATGAAAACACCAATATGGCTGCGTTGAAAATTCATCTATCTCTGTTCACATTTTGTGGTATGATTGATTAAAAACTGGGCAAGTGCGAGTCGGACTCGCGCCCTGAGGGTTCCGTACAAACTTACCTGTGTAAAGAGTTTAATTCCTGATTGGAGGAGTATCGAAGATTTTTCCAAATCGAAATAAAAAAAAATGTGATTTAGCAACAAATTTTCGGTTTTCAGATTTATTCCTATGCTTGTGTCAAAAGACTTTGCTTTATGGAAAATTTCAGGAATTTGGGTCAACGGGAAGTGCTCCCTTGGGTGTCGAAATATACGTATTTTCCAACATGAACGGCCGTACATTTTTTTCCGTTAATTTAGAAGTTTGATTTTCTCACAGCTTTAAGGCACCACTAACCTATTTAAGTATATGGTTTTAATTTCAACTCGATACGTCTACGTGTTTCCGAGATAAAGGGTCCACATTTTGGACGGAGCCCACTAGGGAGATGGCTGACAAGGTTAACGGACTGTAGGAAAGAGTTACCTTATTCTTGGGACGTGAATAGCAACTGAAGGTAGGTAAACAATGCAATTTAAGTCGAGTCATTCAATGATTTCCCACTAAAACTACACCTTATGATATGATACTTTCAATTCGGAAAACGTAGATTCCAAATAGTGTTGGATACATAATTATTAGTTAAATAACATGAGAACACATTTGAAACCCTCAGAATCCAGACTGGAGATGACTTCTATCCCAATTTAAAATGAGCAAAGAATTGAGACTCGTAGTACCGAGATGTTCATTTGTTTTCTGTTTAAAACAACTGCAAAATACCGACCTATCTTCTTTTGTTTTTAAGTAAAGAAAAGCTCTCAACTAGACTAAATCCGGGCAAATGCGAGTCGAACTCGCTCACTGAGGGTTCCGTACAAACTTACCTATGAAAACAGTTCAATTCTCGAATACAGTTACGAAATTTTTTCCGAATCACATTTTTTTTATGTGGCGTAACTACAAATATACAGTTTTTAGGTTTTTTCCTATACTTTTGCTATGAGACCTTGTTTCATCTCAAATTTCAAGGTTCTAGGTCAACGGGAGGGAATCAAAATTCATAGGGTACTTCCCTATGAATTTTGATTCCCTTGAGAGTGTCAAAATACACGTTTTTTTGCAACATAAACGGTCGTTTCTTTTTCTCTTTAACACAAAAATTGTTTTTTTTGTCAGCTTTTAGGGACCGTAGACCTGAGTATAAGGTTTTAATTTCAACGATACCTCCACGCGTTCCCGAGATAAAGGGTCTTGACAGACAGATATCAAAGTGATCCTATAAGAGTTCCGTTTTTCCTTTTGTGGTACGGAACCCTAAAAATGAATGCAAACACAGCTTGTGCTCGTAATTTCGAGCATGAAGTGATGGCAACATGAGAAGCTCCTCGCAAGTGCTCTACAGTTGGCTAATTAGTAAGTATGGCTCGAGCACGAAATGGTGCTGGATATTTTTGGAATTTTAAAGTCGGATCGTAATAATTGGCTTCAGTTTAAAAATAGACATGAAAATCTCGCTCAAATTCTTTCGTGATGATCCTTTGGATGAGACACCCGCCTCTTAAGCTTGATTTTGCGGGTTCGAAACCGGACAAGTACAAAGGTGAATTTTTCAATCCATATGTATTTTTATAAGTTTATCTAGGAGATTATTGACTCCCCGTATCTCGGAAAGCATATACAGCTGTTGGTCCCGATTGTCATTTATTGATCTGACGGTCTGACCATCAGTCTATCCAAGGAGTATCGTGATACCAAGTGACTGGGTTGTACATACTACGACTGCTTGGTCGCTCTGGCTGACTGACGATTCGGACAAAGTATCCGAATTGGCACATCATCATTATTTCAACCGATAGACGTCCACTGCTGGAAATAAGCCACCCCCAAATATCGCCACAATGAACGGTCCTGTACATCTCGCATCCATTGGATTCCCACAACCTTCACCAGGTCATTGAGGTGGCCCGGAAGGCCCCTACAAGGTGAACACTGAAACACTGAAAAGCAGAACACTGCGTCTTCCGGTACGTGATCGCCACTCCAGAACCTTTCGGCTCCAACGGCCATCTGTTCTGCGAGCAATGTGCTCTGCCTATTCCCACATTCTTCGAATTGGCACATTCAAAACTTATTTTATCAAACTGTACTAAAAAGCTTCAATAAATTTGCTGGTCTCCAAACCGTCAGCAACTCTTCGCTCCATGTAAATCACGGGTATTCAGCCGCATCCGGTTAGTCTGGAAGCAGACCTCAAGCCGCAATCTGGTTGGGACATAGCTAGGGAGATTATGATTCTCTAAAATTTTATCACGAGAAAATGTATTATGACAAAAACGCATTTATTTATTGTTTTACTTTGTGAAATTTTATTTTTAGTTTGCCTATTCCATCCCTCTCCTACCAAAGATCTTGGTGGAATGAAATTATTCATCGGAAGTACTTAATTTAATTTTACCAGGCTCGTTCTATCATCGGACCACAAAACGTACGGTGATACGCCACCGGTACATCGGTACAACCTACCCATCATACGCACTAAACGTTTTGGGAACAAATTACTCGTGCGTTGAGCTAAAGACTGGAATTCCCTGCCGGAGTCTGTGTTTCCTAATAGCTATAACCTGGGGGTCTTAAGGCAAACATTTGTCTAAAACATTTTATTTTTGTAAGTTCTACTAAACTCACATTGCGGAATGCAATTTTATTGAGTTAGCTTTTTACAATCTCTCGTGAAGGCTCTTTTATTGCACCTTAAACTAAAACATCTTTAAAGATACTGAAGGCAAATGCTAAACCTTTTCTTAGAAGATTAAATCTGAGATACGTTTTATTATTCACTGCCTTGCAAACGAACACAATAGTTTAAGAGGACTGCAGCACCTAAAGCGCCGGTACTCTAAGACTACATACAAAAGAAAAGGATGCAAAAAAAATCTCAATGCTTGCAAATATAAGCATTTTAGCGCTTTAAAACACTATAATAGTAAAACGTTATTTGTAGAATAATCTGATAAAACAAACAATCAGAATGATTGCAATTTTTAGAGGCATGTTCGTGCGTGGCCCTCATGCCCCAGCCACCGAGATCCCTTTCCCGATTTCTGATCACCGTAGGCGCTGACTTGCGGACGGCGAGTAGGTAGCTCGCCGTCCGATCGTCTGGTAACCGTCCAGACCGAGCCTAAGTCGTCCACGGCGCGTACTGTTCCACGAGCGCCTCAAAGAGATGTCAACAAACCGTAGGGGCCCAGCAGGGTCGAAGCCTACTGTGGCCGAGGGTCTGCTTCTGCAAGGAAGACTCGGCCCTGGTATGAAAGGCAACTAAGGCACAGGAGTGGGTTTTTAGTCAGTAAAAGTCTGACACACCCTCCCGCCCCGCCTAAGAGCGCGGGATGTCATTGGATGATTTTCTCACCGGAAAAAAAAGGCATCTTCTTGATACTTTTGTATCGGACTAAATTAGCTGTACTAAGTATTGCATTATACATTATTTATACAGAGTCCTGAAAATAACATGTATATTTCTGATTCTGTTTTTTGCAGTGGATCATATACTTTTGCGTATAATAAAACTCGCACTTAGCTCCCGTAGTCCTTTTAACATAACAACATGAATCTCGTTGAATCGTTCCCTCGTCCCTTGAGAAGATAGACAGATGTAGATCGACGTATACATATTATATGTATATTGTCGATCGTTCGCAGGTATTTGATCTCCAGGGAAAACGCATTGCAAAGGCTCCGGTTGATTGTGTTAGAGAGAATTGTTAAATGTTTCGAGTTTAACACGTTGACAGCGTCATTCATTTTTGTATTATTCTCATTTCTGTGCTACGGGGCGTTTTAGACCTCGTTTGAAAACTATCACTACGGGGCTTATTAAACTCCGTAACGTTAAAAAAACTTCTGTGTGGCACGAGGTCAAAAGGACCCTGTATTAAAGTAGATACACCACTGCATTCTGTTTTAATTAGGCATCTTAAATATATATTGATCTCTTTACAAAACTAAACCAAATTTAAGTAACGGTCTCCACACGGCGGGGAAGACTGTTGTTCTTAGCCGTAGCGCAAGGAAAACACATACGAGGCGTAATAGACCTCGTTCCCCACTGAATGTATTGAAATCAAAGCTAAGCGATATCGTGTAAGTTACTTAGTCCTGGAGGTCACTTGTAGTCATTCCATATGTAATACTATCAAAACATATTTGAACGCCATGATCGCCTGGAGGACACGGTGGAGCATACGGAAGAGGTGTGACACGCACTCTCGCTCCACCCAGAGTGAGGGATGTCATTAGATGATTTTCCCACCCAAAAAAAGCCCTCTGAAACTGATCCGATACGATTTTTATTGTGTCAAAAGTAAGATTGCGTAGAAGAGTGTCCGCTTTACAACATGAATGTGTTACATACCTTTTTGGAACGACGATGACAAAGAAAAGCTTTCCAATCACTATTTTTATTCTTATAGTAACAAACTGAATCAGGACCTGGCTTTAATCTTTCGAAGTCTTTTTACATGAAAAAAACATCAGCTATGTACTTATAAAGACGCGACGTGATGGTTTGGTAAATTTTGCAAACGTTTACAATAAAGAATAGAATAAATGAAAAAGCATTTTGAAATTAGATAAAGTGAAGTTCTATCAGTGATTAAGCATGTTAAAAGTTCTAAATTACTGACAGTCAGTTGATAATTACATACATACAGCTTCGCAGTAGGCCTTCGTATTTTCAAGAACAGTTGCAGCTCTTTCCCAGCATATTTAGCAGTAACATAAAGTTCCTGACCGTTAATTATTTTGGTATTTACCAGTACAAAGCATTCTTGTGTTACTAATGTGTGTTTTAGCAGTTAAGACTGTAGTTGTATTTAAGCATTTAAAGGCGTTTACTGAGTTCGGTGCCAGGGCTAATTAGTGCGGTGTAGCGTTTGAGTCGTTTGGCGTAAAGGGTATAGAAGACAGGCGTAACGCCTTGATGTGACAACTATTTTTTTATGAATATCATCTTCATCTTTAGTCACTGTTGGACATAGGCCTGCCCCAAGTGTCGCTACCATCGGATTCCTACAACCCTTACCAAGTCATCGGTCGATATGTCACAGTAAAATTGTAAATACCGTTAAATTATAATCTACCTCGTAAGATTGTAAACTGTCGAAAGATTGTGAACCGTAACATGTCCTAGATAAACTTAGAAAAGTACATATGAATTGAAAAATTCACATTGGTGCTTACCCGGTTTTGAACCTGCAACCTCAGGCATGAGAAGCGGATGCCTTAAGTGGTTAAGGATTAATGCTGTATTGCTTAAAATCGCTTCGTAAATATAACTAACAATTACAAATTCAAGTGCTTACGACAACCACTTGAATTTGTAATTGTTAGTTACGATTTATCCCTATACTAACAAAATTACGAGCTTACAAAGTTAAATTAAGTAGTCGTGAATATGTGTTAAATAAAATAAAACAAGAAATTGAACAGCGGTCGTTCTGTATGATAAATCTTTGTCACATTTATAAACGAAGTAGACAGCGGTCAGATGATTGTATGTATATTTATTACATGACTCATGCATGAGTAATGCAGTTCATCTAGATAAATACATAACATAATTATAAATACAATTAAAATGTCTGTTTGTAATACTAAAATATTTTTATTTTTAACAAATATTACAAAATTTAATTATTGGTCCATCCATCTGCCTGGCTTATCTGGGAAACGGCTAGACAAGTTTGGATGGGACTTTGTCTGACGGATAGCTGATGTTACAAGAAGTAATTTTGGTACTACTTTTCGTTTTCTTGCGGAGACGGGATTTCAGACTACGGAAAACACCTTCAAAACGGTTGAACAAAATTTGACAGAACTTTTTTGGATTAATGTTATAATGGATAACTTAAGCTGCTTTACTTTTTATTTTCTCGCGGAAACGGGAGTTAATTTCCGAGAGGAGAAGCATCTTCGAAATAGAATAGTAATGTATTTCTTCAAGCGGACGAAGTCGCGAGTAACAACCAGTTTATTAATATTTAGCAAAAGTATAATGAACTATATATCTATTTGTCGCAACTGTCTAGACATTTTACCAAATGGCGCCATTCAATTAGCCTGCCATTCAGTTAAACGGCTAGGCAAATTATTTGGATCGATAACGTTCAATTACTTGCCTAACCCTGAGTTTCGAAATAGGCTGTGGATATTCGTATTATTAATTTTGATTTGTATTCGGCCGGTATATGCCGACAATGGTGCCGACGGAGCCTCACTGCACAAGTGCACAGCGTTCTTATTTATTTTTGCAGGGCTTAAAGGAACCTAACTTGAAGTTGATGGCGGGGGCCACGTTTGGATCGAACCAATTAATTTATGATAATTGATATTTATTTTACAACTAAGTTTTAAGAAACACTTACACGTCATTTTTTTCATCAGTATAAACTAGATGAAGCCGGTGTTCCTTAGCAGACTATACCATGAGAAGAAACACCGAAACAAATTGAGGGGTTCAGATGTAGGTATGCGAATCATTGACAAATAAAATGCAAAAGGTTTGATTTTTTAACCAAGTAATATCTATGTATTACGTAATAACAGATTATTATTTAGAATAAACTTTTATCATAATTTTCAGTAATAACATGGATAAGTGCTTGGAGTAAGATTACTCTAAGAACTCTCTCTTTTATATACAGGATGTATTTTCTCTTACGTGTATTTTTCTTTAAATATTTCTTCTCTTGTTATATCTTCCAGGAATCTCCTAACAGCATTAAATCCTCATGACACAGTTAACTCAGAGGATTTTTATAATACTAAAAATCCTCTTCAATTTAAAATTTCCAGCACAAACGTGTTTACCTTAGAATATTTTAGCTTAGAACATGTTCTTCGCCGTGTACCTGAGGTAAAATTATTATCAGACATTTTCTTCATACAAACATGGTTAGACAGATAAAATGGCTGCCAAGCGATATGAAGACGAGTTTAATTATCTTGTTTGTAGAAATATGTGGCGGTACTCATCAAAGGTACTTTGTGTCACTAAGCAATTTTGCCTATCAAGTAATGATAGATGTATTGATGTTGCTAATTTATTTTCTCTTCAGCTGGTCCCTAATAAGATAATTTTTTGTAGGTAAAGTATGTTTTTGTACGTAAAATAATCGCCAAACTTAAGTGGCTGTGGCTAGGGCACATTTCTCGCAGAATAGACGGTTGATGGCGACGAAAGGTTCTAGAATGGCGACCGCGTACCGGAAGACGCAGCGTTGGAAGGCCTCCCGCAAGAAAGAAAAATGACCTGGTGAGGGTCGTGGAAATCCGATGGATACGAGACGCACAGGGCCGATCATTATGGCTACACTTTGAGGAGCCATATGTCCAACAGTGGATGTCTTTCGGCTGAAATGATGATGATGAATGTGGCTTAAATTAAAGATAACTAGCGGCAAAGATGGCATCATCATTGTGGCTGACTTAGTCATTTAGAAGGCAGTGTTGATTGCAGAAGCGAATAATGCTATTAATAAAAAACTTTTTACAAAAAGAAAATACAACCGACTTCAATGTAAAAAAACACTGAAAAGTGCAAAATAACTTTAATTTCGGAAGTCGGTGTTTCTATAATAGTTTTGTCTCTTCGTTATTTAACACCGACTTCCGAAATTATAGGTATTTTGCACTTTTCAATGTTTTATACATTGAAGGTACGTTTTTTTGAAAAAAGTTTTTTATTTTACACTTTTTAGTTATGGTACCACTAAAAAGTACCCCTCAGCCATATTTAAATACCTTATAGCCAGAGTGCATCTCATGACAATTCTAATAACACCAGACCCGGGTAGATTAAATTAATTTATTATAGAGTTTCGGTGCCTAACTTCAGGTTTCATCATCAGATCAGTTCGATATATTCCCCCTATTCTTTCAGCCAGTATAAGGAAATTTTACTTGTTACGACAGTTCTGCTGTGATCCTAAGAGGAGTTCGGTTCCATATCTTCGAAGTTCATGATCAGATCATTACAATATTTCTATGAGACCAAGTTGGAAGAGTAACCTTTGACCGAGAAAACGGTCAACATACATTAAAAAAAATACATCCAGCCGAACATAGAACCTCCTCCTTTTTGAAGTCGGTTAAAAAACAGACTTCTGTTTGTTCAGTTAGCACCTAAAATAAAATCCTAAATTAAACGCGAGATTTCCCCCAATATTTTTCAATCACAAAGTTGTATCAATATTTATTATTGCATGGATAAAGCGGTTTTGCGCTGTGTGCCTACAGTTTGGTATTTGTACAAATATTATGAATTGAGGGTTTACAGTTGCACCCAATACGATCGTTTGGAATTCCATTTCAGTAACTGTTCAAACGAAAATATTGACCTAAAGTAAAGAGATGAATTATTTAAAAGTAATTAAAATACAGTATTCAGATTGAATTGAGAAGTGTACCGTAATAAATGTTCTTGATGATTTTCAATAAATGTTTAAAGTATAATCCGCTCTTTCAAGTTTAAATTACATCTCTGGGCACTAGTTTTAAGGGTTCCGTACCTCAAAAGGAAAAAAGGAACCCTTATAAGATCCCTTTGTGGTCCGTCCGTCTGCATGTCTGTCTGTAAAGACCCTTTAACTTGGAAACGCGTGGAGGTATCGAAATGAAATTAAAACCATACACTAAGATCTGCGGTCCCTTGAAGCTGTGAAAAAATCAATCTTCTGAGTTAACAAAAAGGATTCTAGGTCAACGGGAAGTACCCTATGAATTTTGATTCCCTTGAAAGTATCGAAATACACGTTTATTGCGACATAAACGGCCGTATTTTTTTTTCTCGTTAACTCAGAAATTTGTTTTTTTCTCTCACAGCTTCAAGGAACCGCAGACTTGAGTATATGGTTTTAATTTCAACTCTTTGCCTCCACGCGTTCCCGAGATAAACACACAGGCCTTGACAGACACACAGACAGACAGACGGTCAAACAACAAAGTAATCCTATAAGGGTTCCTTTTTTTTGAGATACGGAACCCTAAAAAGAAACATCGCCCCACAATAGGAATTACTTCTACACCGTGGGTGCGTTCACAAACATGCAAACACACCAGACACCCAGACCGTATATTTGTTCCTCGCAGGAATCGAACCTGCAACACGCAGCGCAGCAGCCTATAAGATACGCGTAATAAAAAGAGACACGTTTTACTCCGGTCTACGGTTTTCGTTTTGAGATTATCCCTAAATTACGAACAGCGTGCGATAAACCGATCCGGCGAGGAAAATGAAGGGAGGAATTCAAAAGAGGCTTGATTAGTAAATTGTTTGTTTATTCCCTCGAAAACGAAAAAGGGGATAAACGAATTCACGTTATTTAACAGAATTTCCTCAATTGTTTGAAGTATAAGAGTAATTGTGTTTTCTCTATTCACTTGTTTGGTTTTCAAATTGACGAAGTTTGTCCACCTCATCTGTGAAACAATATTTGCCATTTTGTCGTCGGAGAGCCTTTCGCTTGGACACGAGATGCCATGACCAACCTGGAAAACTTTTTTTTTATTCTTGATACTTATCAAGAATAAAAAAAGCGTTCACGCTTGACCGCTAACTCACCTGATGGAAAGCGACGTTGCGGTCGACGATGGTGCGTGCTTACCTAGAAGTAACCTATTCACTCTTGACTTAAAGATTCCCGGGTTGTATCATATATATGGAAACACGGATTCCGGCAAGGAATTCCACTCCTTAGCTGTACGCAGAATGAATGTGTTCCCAAAACGTTTTGTGCGTATAGGTGGGATGTCCACCATGAACCGGTGGCACATTGCCGTACGCCTGGTGGTCCGATGAAGGAACGGGCTAGACGGAATTAGGTTATACAATTCCGACGCACTCCCCGAAATGCAACCGATAGAAAACCGACCGGTTAGCAATTCGGCGTCGATGCTCAAGACTTTGAAGCCTCGACATAACGAGTGCATTATTGCCAATGATTGTCCTTTCTCGCCTCTCAATTGCCTCAAGTGTATCAAGCTGGTTTGGTTCAATTCATTAAAAACAAAAATAGTAATGTTTGCTCTTTATGATAAATTAACGTTGTTGATACCTCTACGGGCCGGACTAAGCGTTTCACCTCGTCGTTTATACCGCGTAAGTACATCGAAAGACTGGAACAATTTGCCTGCTACTGACTTTCCGTCCGATTATAATTTAGGTGTCTTTAAGGCTAGAGTGAATAAGGTCTTAATAAACTAGTGCGCTTCACCATCAAAGATTGCATCACTGCTTACCATCAGGCCGAAACGCAGTCAAGCACACTAATGCTTGACTATTATTTCATTTAAGATATAATAACATTTAAAAAGGATACCTGTCACATTAATACATAATTATTTGACAATGAAATAAGACAAACGTGTAGCTTAACGCTATTTTGACAACTTTAGATATTAATAAATCCGAATGCGGCGTAAATTCTTGTCTATTCAAATCAAGGGCATATCCAGGATTTTCTAGGGGTGCGGGGTCACAATGTGCAGACGGGCAAACGAGAGGGCAACATATCCTCAAGTGCTTGAGGCGAGTAGAGGCTATCAGGAAAATCCCGGAAGTATGGTCAAGATCCTTACCAGCGCCTTATTGGATTATACATCCTTCTCTCGGCTATTATTACTATCATTTTGTAACAAGCACACAAGTCACCTAAATGGAACCTACAACAGCTTTATTGCAAGCTGTAATATGTTGTACATTGTGGCCAGAAAACGCCAGAAATACACGTCACGTATTGTGTCTGACTGCTGGACTCAAACGGGGCCATGACGACCACGTCCGACGCGCCATGTCAATGGGTCAGAAGAAAGAGATAAAAGATGATTGTGGATATACTGGGAATATCGCAGGTAGTTTGAGATGAAGGTGGTTTGGTGATTGTCCTTTTTGAACAGTAATTGATTTTTTTAGCTGTGTTATTTAGAATTAGAATGAAAACTTGAATAAAAAATATTAGCAATTAAAAAAGGAATCAGTTATCAACGAATTATTCAGTCGTTGGTATATCTTTACTTGTTCAATACAGCATAAGAAAAAATTGTGCAAATTAAGAGAATAATATAATGAATCATTTACTATTTACTACACTTGTATAGCTATGTATAAAAAAGATCGTAATCGTATAAAAAGCATTTAGTCAAATTACATTGAAATATCAGTGAATTAAATTAAAATATAATAGGTACATAAAGACATTATTAAAATTTGATTAGAAATAACAAGAAAATAAAATCATTTTTTAAAAACAAATAAATTAATCAAGATAAAGTCTTTTCAGAACATAATATCATCATCATCATCATTTCAGCCGAAAGACGTCCACTGCTGGACATAGGCCTCCCCCAAGTGAACATAATATACTCGTAATTATTTACGAAAGATTTTTATTTTGCATATAGGTTAAAAAAACAGTTTTACACGTCAAATTTTTCATCAATTTAAATTAGATGAGGCCGGTATTTCTTAGCTGACTATCCTAGAAGAAACACCAAAACATACTTAAGGTCGAAATCTCTTTTAAAGAGAACAAACATGTAATGTTCAAATCACATGAGAACCATGCAGACTTGTATCCGAAATAGTCTTTTGAGAAAAGAACAACACAGATTTGGGACCTGTCCAGTCACTGCAAGCATTTATCAATATTCGTATAGCTCAACTGAAGACTACTAAGGAGCTACGGCGACGTACAGTACCAAATAAACGAACAACACTAATAAAACAGCCAGCTTTTACCGATAACAAGATGAAAGTAAAATGCGAAGCTTGATCAAATCCACATACAACACTATAATCCTCTATTAGTAAACACACATATAGTAAACACGAAATCACTTGAAACGAGCCACGAAATGGTTCAAGAGCGAGTGATGTAACAGACCGAAACGGAACGAAACGACATTGATATCTAAGATCAAGAAATGAAAGGAAGCTAGGAATTTAAAATTGCGGAAAAACAGAACTTGTGGACGTAGATCGTTGGACTGAAGTCAGATTGGTTAATTTGGGGCTGCACGGATGATAGACGTGTGAGTGTGGATGATGTTTGATGAGACATGAGTCAGTGCCATGATGCAAACATTCATTGAGGAGGTTATCCGTCGTGGATAAGTTCTACCTATTAGTTCTTGGAGACATGACACGCGTACACACACACTTACCTACATATACACACACCAACACCATACAAGTTACTTTTTTACACACTCTGCAAGATGCCATGTACGCCTGATATAAATATTGATTTATTAGTTTAACATACACTATGTTCTACATAATCTCCTTGAACCATGATGAAAGAGACTGGTCTCCACGACGCACGGAATCCTAGTGTCAGAGACCAGTGAAGTATTTGATGTAAAAGTGTATTTCTCCTGAACAAAAAACCGTTATTATTATTACCGTCCTTTTTTTAATGACATAAACTAGATCCCATGTGATAGTAAGCAGTGATGTAATCGTTTATGGTGAAGCGCACTATTTTATTAAAAGCCTATTGACTCTAGAGACAGTCGAGTAAAAAGAAGTTTACTTCCTAAAGTAAATAATTTAGTTTGATTTTTGATAGATCTGTACTGCTCTCATCTTTAGGATGGATCTGCCAAATATCAGCTTGATGCGAAGAGAGCCAAGATCATCGGCAATGATGCACTCTTCGAGTAAAAACTCCAAAGTCTTGAGCATGGACGCCGAGTTGTTAGACTAAAAAGAAGAAAGGATTCGGGGTTCGTGTCCATTGTAAGACCGTTCCATCATCAGATCACTAAACGTAAGGCATCACGCCACCGATATTTATAGTGAACATCCCATGCATACGTACAAAATGTTACGGGAAAACCCATTTTTGTGCGTATATTAAAGGAGCGGAATTATCTGTCCGAGTCTGTTTTTCTTGATCATCATAACTTGCGGTAAGCGTGCTTTATCTCCGACCTCATCATTAGGTAAGATAGTGGTTAAGCGTGAGTCTATCTATAATATAAAAAAATGTTTTAAATAAGTATTGAAGCTTAAGATATCTGCGTCGCCACTGTAAACATCGTGAGCGTACTAAAGTTTTGGAAAAACAAACTTGGAGGTACTCTCGTGCCGATAGAATTAGAATGTTGTATCCTATGTTAAGAAGGTTCGAAGCTTTTATTTGCCGGAAAAATTGCGAATTTAAGACTAACATATTGCAAACATTTTCCGTGACAAAGAAATAAAAATAAAATATATGCGCCGTCGGAGCAAAACGGCCAAACGCTCAGTACCGGTTATGCGAAAGAGAACCCCGGAGTCCTAAAACGAAGGCAAAGAAAGAACATAGGAGTAGGTTTTAGTCAATAAAAGCCTGACACGCCCAGCTCCGCCTTTGAGCGGGTGAAGTCATTGGATGATTTCTCAATTTAAAAAAAAACCCATCTTAGGTGTACATCAAAATTATAAAACACCTAAACAGGAATCTCTTTAATCTCCAATACACGTATACGAAATACTGAAATTCCCATCGATAACATCTGAATTTCATTTGCAGTCGAGAAATATTCTTCCGCATTTAAAAATACAAGTTACACCTTGGTCGGATCGGATCGCGCGCGTTCGTTTGGCCCAATTCTGATTTCAATTCGCGCAATAACCTCTTACCCAGTCAGTACTGCTGTATTTTTAGAGCCGACTGTAACCCGAAAGCAGATCGTGTTAGTACGCGGAATTAAAAAGAATGGATAAATGGATACGGCAATTTGGGGAATTAGTGTTCATGTCCTATTTATTTTAGCAGTGTTCATAAATCACACCTCACTACACTAATATAATAAAGATTGTAAAAGTTTTTTTTTTTTACTGTTGCGATCAATGTAATATTAAGCTGCTTTATTCTTGAATCACACAGGATATATTTTATGTATGCCGGCGAAGCTGCGGGAAAAAGCTAGTAGTATTATAAAGGTGAAAATTTGTGAATGTGTGTATGCCGAACGGCTAAACGGATTTGGATGAAATTTGGCACACGGGTAGACCATATCCTGGAATAGCATATAGAATGGGATAGGAGGAGGAGTTCTTTATATCTGGAGATTTTCCCTTGGGACAATTTTCTACTTTCATACGGCCGCTTACAGCAGCTAGTTATAAAGAAATAAGGATTTCAATTTCCAGTAGACAGTTTTTTTGTTTATAAAGTGATCAAAATGTAGGGTAGGCAACTCTTGTCATCCCTATGCATAAAAGATTTTCTGACAATCAATGTCGCTGATAAAATGTCTCTCTCTCTACTTCAACCACTTGCTCCTCCATAAAAGTACCAAACTGTAGTTATTTTCAGTCTCAAATAAAAACAGTAGATACCATCACCAGCGGGGACACTTGCAGAAATTCAATGCTAACAAAAACTGTTAGGATAATTTGGACTTAATTCACCGTTTCGGACAGAAAAACTGTAAACAATCGAATTTTTTGCGCAACGTCTGTCGCAGAGGAAATCCTCTAGTTTATAATTAACTCCGTTTTAACTCTTTACTTTAAGAGGTCAATTGAAGAGCGGGTGGGAACCTGGTCTGCCATGTGCCATATCTTGCGGGTCATATATGAAACAGCAAACAATTTAACTCGTAATAATTCTTCTGTACTCGTGTGTGTCACCTAACTCCTCATAAACAGCTCGACCGATTTGAATGAAATTTTGTGTATATATACCTATAATTGAGTGGGTCCATGCATGGTTTGAAAATAAATTTGGGCCTGGTAGGTGGCACTGCAATCGATGCCCAAATATACCGCTACCGCTAGTATGAAGACAACGATGTAGTCTCTAGTACTCGCACATAGGAAGTTAGATCTTATAAGTTATATATTATAAAAGCATAATTTAATATATCACTAGCTTATGCCAGCGGCTTCGCCCGCGTGAATGTAGGTTTTTCCTTAAAAATTTGGACCCCCGTTTCATCCTCTCAGGGGTGGAGTTTTGTAAAATCTTCTTAGCAGAGGTCTACACTCTATAAGGGACTTACCTGCCAAATTTTAAGTATGTAGATGTTATAGTTTCTGATATTTCGTAATTAATCTGTGAATAGTATTTCGCTTTTATATATATACAAAAATAAACGTGTTGCGCCGACCCCAAATAAGATGGGACAAGGGCAGGAAGATGATGATGATATATACAAAAATACCTACTCCAATACCAATTAAAATCTTCATGTATTATCAATTCTAAAGCCCTCGCATTAGACTCGCTTATCCTTGACAGACTTCATTCTGATACAGGGCTCGATTCACAGAAGTACAGATGTTTTCAACTGGATAATTTTCATAAAGGCAAATTGTTGTGCAATAAGAATACTTTCTTCTAGGAAATGCCGGTTTCCTCACGATGTTTTCCTTCCCCGTTTTGAGAGCAGTGGTGATGAAATAAATTACACAAAGTGATGCGCCTGGCTGGGTTTGAACCCGCAACCTACAGACTCGCGAGTGTTTTCAAGGCTAGAGTGAATAGACTCTTAATAAACTAATGCGCTTCGGCATTTATGATTGCATCACTGCTTACCAGAAGAGGCCTAACATTCTCGCTCTAGGAGAGGGAATGGGCCTTTATCGAAAACGCGTGTTCTGTGCTGGTTTGTGGATGTCACATTATGTCTTCGAAGTTTTAGTTCTAGGACATGTTTGGTCTTCTCCTTTACCTTTTTGAGAGCACATGATAGCCCAGTGGTAACGTCCCCGACTTACGTCGAATGTGCTAAACTAGCCAGGCCCATTACTTTGTGTAATTTATTTCATCACTACTGCTCTCAAAACGGTGACATTGTACTATAATCTAATGTTAGGCACCGTCTAGGGGCTAAATAGTCGATGCCAGCAACGAAACTGTAAATTCAGGGTGCGCCTGAAAAAACTGATTAACTCAGTATTATTGTGAGCGAAATGGAGAAAAAGGAAAAGAAAAACATTTAATCTGTTAGAAATGACGCAATCTTCAAGGCCGATGTCGAGTCAGGGTCGGGTCAGTGGTCGTCTTCAAGGGCGTGTCAGACTTTTACTGACTAAAACCCACCTGTTTTCTTTCGTTGTTTTTTGTGTTCTACGTCACGGTATTCTGTTGAACATTTCC
This sequence comes from Mythimna vitellina, assembly GCA_949316375.1. Lineage (NCBI taxonomy): Eukaryota > Metazoa > Arthropoda > Insecta > Lepidoptera > Noctuidae > Mythimna > Mythimna vitellina. Next base: position 38,182,798 of record OX438684.1, read on the forward strand.
TCAGCCCCAGGAGGAATTGGCCCTGGGTCCCTTCGGTTTTGCTGACATCTCTTTGAGCCGCGCGATGAAAACAACGCGCAATTGGCTCGGTCCTTACCTGACGGTCAAACGGCAAGTTACCCATGCTTATGATGGCTGGAAATCGCCCACTTACTACCTACGCTCAGGATATACTAACAAAGACTTTAAAATGGTTACATAATCAGCCTTTTAATGTTCCCACTGCTGGGACTCAAGCCTCCTCTTTCTAGGAGAGGGAATGGGCCGTAATCCACCACGCGGGCCCAGTGCGGATTGGTGAATGTCACATGTCTTCGAATTATTGGTTCTAGAACATACCGGTTTCCTCACGATGTTTTCCTTCACCGTTTTGAGAGCAGTGGTGATGAAATAAATTACACAAAGTAATACGCCTGGTTGGGTTTGAAACTGCGATCTACAACTCGTAAGTCGGGGCCGTTACCACTCGGCCACCACTGCTCTCGGTAAAATGGTTACAGAATTATCTAAAAGCACACTTCCGATTGTAAGTTCATTTTAAAACGTCAAAATCAAAGTATAATACAGAACAAACTAACTCAAATATTTAACCGTTAGTTACAGTTAGCTTATTGTGAGCAAGAACGTCGTTAACCTATTTCTCCCAGCTACGATGATACAAAGTGACGTTACAGTACAAGAGCTGCCCTGTTTATTATAAAGGAGGTTAGGGAGGGAAATATTTTCTTTGCCCTCCTTCTGGGGATGCACTTGAGTGAAAGATAACTTGATCAGCTTGTTTACGCCTAGACTTGACTTGTTTATAGTGGAAATCTTGCTGTGATAAGTAAATATTTATAATACCTATAATATAATTGAAGAATTGTTTTAAACTGGTACATTTGCCTGCTGCGGTCTTCCCGTCCAACTATAATTTAGGTGTCTTCAAGGCTAGAGTGAATAGGCTCTTAATAAATTAGTGCGCCTGACCATCAATGATTGCATCTCCGCTTACCATCAGGTAGGATCGCAGCCAAGCACTGGTTTATATAATTAAAAAAAATATATATATATATTTTTAACCGACTCCAAAAAGAAGGAGGTTTTATGTTCGGCTGAATGTATTTTTTTTTTAATGTATATTCACCAATTTATCGGTCAATTGTGCCGATTTTGAAAATGTTTTTTTTATTGAAAGGTACTTTCCAGTTGGTCCCATAGAAATATTGTTATGATCTGATGATGGAACTCGAAGATATGGAACGGAACTCCTCATAGGATCACAGCAGAACTGTCGTAACAAGTAAAATTGCTTTGTTTATACGTATACGGGATTACTTAAGGTTGAATGCGGGGTACTTTTAGTTGTACAACAATTAAAAAGTGTAAAATAAAAAACTGTAGTCCGACTCGCACTTGCCCGGTATTTTTTACATTGAAGTCGGTTGTTTTTTTTTTTTGTAAAAAGTTTTTTCATCTATAATACACTCTAGTTTTTAGTTAGTACAAAAAAAAAATGGGGCTTTATCCGTACCCGTTACTGATCATATTTTTGTAGTCACAAGTAAAAAAAAAAAAACAAAATTTCAAAAAATTTCACGAAAATAATTGGTTAATTCATAATAGAATCACTATTATGAATTATGATCCTTCATAACATTTGCTACTAGAAATTACTACGCGCAGTGTTATCCTATTTTGATCGTAATTTATTCATTCATAATCAATAAATAGCCTGTACAATATTTCCATAAATTCAGTGATATTTTGGGATATAAACAAGCGCTAATAACTTTGCTGTTTATGAAAATTATTCATTGAGACTTAAATAATAACAAGACCTTTTCTAATAAGCCCTTCAAGTATTTGTACTTTTTAAAAATTTGTGATGTTTATATAAGTCCGCCTTTGTACCCAGAGATTTAAGTCAGTGTAAAAGTTTTGTTAATATTTTGGTGTATAATAAAGTTTATTCTATTCTATTTTATTCTATACTTCTTATACCTGTGGATTGTTTTTTCATCTACTTTTTATTGTTTTATGAAAAAAAGACCCAAGTTTTTCATTTATATACAAATTTTAAATAATGTATAAGGCGTAGACTCTGAATTTAAATTTTATTAAGACGTGTATTGTATTAGAGTACTTTTAATTCAAAATTAGTGACATTAGCAATCTAGTGTTTTTTTTTTTTAATTTACTCGTAAACTCGTGGACTTAAACTAAAGCTGTCCATGTTACAGCTACTTATAGAATCTTCTAACTTCCTCAAAAATTCTCTATTCTATTTTCTTGCTAGTGATGTGCAACATGCCATATAAATGTTTTTACAACTTTGTGAATTCGCTAGAATTGTGAATCGAGTCACATAAAACAAATTAAACATTCTAAAGAAAAAAATCTTTTTACGTTACCTTTACATGAGAAACAGGTAAAATTTGCATTTGGGCAGGAGTGGTTGGGAGTCAGGTAGTTGGACCGCATTAACTGCCCGATAACCTCAATGGCGATAACTATTTGAATTTCCTTCAAAATGACCTGCCCAAATTAGTGTCCGAGGTGCCTGTATTTAATGAAAATGTGCCCAAAGTATTCCAGCATGACGGCTGTCCCGCGCATTGGCGTTTGACTGTGAGAGAATATCTCGACGATGTGTTTCCCAATGCGTGGATTGGTCGCGATGGCCCTATTGCATGGCCGGAATGTTCCCCAGAATTAACTCCGTTAGACTTTTATTTCTCGGACGTGCCAAAGAGCTGGTATACGCCACGGAGGTTCCAACTAGGGAGGTACTAGTTCAACGGAATGACTTTAAATACAATTAAGGAGGAAATACGTCTTCGTACAACAACTGTCGAAATACGAAACAGATGTCGCGCCAGCACTCGCAACAGAGAGCAACAATTTAAGCAGTATTTGTAAAAAATATGAAATAAATAAAGTTTATAACTAAAATTGAAGTCAGACACTTTAATTATAGTTATTTGTAATGTCAAAATAATATTTTCTTACCAAATGCACAAGGAAGTATATTTGTTCCTTTTATCAATATTTTTTTCAAATTTCTGTCTGTTTGTTCCGGCTAATCTACGAAACGATGAGACCGATTATGACGAGACTTTCAGTTTTAGATAGCTGATGTTATAAAGAGGCTGGTAACAAAAAAAAACTTCTTGTAATTGTAACCAAATGGCATTATCTATTTATATAAAAGTTAAATACCACTCACTGATTAATCATGAAATCTCAAAAACTATAACAACTACAAATTTAAAATTTGGCTGGTAGGTTCCTTATAGGGTGTAGACATCTGCTAAGAAAGGATTTTACGAAACCACCCTTGAGTTTCATCCCAAACGGGGTCCAAAGTTTGGATAGAAAAACTTACTATCACGCGGGCGAAGTTACTGTCAGAAGCGAGTGCTGTTATAAAAGTCTGATGCGGACAAAACCGCAGTTCTCAGCATAGAATAGCATAGTCGGCCTTATAATGTTCCCACTGCTGGGACTCAGGCCTCCTCTCTAGGAGAGGGAATGGGCCGTAATCCACCACGCGGGCCCAGTGCGGATTGGTGGATGTCACATGTCTTCGAATTTTCAGTTCTAGGACATGCCGGTTTCCTCACGATATTTTCCTTCACCGTTTTGAGAGCAGTGGTGACGAAATAAATTACACAAAGTAAAGCGCCTGGCTGGGTTTGAACCCACGACCTACAACTCGAAAGTCGGGGCCGTTACCACTCGGCCACCACTGCTCTATCCCAGCTAGTTATAAATATATGTCAATTTATTAAACTTTGATATTGTAATAGCTGCCTTTGAAAGACCATTCTCAGTTTCCCCCGTCCAGGCAAATGAGGAAACTTCATAGGATTAAATATCACAACTTGAAAACTACTTTTACGTAGTTTCCAACAACAACTTCAGGAACAATGGAGCAACAGAGCCTGTAGTACAAAGTATGATTAATTATGAACTTTGACTGGAAAATATAACTCAGAAAATCTAACTTAAACTGTTATTTTTAACTATAAGCCATAGTGGTAACCTAGCTTTTACTCGTGGCTTTGCTCGCGTTGAATTTGGGGTAACATTGATCTACAATCTACTTTTCACGGTCATTCGATTTAAAAAATCTAGAACTTCCGTACAAACTTTCAACTCTTCTTTCACCACCATTTTTTTTTTGGGTGGGTAAATCTAATGACATCCTGCGCTCTTGGGCGGTGCCTAAGGGCGTATCAGACATTTACTGACAAAAACCCACTCCTGTTCCTTCTTTACTATTGTTCTGGGGCCCCGGGTTTCACTTTCACACTACCCGTGGCCCCCGTGGACCTTGCTGGGACCCTACTGTTGCTAATAGCTCCTTGAGGCGCGCGTGGAACACTACGACTTGGGCTCGGTCCGGACGATTACCGGACAGTCGAACGGCGAGCTACCCATTGCTCGCCGTCCGCAAGCACGCGCCTTGATCGATTTTTTTTGTGGCGTACGTACAAAAAAAAAATCGATCAAACCGTTTCGTATAAGTTCGATAACATACACTGTGAGTCTGTGACACAAAAATTGTATTTTTAAAATTAGCGAATTTTGTGAGTGTTAAAGACACTCACAAAATTTTGGGACTTGTAATTCAGACTTGTAGTTCTTCGTCCTTCAACGGTCCGGAATAGGCGTTTCGCTTCCTCGTTTATAGCGCGTACATCGAAGGACTGGAACAATTTGCCTGCTGCGGTCTTCCCATCTAACTATAATTTAGGTGTCTTCAAGGCTAGAGTGAATAGGCTCTTAATAAACTAGTGCGCCTGACCATCAATGATTGCATCTCTACTTACCATCAGGTGGGATCGCAGTCAAGCACTGGTTTATACCAGACAAAAAAAAAAAATTGATCAAGCAAAAAACGGGACATTTATCGTGCATTATTTTTCTCCAATCGTACAAAGACATGCGATACTGTCAACTTATTATATATATATATAAGTAAACAACAGAAATATAACATATCATTTATCAATAAACAAGTTTTAATTGACTGCTTGCTATATAATGAACAGAAAAATAAAATATTGTCAACAAAGAGGATAGGATTCCATCTTCCATTTTTCTCCCACACAATCTCAAAAAATAGTTTTATTCCATAATAATTGTAATGATTGTTAGCACTAATTAGGAAGTCGCCCACTCGATCCTTGTCTCTTCTGCGTAACTAACAGAAGTTATGTCAACCCTCTTATGAAGTTATAAAGACAATGTAAGCTTCTTTTTGCAGCCCTTAGCAACTTGTCTACTCTGACATCAGGCAACGACCATTGATATAACTGTATGATTTTGTAGACGTAGAGCAGAATTCAAAATCTCACGTCACAAAAATAGGTCGTTGCAAATGAGAAAAGTATTGCATTAGCATACTTAGAGAGTATTTATTTACTACAGATATATTTTTTAAACAACTATGCAAACGCTTAGTTGACACTGGCTGGCTTTTACCTCGGTCAGAGATTAAGCATTGCCATACAACGTGGCAATGCCGTCAGCCTTTTGGGCACACTTCCAGTCGACAGCGATGCGGAGGAGTTTTATGACGCCATATTTTAGTTAGGAGTAGCCTTTAGTGTTACATATATAGTTTTAATTAGTTAAGTGTTATTGTATTAATAATATTAGACTTATTTTTTTCAGATATCCAAATAAATTTTAAGTAGTTTTGAAAATTTCAATTTTGATGTGCGATCCGTTTTCATTTCGAACAGTTCTTTCCTGCTCGTTAATTGGTACGAATCCAAAAGGGATATGCCCTCGGAGAATGTATTTCGAACCTAATCCAAAGGTTGATCTACAGTTTTCTTCCGTCTGTCTATTAATTTTAAGAAATAATCTAATTTTACCGAGGAACACCAACCAATCACCAAGGTACACCAGTGTGCCGTCCAGGAGTCATCTTAAATTAATAAAATTTTAACATGTATGTTATTATTTTATTGACTTTCAATGACTCAAATCTCATTCTGTTGTTAGTTTAGCGGGTGTAGAAGCTATCACTAATCTTCGATTTCTGATTCAAGCATTTGAAGTTAGGTGTATCTCAACGTCTACTTTATCATATATTATTGGAGGCATATATTATTGTACACACTCGAAAAAAAAGATTCAAAGATTTTTTGTAAAAACAAAAAAATACATATAAATTTTCATCCCAATCGGTCAAGCCGTTTAAAAGAAGTTAAGTGAAAAACACACATAAAATTAAAACACAATTCTTTCCTTTGTAATGTTAGTAGTTATAGAGTAAATGTAGTTAGAGACTTCAAAACGCACAAATGTTATATTGATTTCCTATATGTTACTGACCAGTTCAGGCGCTTATAGCTCAGCAATTGATACGAGATAGTACTCAAAGGACCATGAATATTGATCACACAACCTGCCAACCATTTCCGACGATTTTGAAGCAGGCAGTTTAACTAGATACTGGCAGTATCAATACACAAAGACCGACAAGCCTCTGTGAGCTAACCTTTGTAACCAAATACTGAGGTGGAAATACTGGCGAGTGATATTCTGGTCATAGTTCTGTGTCTGGGTGTAATTTATCTATAATATGTACGTATTTAGAAATATATAAGTATGTTTATCAGTTGTCTAGTACTCATAACACAAGCTCTGCTTTTTGGATGGGAATTCTCGCGCCCGTGTCAGACTTTTATTGGATAAAACTCAATTCTTTGCCTTGCATTCTAGGGCCCCGGGTTTTCCTTTCAGAAGCGAAGTCATGGCCCCGGTAGACTTTGACCCTGCTGGGCTATGGTTTTGCTGACTACGCGCCGTCGACAGCTCGGACTCGTTCCGGACGGTTACTGGACGGCCGGACGGCGAGCTACCCGTTGCTCGCCGTCCACAAGCCCCAGCCGCGCCGGGGGCTATGAACAGTTTGGGTACCTAAAGCACCCATTCATTACGTACGATATCTGGTACAATTCTTCCATCCAACTAGCACTTTAGTTTGTGATTGCTTAAAGTTTATTATATTAGCTTCTGCCACCGGCTTCGCCCGCGTGAAAGTAGGTTTCTTAATACAAACGAACTTAAGGGGTGAATTTCGGAAAATCCATTCTTAGCGGATGTCTACAACCTATAAGGAACCTACCTACCAAATTTTAAGTTTGCAGTTGTTATAGTTTCTGAAATTTCGTGATTAATTATTGAGTGTTATTTCGCTTTTATATATACAAGTGAGCCGCCCCGGCTTCGCACGGGTGCAGTGCTAATACTAAACTTGTGCACTCTATTATGAAAGTTTTTAGTGATTTTACCGGGAGACGCGTTTTTGAAAAGTTTACGTGAATTCTGGTTTTGAAAATTAAAAAAACAACCTCTGCAAATAGGTCTTAATGTTTCTGTAAAAAAATCGTTCAGCGGTCATTTAATATATAAAAATATCGTCCAACTCTTTCGCTCTTTATACTTATATAAGTACGTGGTCGATATCGCCAGGTACTCTAGGCTCAAAACTGGGTCAAAATGTTGCCTGAAACGTGACCAGTCATTTCCTTCATATTATTATCGCTTTACATCGCGAGTTGCTACTAAATATACCTTTTCTACGTTTGCACATATTAAAATATAGGAGGTTTTATTATTTAAGGGGCTACCAGACGGTAGCAAACTAGCGTTCCAACCAAGGTGAGCTTGGTTTATGTGCTTGGATGTAAACCACGCGCCAACACGTTTGGTGGTTGTGAAAACGCGATTCTCAACTTAGGGCGTTGAAGGTCATGGATTACAACTGCTGTCTACACGGATTGAAACTAGCAAGGTCACCTTGGTTGAGACGTTGGTTTGCAACCGTCTGGTCACCCTTTTAGCCTCTCTTCATGAAGCCACTGTAGCATTTAAAATAACTTAGACAAACCGCCTTTTGTAATGCTTGAAGAAGTTTTTTTTTTTATGAACCACTTCTATTGTATATATAAAAGGGGAAACTGTCTGACTGACATATCAACGCACAGCTGAAACTACTAGGATTAGGAGCGAAATTTTGTACGAGGTTTCCTTTAATGACTTAGGCGAGCACTAAGAAAGGATTTTCAAAATTCACCCCCTAAGGGGATGAAGCGGGGGTCCAAAGTTTGTATGGAGAAACCTACATTTACGCGAGCAAAGCCGCGGGCATAAGCTAGTCTATATATATAAAAGTAGAAATTGACTGACGGACATATCAACGCTCAGCCCAAATTACTCTGACTAGGAGCGTGAAATTTTGCACAAGGTTTTCTTTCATGACCTCGACGCGCCTTAAGATTTAAAATTTACCCCCTAAGAGGATGAAACGGGGGTCCAAAATTTGTATGGAGAAACCTAGTTTCATGCGAGGGAATCCGCGGGCAGAAGTTAGTAACGAATAAAACCGGCCTGCATCTTGAGTGCGTTCACAAACATGTAAGTACCTACTAAAATTGTTACGGATGCAATTGTTATGAATTTTAAGTATGGTGAACAGCGCATCAAGTTATTACAAAACGACAAAGATTAATCGAAATTGAACTTTGACATGTACTTAATAGAAAATTGTTTGACGAAAGGAGGAGGGTTGATACGAGGCATTTTTCGTACATCACACACTCAAAATTAAAAGTTTCTGTTATAGTTAAAGATGTGTATTTTTTGTTTCAGTAACATTTAGATGATAAATAATATAATAAGTCAGTTACAGGGAATGTTTCGTCTTTTTTATACATTATTGTCGTATATTCAATATTAAAGTAATTATTTATGAAACAAGCGCTCGATGAACCATAAAGAACGTACCTTCCGCGAGTAACTTTTATTACGAATTTTACACTCGACTTCTCCGGTTCATTTTTGTCCAATTTAAAATAAGTCTGACACTGTTTTTTATTGGTGGCGACATTTTTATTTAATATGTAGGTAAACTTGGATAAATAGAGTAAATAAACACTAAAGAATTCTTAGTGAGAATCTCGTTGATAAGTAAAATAAAACCTGAAGAATCTTGTCACCAATACTACAGAGAATAAAAGTACTTATATATTTACATAATTATATACATATATTTAATATGATATATGCCTGCATTTCTGTTTTTTACGTACTCCATCCATCTTTTGTCGCCGGGCCCGGGCCGGGCTATGGACCAGGGTCCAAAGCGAGGGGGAATAGACGGTCTGTCCGTAAATGACCGGACATCCTCATGCCCCAGCCGCCGAGACCCCGACCCCCACAACCAGTTTTCGAAGTCGCGGGCTTGCGGACGATGAGTAATGGGTAGTACACTGTCTGGCCGTCCGGTAACCGTCCAGACCGAGCGCGTGTCGTTGAAGGCGCGTAGTGTTCCATGCGCGCCTCAAAGAGATGTCAGCAATATCGTAGCCCAATAGGGCCGATGACTGCTAAGGCCATGGGAAAACTTCTGAAAAGGATTGGTCCTTGAAAGCAAAGGGCAACTGATGGAACATAGGTGTGGTTATAATAAGTAAAATCTGACAAGCCCTCCTGCTCCGCTCTAGAGCGAGAGAAGTCATTAGATGATTTCGCAACTCATAAAAAAGAATCCGTCTTCCGTAGGTACATTTGGTTAAAAATATACACAGTCCTATTCACTAGATTTCTTTTAGAACAACACATTTTTATTGATCTATCTATCTACTAAAGTATAAATAAAACCATTTAAAATACATTCAACTGTTATCAAAAAACAAATTTTTTCGTCGCGAAATGCAGCACCGGCCTTGACGCTTCGTTCCTAAGTGGGTGACGATTAGTCGTTAGGATGTCAACAGATTGGTCGACTAATCGTAGCGACACGCGATTTCTTTGAAGTGTTTACTTGAGTGACGTTAATGAGAAGTGGGAATAGATATTAATTAAACGTATAAAATGAATAAGCTTATGATAACCCAAATTCCATTGTCCGGAACACATTCTGTTGAAGTACTTGAAGAAAATTTTAATTTCATTCTTCTTCAAAATAAAATTGATCACCCCATGATTAATAAAACTAACAAAAGAGAGTCCTACCTGTCATTACTTCAGATTTCCAGCCACTGAAGGCGTGGCTGGTGGACGACGAGCAATGGGTATGGCTCGCCGTCCAGCCGTCGGGTAACAGTCCGAAACGAGCTCGAGTCGTCGAGGGTGCGTAGTGTTCCACGCACGCCTTATGATATGTTAGAGATGTTAGCAAAAGCATAACCCAGCAGGGCCTAAGCCTACTGAGACCATGGGTTGGCTTTCAAAAGAGAAACCTAGAGACTCATGGCAAAGAAGGAATATAGCATAACTCGCGCACCGCCCTAGCGCGGGAGAAGCCATTGCATGATTTCCCACCTAAAAAAACCGGTCATTACTTTTACGGTTTCATCTGAAAATAAGCGGCCCAATTAACTACTCAATAATAACTGCTTTTCACAGAAACATTGATAAAAAGATCCTCACGCTACAAGGTCTTACTTTATTATAAAAATTAATTAGGGCACACAAAAAACGCAAAATCGCTGCAACAGATGTCTGTATGATGGCGCTGACGTTTTTTCTCGTCAAATGCAACGTTGACCTTGGATCCTAAGTGGGTGGCGAACAGCTTAGGAACTCGACAGACTGGCCTTAAGTGGTTCCGACAGATGGTAAACACTTTTACTGGCACATTTTTTGTTGATTTTCTTTTATGAATGAACTGTCTGGCGAGTCTTTAGTTTATTTGTACTTAAGTGGCGCGATGGTGATTAGAGACACGCCATTCATTTAATTCGAACGTTTATAAATAGGTATTGAGCTCATACAAAAATGAATTTGTAATTTGAGCCTGATTTCATACAATACAGATGCTGCTGTACATTTTTATAATTAGTAAAGTTGATGAAAGGTATATTGACTGCCTTTTAACTCTCTTTTAATATCCAGCACTTACCTATTTTAAAATTATACATCACTAGCTTCTGCCAGCGGCTTCGCTCGCATAAATGTTGAAAATATATAGCTTAGGCAACTTAGTAAAAAATAATATAACTATCGACTGGTGAATTTTTTTTTTTTAGATTCAGTAGTTTTTGAGTTTATTTATTAGATACAAACAAAAATACAAATATACAAATCTTTCCTCTTTATAATATTGGTACAGATGAGTTTCTTTGTGTAGGGGAATACTCAAAATTTTACGCTCTTACGTATACTTTTTTGCTCATATATATGATTTGTAGGTTTTTTTATAGGACTCGTAGCATTTTTAAGTTCAGTGTGTATGCTCTTTTAGCCGCGCGTGTGAATGGCGCAAATACATATTTTCGTCCTGTCGCTCTGAGTGGCAAGTGTGACCTACGATTACTAAGGGCTGTCACAACCATTTTAAAATGAGTTAATAAATAATAATTTTTATTTTTAACAGACTTTTTAATATATCTTGTCGCCCGCATAGTCAGCTAATATAATGTTTCCACTGCTAGGACTCAGGCCTTTTCTGTAAAAGAAAAAATGACCCTTAAACCACCACGCGGGCCCAGTGCGGATTACTGTATGTCGCCCCAATGAAAACTGAGTAAGTAGGAAAAAAAAAGTGAGCGTAAATGATATTCTTTGAAGGCAAAAGATACATTTTAACTACAGTGTAAGTAAAATAGAAGGACCAATTAAAAGAGAGCAAAAAAAAAGGTATAAATGTTTCTAAAATGAACTTTACACTAAACACAAAAGAATAGAATTTTGAATACCACTTGTACCTGTTTTTCATTCGGAGATATGTAAATGGGCTTTTTATCGCTTTAAATGAATTTACATGAGCACTTGAGGTATTACAATAATTGTCAAATTGATAATCCTTTTATTTCTACAAATTAGTTCTACAAACACGTTTACCCCTTGTGTAGGCTTACTGACGATTCGGACACAGTGTCCGAATTGACACAATTTCATTTTAATATTTTTAACACTGTCTATTCGGACGGACACTGTTTAGTACAGTTAGATAAAAAGCTTTAAAATATAATATTAAAGGAAAAAAGCGTTAACAGAACTATTTTAGTAACTTCGGGTAATAAATCTCTTTATATTATATTTTAAGACTTTTTATCTGACTGTACTAAATAGCTTCAATAAAGATGGTGTCGGAATTGCCAGTGTAAAAATATTGAAAATAAAATGTGTCGATCCGGACACTGTGTCCGAATATATTTGGTCCGATTCGGCAATAGTTCCTCTTGTAAGCGTGCGTCGTTCGACAACCCTACCCGGTTTACAACGCCATGTTGTGTGAGTCACCGACAGAAATACGCGATAACAACGCGTCCTTACGTTTGAGTGCATTTTAGTTTTGTTTCACTGTTCATTTATACACTGGGAATGTTAAGTGTCAGTTATCAAAGGTTTTTATTTTATTTTAATATGGAATTCATTTTTTACTAGAGTAAAAATTCGAGGCCCTTGGCTTCGTATATTTTAACGTACCGTATCAAAAGGGTAAAACGAAACCCTATTTATAAGATTTCGCTGTCCGTTTATCTGGCACCGGGCTGTATCTCATGAACCATGATAGACGGTAATTGTTAAAAAAATTAATATCTCCGGTTGCCTTCGTGCGATATGACCAGCCCACGCCTGCTTCTGCCTAACTGTTGGTTCTTCAACACCCGCAAATTTTAATTAAAAATGACTAATTATCATGACACAACGCAAAATCTGCTAACATCACAGTTTGTTACCTCAGTCTTCACTGCCCATTCATAATTTAAAACCAAGTTATAATTGCCTCCAGAAATAAATACTCTTTGATACTATGTCTGAAGCCATTAAAAAGGTGATCTATCATAAAAGAACTATCTTATAAACAGTCTTAATTGATCACACTAAGCTATTAATTATAAAGTAAACAAACGAAGTGTATGGTTTATAATTAATCAGGGGCATGGGCTATTTATATTGGCTTTGTAGGTACATCGTAAGGTCTGCTCACACCGCCACACAAACGATACAATAAGTTTACTATACCCCATTCGCGTTAAGATATGACATTTGAACAAACTTTTTTTTTACTGTCCGTTCTACTGATTTACGGTAGCGTCCGTAGCAAAAAACTTGCAAAAAATAACATTTGTTGTATGCGAGCCTCTTAACTACTTTTTTCTGTTTTTTTTTTTTTGTATTTGTTGGTATAGTTGCAATAGAAATACATCATCTATGAAAATTATAACTAGACAGTTAAAATCATACAACCTGGTTCATGAGATAATACTTGGTGACAGACGGACGGACAGCGAGTCTTAGTTATAGGGTCCCGTTTTATCCTTTGTGTACGGATTATGGAACCCTAAAAAAATGGAAAAGTGTACCTTTTTAGAAGAAAATAAAGTTCTACATCGTATGGCTATTACATATTAACGCTTAGCGTCGCGTCACGTCTCGATGTGAGCAGACCCTAACAAGTGTCTATGTGAGTCATCAACCAGATAGTAACTTCAATGGATGTGTTGCTAGTGACGTCATCGCTTTAAAGAGCACCTACAAACAAGCGCACGGACCTATCGTAAACGTTATACGATACCCATATTACCTTTAGAGATAGCTGAGGCCCTACCACGCGCGATCCATTTTACGACCTAAAATGAACTGTTAAAGGAGTGGAGCGTATGTAGGGTGTAGTATAGCTCAATCCCTCTTTCTCGCTCGCGCGCCAGGCATTCTAACACGTCATGTATTCAGCAATTTTTAAAATACTTAGGCCATTTTTTATCATAAAATAACTAAGAATTATTTTAGGACTAGCTGATCCTGCGAACGTCATACCGCCTAATAGTAAGGATAACGCCATCTATTGGCATTACCAAAACAGCATAATTCATTTTATAATGACATTTTAATTAGAAATGGCATTGTATTGTTGGGATTAATAGGTGGACACCAAAGCAAACACGGTTTTAAGGATTTGAAATAATAACTATTTATTAATCCTTTACTTTATATTGGAAGGTGTGTTTCAGTAATATTAAGTGAGACCTGTGCTTCTAAGCAAGGCCAAAGGAATACAGTCACTGTAACTATACTAGGGAATTCAGTCAAGTGCTGACAAGGGGCTCAGACCAATTAAATACAATATTTATTGGTTAGAAAGAGAAAGATATACATAGTGTTGAAGTAGGATGGATTTGTTTTTGTTATATTCCAACAGTATTCAGGTCTTATTTTCTTCATTTTTTTTCCTTTTTTTCTCACCGTTTAATCCTTCGCTGGACTATATCGAATATTTCAAAACCAAAAAAATTATTAGCCAAATCGGCCCAGCCGTTTTTGAGATTTAGCGAGACTAACGAACAGCTATTTATTTATATATATATATAGAAAGGTTACTTATCTTGATAAATGCTGTATAAATCTTGATTACGTATAGGTATAGCTTACATATATAGCTCCATCCCTTTAACATTTCAGTTTAGGTCGTCATAAGAGCTCGTGGTAGGGCCTCAGACGTTTCCCAACGCTTTTTCTGTACCAATTACAGCCGCACCAGAAGTTTCATTAAGACTGACATTCGCGCGCTTTGAAGCAAGTTCTGCAGAGACCTTAATAGGGCTTTCAAACTTCGTGTTACTTGTCCAATCAGATGAGAACTCGGATTTAGTTCCCTTGTTGGCTATGCGGATTAGCCGGTCGGCTTATTGGCCTAATCTACTGGCTTTATGCAGTGGCGTAGCTGGGAGACTAACGGCCCTGAAGCAAAAAAATCTAGGCCCCTTTTTTACAAGTTTTTATTTAGTTTCACCTGTCTCGATTTTTGTGTCTGTAATCAAATCTTGCAAATTAAATTTGGTCCACTTCCCGGTTACCGATTGAGCTGAAATTTTGCATGCATGTGTAAATCAGATGACAATGCAAAATTATTATGACATGGAGCTGATCTGATGATGGAACCGGAAGGTGGCCATAGGAACTCTATCGTGTTTGAACTTTTTGGAATGGTATTGATGAGTATTAATTATATACGTATATACGCCGCGCTATAAAATCTTGCTATGAAAAATGAATTCATTGAAAACTTGTTTATGTAGGTAATCATTGAATCAGCCATGTCAGACTTTTACAGACGAAAACGAGTTGCCATGATTAGTGTTTCAACCTATTTTATTTAGATTTCGAATACTCTGTAAATTGTATTGTGTACATGATCTCTAAATAGTAATAAAACGAGCGTGCAGATAAAAACGTGACGCTCGTCATTTCTCGGCTCCCTAATCTATACATACTATACATACATACTATACATATATCTATACTAATAAAAATGTATTAGTTTGCACTGTGCGTAAAGTAGGTGTCTAGAGTTTTCTAAAAATAATAATTGTATTATTTTTTATTTTAAGTAGTTTCAGATGACTATGAGGTCAATGGCCGCTGGCATTGTTACAAGATACCAACCATGACGTCTGCAGGGTTTCGCTGACTAATTTGATTTGAACCTGCCTAATGGTAGTAGGTCAAATGGTTAAACATCTAACACCTGTTCAAGATCTGGGTTTGTAAATGCATTTACGGTTTAAGTGCACAGTGAAATACATCTGCTGATCTATTCAACCATTACTGAAAATAAGCCTGAAGCCTTTTATAACCTCGAACAATATCGCCTTCTTCTGCAAAGCAATATTACTAGTGCACTAGCTTCTGACGTTTTATAAGTGCCCATGTAGGCCTATGTGAAATAAAAAACTTTGACTTTGACTAGCGAAGGAGGCGGCCGCACGCGTGTGGGAACAGACTTATTTACGCCCCGGCCGCCGGGATCCCCCAATATCCAACCACCGTAGGCGTCAGCTTGCGGACGGCGAGCAACGGGCAGCTCCGATCGTTCAGACCGAGCCCGAATCGTCGACGGCGCGTAATGTTCCACGCGCGCATCAAGGTGATGTTAGCAAACCGTAGGGGCCCAGCAGGGTCGAAGGCTACTGGGGCCATAGGTTGTACAAATGAGAACCCCAGAGTCCTCAAAGAAGGAACATAGGACAACGTTGGAAAACCCACGTTTTAGTCAGTAAAAGTTTGACACATTCTGCCCTAGAGCGGGAAAAATCATTGGATGATTCCCCACCTAAAAAAAACTTCGAACAATATGATCTACACTAAACACTGCTTATTTCGACAACGAACAGTAAAATTATCGCCAATTACGGCTTCACTACAAAATGGTTTCTAACTCTAACTCATGACCTCTTTCCACCAAATCGGTTAAACGCTAGTGAAATCGATTTTCAATGATGAAAAAATGACCAGTTTTTGTCCAGTAAAGTATTGTGGATCGCACACAATGGAATCTTTTGTCCGGCCTGGCACACTGAGTCGGATTTGAATAGACGGCGAAAAATAATTAGAGTATTATTTGGATTCAGTTGTTTTTTTTTTAAAAAAAAAACAGGTTACGGTATGAATATAAGTGATCAACATGATGATATGTGTATTGGTTTCGGAAATATTCAAAAGAGTTTACCGTGCGCTTAGAACGCAAAGGGCAGCAGAAGGACAAAAGGGGTTTTGGCTAGTAAAAGTCTGACACGCCCTTTTGCTCCAACTTACAGCGAGATGAAACACTTGACAAAATTCCACCTCAAAAAAAAGTGTACGGGAATATTAATTCATTTATACTCGATTCGAATTAAGAAAATGCGTTGGTCGCATGATAAGTGACGGCTACAGTAAATTGTTGTTATTGTAACCACTTCTTTGCTTTTAATGCCATCCTTATGCCTACGGAATAGAAGTTGAAATCGATTGAACGGACAGTAAAAAAGATTGGTTTAAAATGGTGAATCTTACTCGGAACTAGCTAACAAACTAACTTTGGACCCCCGGTTTCATCCCTTTAGGGGTTGAATTTTGGAAAATCCTTTCATTATGCTCCCCTATGCAATAAAAGGAAACCTTATGCAAAATTACACGCTCCTAGTCTCTATAGTTTCGACTGTGAATTGATATGTAAGTCAGTCAGTTTCTTCTTTTATAAATATACTAGCTGACTCGGCGAACTTCGTACCGCCTAATAATGTGATAAATGAAGAACCGCTCGACCGATTTTGTGCAAACTTCACATAAACCATCTACTAAATAGTCAGAACAAAGCCTAAATATTTGGTTTGGATAGGTGAGCTCGTTCTTGAGTTATAAAATTACAACGAAAAGTGGCATTGATTTTTATATATATAGATAGATAGATGAAGTATAGGTAATAATCACAAATATATATGTTATTTTACGTGAACAAAAACGTAACGTTTGCAAATAAATTGTGACTAGTCGTTCATAAAATATATTCTGTATGTACAGCTTAACAAATTCTTTAAATCATCGTTGGAATACCCTTTGTTCGTTCTGACTATTTACATCAAATGTTGTATTTGACCAGGCATTAAAGTAATCTCTATTAATATATCATAGATCATAATGAATAGTAACTAGGTAGCCAGGCCTTTCCGTATTTTACCGGATATATTTTGGAGTGTATGCATGGGAATTGAATTAATTCCGCCATCTCCTTTGTATCGTTTTTGAAACCTCTACGATCCGGACTAAGCGTTTTGCCTCGACGTTTATACCGCGTACATCGAAGGACTGGAACAATTTGCGTGCTGCAGTTTTCCCGTTCGCTTATAATTTAGCTGTGTTCAAGCGTAGAATGAATAGGCTCTTAATAAACTAGTGCGCCTCATCTTGATGGTTAGGCGCACTAATGCGTCTCTGCTTACCACACCTGCTTACTCAGTTGGGATCACAGTCAAGCCCTAGCTTATAAAAATTAAAAAAAATGTATAAACTTTTACTCCATCATTGTTAATGTAATTTCAATATCAATCAATTGGGATAAAAACCTCTTTTTTAGCCTTTACTGTCTCGCTACTGGGCAAAGACCTCCTCAAGTTTTTCCAGGAATTATTTTCTTTTTCTCCACGAGAGGTGTTAGATTAGCGGGCATAATCTATCATGATTATATTATATTATTTTATTATTATATTAACGACTGATATCACAAGTCTTCCTCTTGATGCATTGACGTAAGTCGGATCTTATACATATGTCTAGCAATTTACGGCTTACCTTTCTTTGTTATTGTTCGTCAGGTCATTGAGCTCCTTAGTAGTCTTGATTTAAGCTACACGTATACCGACAAATACTTGCACTGACTGGGCAGGTTCACTCAAATCTGTGTGTTTCTTTCCTCAAAAGACCATTTCAGATACTAAACTGTATGCTTCTCATATAATTTTGAATATGAACTTAAAAAGACACTGGCTTCGAGTTTCGATGTTCGAAGAAAGAGGGATGAGCTATACACTCTTTAAAGTTCTATCCCTTTAAATGTTCAATTTAGGTTAAAGTCAAAGTCAAATCTTTATTGCAGAACACAATACAATAACTTAAACATTTCTGGATGTCATTTGAATGCTCTAGTTAATTGTGTTTTACCAAATTAAGCATGCAAAATTGGTCGTCAAATGGATTGCTCTAAGAGCACGGCAGGTCCTGTCTTCCTTAGACCTTTATAAACATAATCTTTTAATGGAATTACTATCTCATATTAAAATAATCTCCCAGCCAACAGCTAAGGTTTATTTTCCCTAAGGAACGGATCATAATAATAAAATAAACCATCTGGTTTTCTTTCTTACTTGATTGATGAGTTTGTAACGGGGTCCTATTCTTAACAAAATATGCAACGTGTTACTAAAGAAATGCGAATCTAACGAATAGTTATTCTGAATTGATGTGGCAGCAATGACATTATAGTTTTATCATTTTTGTCCCAGAATTTGACAAAAAATATGCTGTTTAACAAAATTAATTGGGTACCAAATAACTAAAAGAATATATACAGTTAATTTGTCATTCTGGGTACGAATAAAAAAAATATGTTTTTTTAATTAACATTATCTAGTGCTTGACTGCGATCCCACCTGATGGTAAACAGTGATGCCATCGTTAATGGTGAAGAACATTAGTTCATTGAGAGCCTATTCTCTCTAGCTTTGAAGACACCGAAATTATAATCTGATGGAAAGACTGATATCATATGATTCAGAATACGAAATTTTTTATACAAGTGGAGAAAGTTTGTAATTGCGATAATGGCGGATTCGCCCGAGCCTTAGGCGAGAGTGTTATGGAACTAAGGTATACAGTGACAAATTTCCACGTGGATCAAACGACGTTCTTCAATAATAAAATTGTGGTGAGGAGAGCACGGTTACTTTTCCGCACTAGGGCGAAAAATAAACAAAGTAAATTGCGTTCCTAAAAACGGTAGGGATAAGACTGGGTTTTCGAGTAAGTGTGTTGAAAATATAATTTACTTGACTGAATAACTATTTGATTTTTCTTTTGGTAAGTTGACATTATTATTTTCAGCTGTTTTAGCTTGACAGTTATCTAAATCAATGTCACTTTGGATAATAATCCCTTTAATAACCATTAATAACATAACAGCATCAATCACCTTTGATTTATTTCGTCCCATTACTCTCTTCTGTAATGTGATCGTGAATTCGAGCCCCAATTGAATCAAAGTCTAGCTATCTAGCTATATCTGCTAAATTGTATTTTGAGACTATGGAAACGGCTAGATAATTTATCTCTGATATTACTCTATTTAAGATGACATGAGAAGTATTTTTTTTTTCCTAATACAGTAGACCAAAAACATTATTAAAATATCACCGGACCTAAGATTCACAACACAAAATATATTAAAAAGACGAAATACGAACATTGTGATAAAATATAATCTAGCCTAGAAAAGTGGCCCATATTTCAAAGCCACACGATAATCCATATCAGAAATATACATTTCAAATGAATTATGAGTCCTAGTTACTTGATCAAGTGAATGATTATAATTATTATTCATAATTATTATAACATTCTTCTGTAATATTGCTCAGTGCCGTAACCATGACGGTGCTTTGGTATAAGGCGCAGACCCTGATGGGGTGCAAAAATATTTTTCATTAAAAGGAGGCTACTGTTTCTCGTTCCATCTCGCGCCATAGTACCTTGGCCTGAACCAGGATTTGGTGGTCATCCACTATTGATCGCACTCACAAGGACGCGGGGGGGTTCGCCCAAGTGGAGCAAACTTCCACCATATGCTTCATATGTGCTCCGAACGACCCTCACAAAAGTGACACCCGAGCGTTTTTTCCTGTCAGATCCGGACAGGTTCATAACCGTTGAAAACCTGTGTCACGCGGATTAAACTTACCCAGCTCGAACTGTTTTAGGGCCGCAGTTGTAGAAACTGGCATCGGGCGCAGAAAAGGCTGATTACGGCACTAGCATTGCTCGTATCTAATCGTGCGTTCTATAATTTTATTGCACAGAACTCGGGAGTATTATTGGCTAGGTTTGTCGGCTTTAGGTACTGGAATGCAATGATATCGTAGGTCGTGTTCCAGGCACAATGGCTGAAATACAGCGTATAATAAAGTCGAGGAAAGTTCGTTATTTGAAATTGAAAATATAACTGGATACAGTGTTGTCGTATTCAATTTTAGAGTATTAAATATGTTATTGCTGCTGTAATGTTTGGATGATATTGTCGATAAGTTTATTATTTACTAGCTTTTCCCAGCAGCTTCGCCCGCGTGTTATTAGGTTTCTCAATCTTTCCTTTAGCTCGTTTAGGTCATAAAAGAAAGCCTCGTGCAAAATTTCACACTCTAAGTCCCAGTAGTTTTGGCTGTGCGTTGAATACATCAGTCAGTCAGTTTCTCCTTTTATATACGTATATAGATTTGTATTTCAGTTATCTCTATATATTTTTTATTAATGACTTGCTACGCTACGGCCTTCATCCACGTGCTTGTAGAAAATTATGCTAAATTAACATACTACCAGATTTTTTTCTAAAGCGGTCTACCTGTTTGTCAAATTTTATGTATATCCCTTCAGCCGTTTGAGTGTCAAATAAAAACCATACACGCACATACATACTTTGCTTTGAAATATCCGTGTGATGGTCATACATATAATATTGAACAGGACTCCTATCTTCTTAAATTTTTATTTTTTTAGTGTCCATACGTGAGGACTTGTAATTGGCTTTCCAATGATTACGGTTTTCTATTTTTGTCTGGTTTTATTAGCTGTAAGTTCTCCATGTACTAAATAAATAAATAAAATTATTTTGCCGTAATTACCACAAACATAGCTCACTGGACACAATTCGCATTTGCATAGATATTAGAGCGTGTTTTTTGCGCTAATCGGGGACTGAACTAGCTTCCCTAAGACTAATTGCCTCGTTAGTCTAGTAATCTAGGTCATCTAGAGATATCTGGGGCTTAGTCAAAGAGTATAATAGATGGATGTGTTATGTGTAGACTAGTGGAGAATTTAGTTCTTCATTAGTAGGAACGAGTATCATAATATGTATTTTTGAAAGGGTTGTTCCTTAGGGTTTCGTACCCGAAGGGCGAAAACGGGACCCCATTTCTAAGATTCCACTGTCCGTCTATCTGTCACCAGGCTGTATCTCATCAACCGAAATAGCTAGACAGTTGAGATGATGTATTTCTGTTGCCACTATGACAACAATAAACATAATAAAATAAATATTGAAGTGGGGCTCCCGTACACCAAATGTGTTTTTTTTTGCCGTTTTTTGCTACGAACGGTAAGGTACCCTTCGTGCGCGAGTCCGACTCGCACTTGGCCGTTTTTTTTAGTGATTTTGTTTTTAAATTGGCAATAGTTTTTCTGGTGACTGCCAATTTAATATTTCGTAGGTTAGGTTATTTTAGATTTGCGGTTAGTACATTTTGCCATTTTACAATGAATAGAACTTTGGAACAATACTTACAAATTGTACAAAATTTTGAAAATCATCGTTCATTTTGCTAAAGCTAATGCGTGTTGCGTCCATTACGGTCGACATAATCGTATATTACTAATGAAGACTCACATCATAATGTGAGTTAACAAATCATTTATAATAGAAGCGACAAGAAATATGTAACTAAGTTTTATGTAACTCATAATATCATATAAAAGAGTGTCCGTGGAGTATTTTGCACGTTCTTCTCCATAGAGATCTATGCTTTTGAACGTGGAATTTTACTTCCCTTTTTTTTTGACTGACCTACATTTTGACAATTCAAAAGTGCCTGTAAAGGGTCTATTTGAAAAATTGTTATAAACCAGTACTTGACTGCGGTCCCACCTGATGGTAAGCAGTGATGCAATCATTGATGGTGAGGTGCACTAGTTTACTAAGAGCCAATTCACTCTAGTCTTGAAAACACCTAAATTATAGAAACTTAATGAACTTACCCAAAGTTATAGTTACTGAACAACGATTTCCTTTTATTACGTGGAAAATCACTAAATAAGTTTTCCTTCTCTGGTTGGAGCGAGAAGGAGTGACAGACTTTTACTGTTTAAGAAGGAACAGGTTTCTTTCAGTTGCCATTTAAAAAGGCCACAGTAACTGTTTCGAACCGTAATCCTGGCAGGCGTCAGCTCCAACGGGCCCTATCGATCTTGCTGACATCTCTTTGAGGCTCGTATGGAACCGTTGGAAATGACGCACGGTTATTTTATATTTTTGATGAAGTGTTATTTTAACCAGTCTAAAAATTAATTAATTCTAATAAAATACTAAAACAAGAAAAATAAATAAACTCCTAGTTAAAATATGTCGTCAAAAATTCCTCCGCATCGCTGTCGACTGAAAGTGTACCCTAAAGACTGTCGGCATTGCCACGTGGTATGGTAATGCTTGGTCTCTGACCGAGTTAAAAGCCAGCCCTTAGGTCACGCATAGTGTCTACTAGGCGTTTGGATAATTCTTTGAATTTTAACCCCAAATGGCCCCAAAATGTGCCGCGGCACCAGCACAGCATGACGAGCTAGGAAGACGGGATAGCGCAAGACCTCGACACAGGTAGCGTCCCACACTAAAGGTCTATTTAATAAATTGATTTATAGATTATTTTAAAAATAGACGTTGAAATATTTTTCAAGCGAGTTGTAGATTTACTTAAAAGCTAGATTTCCCTGTAAAACATTTAGATGTCAACATTGAAATTTGCCATAATAGCATAAGTGCTACTTATGCCTCCGACCGTAACCTAATGCATAACATTAGCCCACTGTTACCATTCACATAACATTTAGAACCGATAACATTACTCTGGAGCGTTGAAACCACAGAGCATAGAGCGACAGCGACTAGAGCTCCCATTTTTTTTTAATGTTGTATTGCAATCTGTCAAATAGATATTCAGCAATATTTTTAATAATGCAACAGATTTGTACGCAGGCTGTCCAGTGACTGCCCCGTTTATTCTTATAGCCTCCTAAATGAGGTCTTGAGGAATCTTTTACTTTAGAGCCGCCATTTTAAAAAAGTATTTATGGTCACGCACTGAGCACAGTATCGGGGGACCTTAAAAGACGTGTTAAAATATCAAGCATGCGAACGAAAAAGAGGGATGGAGCTATACACACACGTACACCCTATGTAGGTCCATTTCTTTAACAGTTCAGTTTAGGTCGTCAAATGAATCGCGTTATGAGCTCGTTGTAGGGTCTCAGGCTGTCGTAATTCAGTCGAAAGACGTCCACTGTTGGACATAGGTCTCCCCAAGTGTCGCCACAATGAACGGTCCTGTTCGTCTCGCATCTATCGGATTCCCGCAACTCTTACCAAGTCATCGGTCCACCTTGTAGGAGGCAATCTAACGTTACGTCTTCCCGTACGTGGTCGCCATCCCAGAATCTTTCGTCCCCATCGACCATCTGTTCTGCGAGCAATGTGCCCTGCCCACTGCCACTTAAGTTTAGCGATTCTTCGTGCTGTCGGTGAACTTTGTTCTCTTGCGGATATCCTTATTCCTGATTCGATCACGCAAGGAAACTCCGAGCATCGCCCTTTCCATTGAGGCCCATTGTAAGCTACCACATTTCGGAGCCATATGTCATCACTGGCAACACACACTGGCCATAGCCATGGTGAAAATAAGGTAGATTCTTAAAACATCTGTGTAGCGTTGCCAGGCATCCGGACAAAGCTGGACACAGACAAGCATTTTGGTTGCGTGTCCGGCTAAATTAGTCGGTGTCGGGCCAGTCCGGCTTTTGTTAGGCTTTTTAAATTGGACCATTATTTTTTTGTATTTCTTCGTTTCCGTTCCTTCCCTTTACCTTGTATCGTGCAAGCGACTGGACTGGCACTGTAACCGCAATTGCAAATTGCAAAAGTTAACTACAATTACATTTTTTTTTTATCAATGGTAGGCTCGCGTTTGTCCATCATCTCACCTGATGGTAAACGATGGTAATTGATATTGTAGTGTATTATTAATATAACATAATAATAAAGAAGACCGATTCATTCAATTTTATTGTTCTTTCACCATTTGCGGTCCCGACAGATGTTGTCTTGCCCGAAAATTAACTTTCTTTTTTGTTTTTAACGTTAAAAATTTCAGAACCCAATTGTATTTTCAAACCATGCAGAGGCCAACTCAAATATTTACACAACATTTCATTCAAATCGGTGTCAAGCCGTTTAGGAGAAGTTAAGGTGCCAAAAATGAGTACAGAAGAATTTAAAGATTGTATGATAAAAAAGACTTGTTTTACTTTAAAGAAAAATTATATATAATGTAAAGGAGGTCCGACCTTTTTATCCAAATTTCTGGCTAAATTAACTGGTCTGTTCGGCTTTTCAGTTTTAAAACCTGGCTACCCTATTTGTAGCCCGTCAGAATTACAAAAAATATTCGACGAGTATACATATTTCTTATTTTGACACGTAGGTACACAAAATTGAAGACGATTCAAATAGTTGAAATTTCGCGAGACTTTACATTTTATTAAATTTTTTATTTATAAATGACGTCACAAACTCCCATTCTGAAACTTTAATGCGTTTTATTTTTGCCAATCTGTATTGACTTTACTGAAGCAGATAAAACACGTGTTGAATACTAAATACCGTGTACATACTAATAATATTAGTGTCTTTACCTATGAAATGGTCGTTTTATGAAACTATGAACGGTAATATCTTCAGACTGACTTGGAATTAGAAGTTGGAATAAAAATTATATTTAAGGCATATTTTTCCCTTTTTAAAATTAGTATTACAATTTTTGTTTGGTTAGTTTTCTCTGTATTGGGGTCGGTCACAAGCGGTGCGCAAAATTAATGACATAGGTTATATGAACATAGCGCAAACGGAAAGATTTTTTTTTATCCAATAGTCATTCTATTGTCATTGGCCGGGGCTATGATATACGAAGTGTTGCCAATGGCGTCTCTAGAAGAGGCCATCTCTGTGGTGGAAACACTAGAAACTGAGAAAGGCGGTTGTGAAAGCCACTCGAGCGCAGCGGAAAGACGATTGGTATGTAGTGTGACCAGGTGCCAGGCTAACTGGGAACTAGTTTAGAAATTATTATAATTAGATTTTATTTGTTTTGCGCACTGTGCACTTTTAGAAATTGTATTGGTTGCATATTTGTTTTTTTTTTTGTCCATCTTTGTTCGGTGATTGAAGTCGGTAAGTTTAATTCAACGCTATCGGAAATATTTCTTTTAAAAACTGTATAAAATATAATACATTTTTCATACAGGATGTAAAAAATCCAGTGTTCTACTATGTCTATAAAAAAAATCCATATTTTTGTTGGAAAGTAAAAATGTACAGTTCTAAAAAACCAAATATATCATCATCAATTTCTATGATAGATTTACATCATTTCTAACTATCTTCACTGCGGCCATTTGAGAAATGTGTAAGAGCATTGGTTCTAAAATACCTATTTAATAGTAGGGTAATTAAGAAGCATTTGTATTACACTTATTTCTTGAATGGCAGAAGTAGTAGAGAATGTGCCAATTTAAACATAATCTGCCTTATAAATAATCCCACTGCTGGAACTCAGGCCTAAAAGAGAATGGGCCGTAACCCACAACGCGAGCCCAGTGCAAGTGTGGTGAATGTCACATGTCTTCAATTTTTTTTGTTCTAGGACATGTCTGTTTCCCTGAGTTGAATAAATTTCACAAAGTGCCTGACTGAATTTGAACTGATCATTTCCACTGGACCACAACTGCTCCATAAAAATAAGAACATATTATTTCCATTACCTAAATACACTTTCCCTAAACATAATCATTGAACAATTTAAATAAAGACCCAGATGTATAAATGATACGGGAAAGTACGTAAAGTTAAAGTTTTATTTCTATTCACACCTACGTTCCTATTCACCACGTTTGACGGTATTGGCTGTAAAAATTTATTGTAGTCTCCAGATATGTATTGCACGTGCTTTACTGATTGAGGCTGGTCGAAGGACAGCTATCAGGAAACGAAAACGCAGTGCGTGAACTAGTAAGCCGATATTGATTTATATTTAATTATCAAGTGTACACATATAGGGACACATTACTATTCAAAATTATGCATCGCTTTCAGGAATTAATACAGCAATTACTACTAAAATTATCTGTTTTAATAACCTATCTACAAAGCTACTCATTTCACTGCCACACATTATGACACAAAGCACTTGTACTTCACACTAGCCCATGTCAAATAACCACAATTCATTAAAATAGCGAAATAATGCGACATTTAATAAATGCAATATGTTTTCTGCCACTGCGAAATAAATGTAAATTGCTTAAAACAAAACTGCGAATTCGAATGCTCTTTTGTAACATAATTGCTGCGAATTTTAACAGAACTGTTAACCATTTTTTTTTGAAATGCGAATGTAAAATGATTTTATGAAATACGTTTATGATTTTATTTCTCTTTAGTTGGGTTGTGGTTAAATTGTGTTTGACAACGATGATCGTTGGTGCTTGCATAATAATTTTTGTAGTATTCATTTGTTTAATTAAGTGTAATTTTATTAGTGCTGATGCTGTGTGTGTTTTATTTTATAGCTATTTTGTTGGCATTTTGGCTTTTTTTTTTGAAGTCGGAAAATATCCCATGAATTCTCCTGCTTAATGTGCGTGTCGGACTTTAACTAACTAAAACCACACCTGTGTTCTTGATTTGCCCTTTGCGTTATAGGATTATGGATTTCCTTTGAGTTTACGTTTTCATTGTTATAAATTGAGCTCACTAAAATACCTAATGTCTGAACTTCAAAAGAGACTGTGATCTCTTAGTTTAGTTGGAGTTTCATCTCAGAGTAGTGAGATAACAAACACCGACTGTGAATTATTGACCATTTAACGCGTAAAGTTGTTTATTTAAACCAATTTATATAAATACATATCATTTTTTGTATAATACTATTTACTTCGAAAATATTCCTTGGATAGTAATGATATCTCTTGAATATGGCAACGGATAGACACCACATTTATATGACAGTATTGCCCCTTATATTTAGGGCGCCTTGAAATTAGTCGCAAATTACCGCGCGACGGCAGCGCGGCTGCAGCGCTGCCGATGCCGTCGCTCAGCCCTTCTCGGCTGATTTGAAGGCGCCCTTATGATTTTTGACATTTATTATTCTCAAAAAATGCACATCACCACAACGGCGGGTAACCGCCGGAAAATGTAAAAAGAATCGTATTCACGCACACGAATACGATACTCTTTACCTTTTCCATCTACCACGCATTAAACATGCCACAAATATGCGCACAGTGGTCGCGTGATCATTCAAGTTTGGCAATAAATTGCATAAATTATAATAATTAATGAAGTAGCTACCTATAGATCCTGGTCAAACATACCCTAACCAAACACTGGCAAATGGCATGCAGGACCAAATTGAATTATTTAGTGGAGCTCTGTAAAATAGGTAGGTACTTACGTTTAATCTAATCAAATATTAGAAAAAAACTTTTAACATAGGTACGTACAAAGCGTTTGGGGACCACGTTCATTATGCGAACAGCTAAAAAGTGGAATTTTCTGCTAGTGTCTGTTTCTGATAGCTAAAGCCTAGGGGTTGTTAAGTCAAGAGTGAATAGTTTACTTCTAGGCAAGCGTGCTCCATCGTCGGCCACATCATCGCTTACCATCAGATGAAATCACGGATATAATTTATCAAAGTCGTACGCAGTCATCTTTTTTGGTGTGGGGAATTATCAAAAAACTTCATATTCCTTCAGTTCCGGGAACGACCGCGGTGAGCGCATACATTTTTGCTGACATCTCTTTGAGGCAAGGGCCAACGCCTGCCGAGGCTGCGGATTGTTCGAAGGTAACTCCTTCCTCCTCCTTCCAAAGCCCTCACACTAAAGGACAAATGAAGGCATACTGTGGGGTTTGTTATTAAAGGACTGACACTCCCTTCCGGTCCACCAAGAGGAAGAAGTTATATATATAATGATTGCCACGGTGACTCTCTAGAACGAACCCGCGGGACATTGTAAGCAGTGCTGCGTTCAAGTGCCATAGCTAAACTGTAGCACAGTAGGCCTAAGTAATATAAATAGGTACTGCAAAAATGTAGGGCATCGCTATAAAAAAATACTCAACAGTGCCCGGATAACGATAATAAGCTGAGCCTAACCGATAAGGGGACAAGGCGAACGCCATTTGCCGGGTTGTGTTTTAAGTTAAAAGAAGGTATTTTGTTAAAATACACAACACTTAGATGCAGAGACTGAGAGCGAAACTGGATTGATGGAGTGTTAGACGGATTTGGTCTGTACGTACGAAAGTCCGTGTCCAATTTGGTCCGCCGTACCAAGTTGGTGCGTGTTTTAACACTAATAAAGTGATAGAATATAGAACGCTGGGAATATATTATGATAATATTAAGTTAGTACTCTAGTCTAAAATCCAAAATGTTTGACCTTGCTCTTAACCTTTTGAGTTAGTTAGTTTAGAGACACAATAGAAAGACAATGACAGAGCGAACGCCGGCATTCGCTCGGGGTTTAATTAACTAAAATTAGAATATTACGGTCTAGGTAATCTTGCATTCAATTTAGTGAAACCTTATTTAAGTGACAGATAGGTAGGGAGTCCGTATTCAAATAAATGCATTTAATGACAAGGCTCAATTTTGGGTCCATGTCTTTTTTTAGAATTTATACATAAATGATCTTCCCCAGGACTCTTTTTAATACGTTACATGCTTACAAAGAGTTTCCATGGACTTTTCTACACGTTTTTCTCCATAGATATCTACTCTATGGAGTGTGCAATTTTTTTTTTTTTCTTACTAACCGACTTCTTGACAATTCGAAAGTTATTTTACACTACAAAAATTGCTATAGGATGGTTAGGGTGACAGCGACCTAACCTTTGCTCTCTTCTCAAAGATGCATACTTTTGTAAAACACCTTAATTAGAATAAATGCTTTGACTTTTGAGTTATTTTCAGTGGATACTTGAATATCAAACTAATAACAAATATTGGACAACCTATATCACAGACTATATTTAATAAGTCTATTCCTAATTGAAGGCAAACATACATCTAGGTCTTTTGAAGGATAGGTACTGTTTCCACTCCACTCAACTCAGTCGCAATGAAAACGAAAGAACCCTTGAGTCGAGAATGTCAATAAATTAGAAGTAACGAATAGTAAATAACTGTCGATTTGATTCAAAGAATGTGAGTGAAAATGGGAATACTGTTAGGGTCAATAGGTAGACGCCAAAAGAAACATCGTTTTTTTAGGATTTCAATAATTTATTTGTTTTATGGACGGTGTGTTTCAGTAATATTACGCGAGACGTGTACTCCGAAGCGAGACTAAAGGAATACAGGAACTTAAACATATTATTAGGGATTTCATTCAAGTTGTGACAACTGTGACAAGGGGCTGGGACCATTAAATACAATATTTATTGGTTAGAAAGAGGAAGACCATAGTGTTGAAGTAAGATAGATTTAGGATAGGATTTAGGTGCGTGTTGCCAGTGATGACATATGGCTCCGAAACGTGGTCGCTTACAGTGGGCCTCATCAGAAGGCTTAAAGTTAAAAAGGGTTATGCTTGGAGTTTCTTTGGGTGATCGAGTCAGAAATGAGGATACTTGCAGGAGAACCAAGGTTACGGACATAGCCCGCAAAATCGCTAAACTTAAGTGGCAGTGGGCAGGGCACATTGCTCGCAGAACGGATGGTCGATGGGGACGAAAGGTTCTGGAATGGCGACCACGTACCGAAAGACGCAGCATTGGAAGGCCTCCCACAAGGTGGACCGATGACCGATCACGGGAATCCGATGGATGTGAGACGCACAGGGCCGGTCATTGTGGCGACATTTGGGGGAGGAATATGCCCAACAGTGGACGTCTTTCGGCTGAAATGATGATGAGGATAGATTTTTTTTTATACTCCAACAAAAACGACCTAAAGTATCTAATAATACGCTTGTTGGAAGATGAAAAATTATTTTATCCTTTTATATAACGTAAATATTATTACAAGTTGTGCAAGTACAGTAAAAGGAGTATGTGTGGCAAACAAGCATAATATATGGGCCTCGGAGATATGTCAATTAAACTTGATTCATACGTGAGTTGCTATCGCATGTTCTGTGAGTCTGTGAGAAATCTCATAACAAGTGTAATGTATGTATGTGTTTAGTTAAATAATATTCTAGTCTCTTTAATAAGTGGAGTTTTATGAGAATTTTGTGAGTGATTTAAGTTAGGATAGGAGGATTGTGTTTATTATTATTATTTATTTATCTGTATTCCAAAAAGGTAAGTAACATATAAGGATAAGCCCCACAAAGTGTTACTATGGTTTGACTGTAGGGTCGGTGAGTCTCTAGACATACTTAAATGTACTTAAAACATTTCTAAATAATATATATTTTTTTTTTTATTCTCGATAGGTATCTAAATCTATTTGTGTTTGTCTGTGTTGATAATAAGTTAGACGAGGTAGAGGTAAGGCATTGCCAGACAATGTGGCAAAGTCGGTAGTATTTTGGACACACTTCCAGTCGACAGCGAAGCAGAGGAATTTTTATTTCCATTATACTAAAGTGATACTCCGGGAGGTCTTTGCCCAACAATGTGACAGTACAGGCTAGATAATTATAATCTAATATACCTATAAAATCTAGTGTCAGAGTGTTTGTTATCGAACTACTCCGAAACGGCTGGATCGATTTTTATGAAATTGATGTGTATATTTGGTACGTTTGAGAACATTTACTAGGCGTTTACCCTCCTACCCCCGTCCATTTTTTTTTCTTTATAATTTACTGGCTTCTGCTAGCAGCTTCGCCCGCGTGAAAGTCGTTTTCTCCATACAAACTTTAGACCCCTGTTTTATCATCTTAGAGGGTGAATTCCGGAAAATCCGTTCTTAGCGGATGTTTACACCCTATAAGGAACCTAACTACCAAATCTTAAGTTTGTAAGTGTTATAGTTTCTGAGATATGGCAGACTAACGTCAGCTAGTAATAATATAATAGAATTCCATTAAAAAATTTTTTTTTCAAACTTTCCTCAAGTAAAACCGATTCTTTAGCGTATTCGTAAACAAGCGTCGTCTGTTTACGATTCCCATAAGAAAGGAAAGTTTTCCCACGTTTGTGCGTGATGCAGTGTTCCAGTGTACTTCGAGAGCTATTTAGAAAGAAAAGTGTTTTCTTTAGACTTTCTCGCAACACTTACGAATAGAGAAATTAAATTAATCAATAACTGTCACAGGAACAGCGCATGTTTAGGGTTCCGTACCCAAAGGACAAAAACGAACGGGACCCTATACCGCTGTCCGTCTGTCAGTCACCAGGCTGTACCTCATGAAATGTGATAGCTAGACAGTTGAAATTTTCACATATATTTCTGTTGCTGCTATAACAAATATTTAGGGCTCCCAAAGTGGGTTGTGAGTATCTTCACAAACATTAGACTAGTAGAGTAGACTCACATACACAAGATACCCAGAAATAAGAATGCAAAAATTTGAATTTAGTGGTTTCACGGTTCACCCTCGAAAATTTACCTTAAGAATAAAAATAAATTTATTCTGAATATAACTTAAAGTTAAAAATTAAAATTCATTTAATTCAGACAATAGCGATCCATATTTTGTTAGTATTACAAAAAAAAAAACTTATGTCCTAATGTTATTAACAGTGATAAAAAATATTATTATACAATATACAAATTTACTTGATAAGAATAGTTTTTTAACCCTTCGCGCGTATTGGGGTATTATTATTACGTAATTGAACGTTTTTTACTAAAATCTCACCAAAAAAAAAAAAATTTGGTTAGACATTGGGGAAAACGAAGACGTAGAGACCACAATTTTTGGCCGAACACATTTCGTACAACATTCAAGTTGTACAGACGTATGTACGATGGGCGCGCGAGGAGGAATAAAAATAACTAGTGCGCCTCACCATCAATGATTGCATCTCTGCTTACCATCAGGTGGGATCGCAGTCAAGCACTGGTTTATATCAGTTTAAAAAAAAAAATACCCTCGTTCTTAACCACAAGTATATTATTAAACATCGGTAACAAGTTGTATTTTTAACCAACTTCAAAAAGAAGGAGGTAGGTAGGAACAAAATGGTTACAATATTCCCCAAATTTGTTTGTGCCACTATCTTGAGTTGGCAAAAAAAAACAAGAACACAACTCGATATAATCGCAAAAACATCGATCCAGTAGACTGTGTTCAATGTAAAATAGTCGCTTATACTATAAAACATCAATCATCATAAAAAAAAAAACTAAACAATGAATGATTCAATCGCTCAAATCGCATTTTTTCAACAACAATAGGACTCACCATTACGGATTAATCGTACCATCTTCTTTGACATCCTTTTCCGCACTGCCACGCTATCTTGAACTTTAGGGCTCAAGGTTAAGGTTGCCGATTAAATTGTCATAGGTAAATGTGACTTGGTGTTTGAATTAACCGTTAGGTGGAGCTAGAATGCTAACCTTGAAGGGGTCAACGAACCTGTGTTTATGCTGCAAGCACCGTAGCATTGCGGTCTTAAGGGCGCTATGCACTATTAGATATTGGTCGTGTGAACATTTTAACTGGATTCATGTGTCTGGATTTTATTCCCTGGCGGTTAGTGATTAGTTAATGAGTTGATTATATCCTTGGAAGTTTAATAACTAGCGAAGTTTGTGTCTAGGTGCCGTAGTTGGCTGATAATGAGTTTTCAAGTTGTATTGGTACCATACCTTT
Source organism: Mythimna vitellina (assembly GCA_949316375.1). Lineage (NCBI taxonomy): Eukaryota > Metazoa > Arthropoda > Insecta > Lepidoptera > Noctuidae > Mythimna > Mythimna vitellina. The sequence goes on from OX438684.1 coordinate 38,215,939, forward strand.
TAATTGAGGAGGTTGTCGTGAATAAAGTATTGAATTTGAAATATGGTACTATGGACTACTTTACTATGGAATTACGAGTAAGTATAGTACATCCCCGTCGGCATTAAGTCCGCCTCTGTACCTTTATGTGCATGAAGTATAAATAAATAAATAATAAATAAATAAATCCCGTATTATGGTATACATGACGCATAATAGATGCTTTGTGATTTGTGGTAACTATAAATGATACATTATGGATGTATTGTGGTATAATAATTATCGTGTTGCCTAATAGGTACCTGGGTTGTGGTGGAGGACTGATATGCAGTAGTTCCATGTAAAACTCGAGTATTCAGCCGCATCCCGAGAGACTTTTATTTAGCCGATCCCAAGCTAGTTGTCAAAAGCTCAGGGCCGTAGCAGGCGCCTCCTTCTGCGAAGCAGTAATGGTAGCAAAGGAGACGGGCACCCGCGCCACAGCCGCCGCCACCGTAGGCGCGGGCTTGCGGACGACGAGCAATGGGTAGCTCGCTGTCCAACCGTCCGGTAATCGTTTGTACCGAGCCCAAGTCGTCGACGGCGCGTAGTCGTCCACGCGTGCCTCTAGGAGATGTCAGCAACCGAAGGAGCCCAGCAGGGTCGAAGCCAACTAGGGCCGGTCTGATTCTTAAAGGAAGACTCATCCCTGGTATGAAAGGCAACGAAGGAACAGGAGTGGGTTTTTAGTCAATAAAAGTGTGACACACCCTTGTGCTCCGACCAAAAGCGTGGGATGTTATAGGATGATTTTCCCACCGAAAAAAAAACAGTTGACAAAAGACTAGGGAGATAATGTATTAAATAAATAATACATTATAAATGCATTGTAGTATAAATGGTAGGGAGATTTAGGATGCCTTGTGAAATAAATTATATGTTATGGCTAGAAAGGGTCTGACTACTGAGATACCGAGTAATAGAAAAGAATGCCAGAACATGAAATCTCATCATCATCTTCCTGCCCTTGTCCCATCTTATTTGGGGTCGGCGCAACACGTTTTTTCCTTCCATTCTATCCTGTCAACCGTCATACTATCACTAACTTCCTTATCTTTCATATCACTGTTCACACAATCCATCCATCTTTTCTTTGGCCTCCCTCTCCCTCTCCACCCATCCACATGTATACTCATAACTCTTTTAGTAACATGTGTTTAATCTCTCTTCTTTATATGACCATACCAAGACAAACGAACATGAAATCTGATGACAATATAAAAATAATAATATTCCACAACTATCGCACAACGCCGTCTAGTCTCAAGTTAAGCAGAGCTTGTTGTGTTGTGATATTTTTAAATACATACATATTATAGATAAATTACTCCCAGACAGAGCAAATGATCGTGCTCATCACACAAACATTTTACCTGGGTGGGAATCAGACCCACGACCTCCGGCATTGCAGTCAGGACCACTAACCACTAGACCAACAGGCCAGTCAACAAGGTTAATGACACAGATATATATTTTTTTTTAAATTTAGATCTGAGGATGTCCATCGACAATCAATCTGGTTTAAATACAGAGATGTATAACATAAAGTACCGCATTCATGAATGCAAACCTATTCCATAAATGCTTTGTCCTGAATGACTGACTGACGGCTCAACGCACAGCCTATACCGCTGATCGTAAAGACCTGAAACTTGGAGGGTATGTTCTTTGTATGACGAAGGCATCCGATAAGAAAGGTTTTTTTTTTAACCCTAAGGGGGTGAAAATGGGGGCAAAGAATCACGTTGTCTCATACAATTATGGGACAACGTGATTCACTGGTCTCTTCAAATTTTGCTTGAACATTGTATACTTAACAGAATTGATGGAAGACGAGTTACGTATTTAATTAAAATTCATCCCCTAACAGGATTAAAAATGGGTAAGAAGTCTTTAAATAAATATGAAAGGAGAACTGACTGAATGAAATATCAACGCACAGCCGAAATTTTGCACAAGGTTTCTTTTTATGACGTAGGGGAGCACTAAGAGAGGATTTTCCATAATTCACCCTACATTTTTATGCGGGTGAAGCCACTGGCAGAAGCTAATTGAGTTTATGATTAAAAGTTAGCTTTATTCGAGGGCGCAAAGCCCCAATTACTTGTGCACCGAGAGACACAATATAGCTATAAAACGGGTTCAGCATCTTTGAATTGATAGAACCAATTAACTATCCAGGCTTGCTCTATATTTACCGTAATATTTTAGAAGAGGACCAATATGTCTGCGTCACGTCTACCTGCAGGTGGGGCTCGTAAAATAATAGCTTAATTAAATTATTGTCCACTGTAAAAAGCCTGGATCATATTCTAGCTAATAGAGGAAAATATACAGGACATTTTATTAATTTAAAGGTATAAATCTTGACCAACTGACGTTCTTGAAGTTAGTCAATGAAGAAGATATGTATCAATTTGCGTAGGTTCTTGGTAGGTACTTACTTATTACTTCAATCGGTTTCTAAGTTCAAAACAAGTGCTTCTTGGTATTTAAATTAATATAATGATGCTTTCGAAATATTCATTCATAATATTATGAGGGCCCGACATTCAGAGTCTACCTAAATACCTATCTATGTTTATCTAAACGCATAACCAAATAAAGACTGAAAAACAATTTTTTTACGTGTATTCAAATGGGTGTAGTTAGATCTAAACGCAAGTTTTTGCCACCGCAAGGTCATAAGGCAAAAACTGCATTTTATCGGAACCAGAATTTTGTAATAGTTAATTATGTAAGTAATTTGTGAAAATTCGTTTAATCGATGTATCTGCATTATGTAATCAATCATTATAACCACTTATAGAGTTTAAGATCACAGTACTAAACATCATCTTCCTGCCCTTATCCCGTGTTATTTGGGGTCGGCGCAACACGTTTTTTTCTTCCACTCTGCCCTGTTACTCGTCATGCTATCACTAACTTCCTTTTCTTTCATATCACTCTTCACACAATCCATCCATCTTTTCTTTGGTCTCCCTCTTCCTCTCCATCCATCCACATGTAAACTCATAACTCTTTTAGTAACATGCGTTTCATCCCTCCTCTTCACATGACCATACCAAGACAAACGATTCCCTTTCATCTTTTCAGTCACTGGCGCCACTTTCAAACTTCCCCTAATATATTCATTTCTCACTTTATCCATTCTCGTCACACCACACATCCATCTTAACATTCTCATCTCCGCTACATGCAATCTTTTTTCATCCGTCTTTTTCACAGCCCAACATTCTGATCCATACAGTATGACAGGCCTTATCACGGACTTGTAGATTTTACCCTTCAACTTGAGGGGCATCCGTGGGTCACAAGTTGTTCCCGTGACCTGTCTCCATTTCATCCATCCTGCGTTGATCCGATGTGTTACGTCCCGGTCTACCTCACCATTCCCTTGAATGAGTGATCCGAGGTACCGAAAGTCAGAGCAGATCGGTATGGGCGTTCCAGCTAGAGCTAAAGGCACTGGATTGGAGAGAACGCCGAAATCGCAGAACAAGTATTCCGTTTTGGTTCTACTCAATTTCAGGCCAACACTCTCCAGTCTGTGCCACCACACCTCCAATCTGTTCTGGACCTCTAGGCCACTCTCGGCAACCAACACAATATCATCAGCAAACAACATACACCAGGGAGCCTCTTCCTGAATGTCCGACGTCAGAGCGTCCATTATCATCAGGAAGAGGTAAGGACTGAGAGCCGACCCTTGATGTAAGCCAACTGCCACATTGAAGCTGCCAGTGGTGCCCACTGTAGACCGGACTTGGGTACTGCATCGACTGTACATCGCTCGGATCAACTGCACATACTTCCCAGGCACACCTTTCTCCTTAAGGGCCCACCACAGAACCTCACGAGGTACCCGGTCGTATGCCTTTTCGAGGTCAATGAATACCATGTGCAAGTTTTTATGCGCACCTCTATATTTCTCGCACAGCTGGCGTATAGCAAAAATGGCATCTGTTGTACCCCGACCAGGCATAAAACCGAATTGGGTCTGTGAAATTTCACTCTCTTCTCTCAGCCTCCTTTCAATAACTTTCTCCCAGGCTTTCATAGTATGTGACATTAGCTTTATTCCTCTATAATTGTTGCACTCAAGCACATCACCTTTGTTTTTAAAAATCGGCACCAAAGAGCTATTGCACCACTCATCAGGTATGGCTTCTTCCAGCAACAACTTATTGAAGAACAAAGCTAACCACGTCCATCCATCCACTCGCAATAACTTCCACACTTCAACTGGTATTCCATCTGGACCAATGGCTTTACCATTCTTCATTCCATTTACTGCTATTCTGACTTCATCCATATTAACAATTCGCACTAATCCCACATTCACTGGTTTATTCTCTAACACCCCACTCCAATTATTTTCCTCATTCATCAGTCTTTCAAAATATTCCTTCCACCTCTTTTTGATTTTTTCATCATCCGATAGAACCATTCCAGTTTCATCTCTCATACATCTTACCTGACAAACATCCCTCGCCTTTCTCTCTCTTATTCTAGTAAGCCGGTATAGCTCTTTTTGGCCTGCAGGACTGTCCAGTGTGTCATATAGTTTGTCCTGGGCCTTTGATTTTGCTATTGCCACGGCTTTCTTAGCTTTCTTCTTTAAAACGTCATACTCATTCTTTTTTTCAGCTTTTAAACTAGCGTTTCCTGGCTCTACACACTGCCATTCTTTGAATTTTTTCTTCTTTTCTTTCAACACACTCTGAATTTCTGTCGACCACCACCATGTATCCCTATCTATTGTACCCTTTCCTCTCGTCTCTCCCAAAATATCTTTCGCTGCATGCCTGATACACCCAGCCATCTCATTCCAGCTTTCATTTATACTTCGATCATTCATGTCTCCCATCTCTATCATTTTGTCCACCACTCGCTCCCTGAACTTCTTCGCACAATCATTCTTCTCTAACATATGCCATTTTATTTTAGGGGGAGGACGCTCTTTGTATTTGGTAGACAGTACTTTGACCACTGATGTCATAACCAGGAGTCTGTGTTGTGAGACTAGGTCTTCTCCTGGCAGTACTTTGCAGTCTTTGACGTGCTTTAAGAAACGTGCTTTAAACGCTGGATGTAATAAAAAAATACTAATTTATTTTACCTTTTTTATAATACAACATTACTTAAAAAAATATGTGTTGAAGGTATATTCGCTTAAGCGCTACCCGGATCCGGGGGAAAGAGGAATTTTTGACAATTAATTTGTATTAATTGATTTAATCAAAAACAATTTTCAGTGTGTGCGAATATTAAAGCTTCAAAAAGACCACAAATAGAACAAAAAAAAAATTGAATTGGTCAAAATTAAAACTGAATAAAAAATAGTAAAAAAATAAAGATATCAAATAACCTCAAAAAGATAAGAATTGCGATTAACAAAAACAATATCTATAGAATAAAACAACACCTAAGATACCCATATAAGTAAAGGAAAACTAATGTAACGATGAACTCTAAAATTCTTCTCTCTCCTCTAAGAATTTTAGAAAACATTACAATAGAAATTCCAGTAAAAATAATGTGAGCGAGGCGAACGTCTCTGGAGAAATTTGTTTAGCACTCATATGATTGAAATTGGTATTTGCAACAGTATATTTGTTAAGCCAACGTCAGACGAGGCAAGACTACTTCACAAAATATACTACAATCATATTTTAATATAAATTTTATAAAATCCAATATTTGGCTATGATGGAGCGACATAGTCATTATTGACAAATCTTTAAAATAAAGCAACGCAAAATAATTTCAAAAAGACAGAATTGCCATTATAAAAAACAATTTATTTATTTTATAATTTATGTACACACATAAATATGAATACGAAGATACATTCTTATAAAAATTGTACAAAGGTACTGCTTATTTCTAAAAGAAATTTCTTCCAGCAGACCTGCGAAAGGAGAAATAGGAAAAAATGTAGACAATAGTGTCTAGAAGTAATAAAAGAAGAGAATGTGGAATCTACACAAACAATAAACAATGAAAAAATATTATAAATGAAACAATGTCAATCGAAATAAAAAAAACACCTTAGATGCCGTAAGTTGAAGAAGTTTTATGAAACGATGGATGGACTGTATGAAGGATAAACTAGATAGGAGGCTTTATTGAGGAAAGGAAAGGCTAATGGGTCGATCCTCAAATTTAAATTAAGAGGACATTTTTTTTGTTGGGAAAATCATCTTATGACATTCCTCGCTCTTGGGCGGAGCGAGAGATAGTGGCAGACTTACTGACTAAAAACCTACTCCTGTTCTTTCGTTGCCTTTCGTACCAGGGCCGAGTCATCCTTTCAAAATCAGACCCTTGGCCCCAGTAGGCTTCGACCCTGCTGGGCCCCTACGGTTGTTGATATCTCCTAGAGGCGCGCGTGGAACAGTACGCGCCGTCGCCGACTTGGGCTCGGTCCGGGCGGTTATCGGACGGTCGGACGGCGAGCTGAATTAAGAGGACCTAAAGTGCAGTTACTCTTGGAGTGCACACAAAAAAAAAAGAATGCACAAGTACACCGTGCTTGCAAAATATGAAGCATTTTAGAGGCTCGCTAAAAACTAGCTGACCCGGCGAACTTTGTATCCGGATACCTTTTAGCTAAACACTTCATATATCTTTCGATATAGTCAATCGAATTCGATGAAACAAAGTCCAAGTAATATATCAAGTTACACACAATTCTATTGTATAAAATTGGTCTACATTGATTTCGTACATTTTACGTGATGCGCGCAAAACTAAGATTTTTTTTTACAGTTTTTTAAAAGTATGGAAGATCTACGGATTTGATTATAATATTAAAATACTATAATGATGTCGTTGCTCGTTCCACAAAACAATCTGAAAAACAATTAGAATGATCCAATGTATATATTGATTGGCCTGTTGGTCTAGTGGTTCGTGGCCACGTTATGGGTTCGATTCCCACCCAGGACAAATGTTTGTGTGATGAGCTCGATCATTTTTTCTGTGTCTGGGTTAATTTATCTATAATATATATTAATTTAGAAATATATAAGTATGTTTATCAGTTATCTAGTACTCATAACACAAGCTCTGCTTAGGTTGAGGCTAGACGGCGTTGTGTGATAGTTGTGGAATATCCGCTCGGGTTTCAATCGATAAAATGTATTTTATAGAGGCGTCTTTGTGATATTGTACTAAATTATACTATACACTATCTATCCAGCATTTATCCTGAAGAAAAACATATATTTTTCTGATTCGGTTTACTGCAGTAAATTTTATATTTGTGCGCATTATAAAATCCGCCATTAGCTCCACCATTAGCGCCATAAGTCTTAAACAAGAAATTGATGGCGACATAGCTACCAAAAACATACCTGAAGTCAGCAGCCACGTGCTTCGAACCCTACACACTCCGTCTCTAAGGACATACACATTCATACATATACCTATATACTACACGTGTACCGGTTGCCAGTACTACGCGTCTGACCTTTTTGTAGGACATTAAATTACCATCGGGGTCGGGGAATTTCCTTGGAGGGCGACCCCTCCTGGTTTTTCCAGTGAAGGAGTTACACGTTTTATTTTCTTTCGATAATCGTCTTTGATTCATATAGATATATCTGTTTTAGGATAGCCACCGGGAAACACAATCTGTATATATTAAAAGCAAAGTTCTGATTAGCTCACAGACTTATCAACGTAGCTAGGTTCTAGGGCCCAAACTCTAGGACCTAGAACGTAGAAATTTTGCACAGAGGTTGTAACAATATGAAATATTTCCACAAGTATCATACGACTCTGTCTAGTCCCAAGCTAAGTAGAGCTTGTTTTATGAGTACTAGACAACTGATAAACATACTATTATATTTCTAAATACTAATAATAATATTATAGATAAGTTACACCCAGACACGGAACAAATGATCATGCTCATCACACAAACATATTTCCTGAGTGTGAATCCACGACCTCCGGCATAGCAGTCAGGGCCCCTAACCACTAGACCAACAGACCAGTCAAAGAATAAGAAGGAATTTTGGTGATGAAACGGGGATTCAAAATTTGTATTGGGGAACTTACTTTGACGTGGTCGAAGCCACTGGCAGAAGCTAGTCTTGGATCTTTTAAAAATCAGATAAGTTTTTTCATCTTGGATTTTTTACTAAGTACAAAAGAGGGAGAGAGATGAAATAAAAGATTGATGGATTATGTAATGAGTGATATGACACAAAAGGAAGTCATGATATCGTGACGGTTGACAGGACGTGAACAGAATGGACGAAAAAACGTGTTTCGTAGACCCCAAGAAACAGCAGGAAGATGACGATGGACGATATTAGGATTGTCATCATTCATCATAATAATTATAATTTCAGCCGAAAGAAGTCCACTGTTGGACATAGACCTCCCCCAAGTGTCGCGACCCTCACGAGGTTATCAGTCTACCTAAAGATTAAATAAGAAATTCCGATGTGATCAAAATTTAAGATATCTTAGATTAAGATTTATTTTTTTATTAGTTACAAAGTAAAAAATCTTACAAAGTTAATCCCAGTATTAAAGTAGTTAATTAGGTATTTCAAGATTAACACCTTAATACCCTCGTTTATTTACTTAAGTCTAATTACTAGTTTTTATTTTTTTATTTTATTTGATATAAACTAGTGCTTGACTGCGATCCCATCTGATGGTAAGCAGTGATGCAATAGTTGATGGTGAATACACTATATCTTGGGAATACATTCATAGTGCTTACAGCTAAGGAGAGAACCCTGAAAAGACCGCAAGCTGAAGATTGTATTCATTAGATTTTCCTAGAACACAAGTGTGTCTCATACCTAGAGCTTTTCTCAGTCGTTCGCAATACGACCTAGACACAACAGAAAATAATAATTATACAATACAAGCTGAAACTAACGTGGAGGGAAAATGCTTGGAAAAATAAAACAGAAATTTTTACCGGATACAACTGCGACGCAAACTTTCATATTATTTTTTTTACAAATTTTACGTAGAACCTGAACTTGTTGTTATTTTAATGTAGTTTTTATTTTGAAATGTTATGAAAAGAGCAGATAATATATATGTATTTTATATTTATATTAATATATATGTATTATTTTAAATACATATGTATGTGCATTTTAATTATATGGATACGTTTTTTTTTACTCTTGTTTTTCGTGTAAAATTTTCTTTTTATGCACCTACTATACTGTCTCTTCACTACACTGGGTTGACTTGTAGAGAATGCCTATGGCATTAAGTCCGCCTTTGTACTTTATGTTGCATGAAGTTTAATAAATAAATAATACCTAGATAAACGGGTGCTTAATTCTTTAGGATATAGATACATTATAGGTATGATGATGATTTTATGCTATTTTCCAACCAATAGCATAAAAAACAATCTATAATAGGAGAAATTGACTGACTGACACATCAACGCACAGCCGAAACTACTGAGACTAGGAATGTGACATTTTGAAGTGGGCGAGCACTAAGAGAGGATTTTACAAAATTCATGCCCTGAAGGGATGAAACGTGGTTTCAAAGTTTGTTAGGCAAACCTATTTTCGCACGTGGCTAAGCCGCTAGCACCAGGAAACTAAGTAACCAATATATGTATGCTAATTAATTCAATTCAATTTAATTATTTCAGGTAACTAGACCTATAAAAGTTTAACAAATTTTACTCACAAATTATAATAATAATAATACAATAAAATTCATAATAATAATAAATGTCATTTCCGTTCCACATGACGAGAACCTCGTGAAAGCCGAAAAATATAAACAAATTAAGTATATTGACTTGGCTCGCGAGGTTGTCGACATGTGGGATGTGGACACGGCGATCATTGTACCGATAGTCGTGTCGGGCAATGGCTTAATAGCCAAGAGCTTCGACCTTAGGAGGCTAGCGTTAGGTGACTGGATCAAGGGCTTGATTCAGAAAGCGGTATTTCTGGACACGGCTCGTATTGTTAGGAGTTTCGTTTCTCTGGAGCCCTGACCGCCGGTAGCTTGTACCCTGTTCGCGATACCGGTTGGGTACTATTTTTTATATCTTTAAATGTTTTTTTTTTGTATGATTTTTAAAAAAGAATATATTTAAAAATGTAATTTATATATGTGTATAATGAACAAAGGATAAAAAATACAGTGCAATAAAATCCAATAAATACTGCACGAAATTTTTAGTCAGTTGCGATTTTAGACTATTCAATCCACTCTGTTCTAGCGGATTTTAGGAACAACTTCTCTTATTGAAATTACAGCATCCAACGTCTGACAAACTTAGTTGAAACTCTAACAAACTCACTCGGAGATTTGCTTGCAGACTCCAATCACATTAAATTAACTAAGAAGTGACAAAATGATTCGCTAGAATTGGAATAGCAGTGTAGTTACAGTTGAATTTTACCCAAAGGAAGCTAATGGAATTGAATAAACTTTATTTTACAACAAAATAGTAACAATTTCACTGAAACATAAAATATCGATCTTATCGCTGACAGCGACTTCTACCAGACAACTTTAGGATGGACTTTAAGAACTCCTCACACAATCTATTTATCTTTTTAGTAACATGCGTGTCATCCCTCTTCACATGACGATTTCCCTTTCAACTTTTCAGTCACTGGCGCCACTTTAAAACATTCTCTAATATAGTCATTTCTCACTTTATTCATTCTCGTCACAGCACACATCCATCTCAACATTCTCGTCTCTGCTACCAGCATTTTTAAGAAAAAATTTGGTTGCATTCTTATACATAATAGTACATATACATAATAGTAGATTATGTGTCTAGGGGATAAAGCAATGTCTTTAAATCGCGGGTGGCATGTTGAATTCCGAATGAAACTAAGGCTGTTAATTTTAATCCCGAACGTCAGTGAGGGATTTACACAATTTAAGTTAGTAAAGACACCTGAGTGATGTGAGGAAGTCAAGCCACCCAAGACAAAAACAGCTTTATCCCTGTGTTGGATACTCTACTGTTTACACCGTCTGTGAGATAATTAAAAATAATTTAGTAGAACAAATCATAAATATTAGAGAAATATAAGTATAATTCACTACTATATGATTATATGGTTTAAATTATAATGCCCCCACTTGTTGATTACTTTTATTTTAGAAGCTCGTCCGTAACCACGTTTTATTCTTTTTTTTTTGTTAGTGGCCAGTTTAAATTTTGAACAAACTTGTTTGATGCGCTACATTTTAATTTACGTATTGTTGATGGTTTTTCACGTTCCAAATTTAAATTGATTATTCCCTAGGGATCGCCCATACTGCATTATCTCCCTAGGGACAGAATGACTTGTTTTAAACAAACACACCTGTTGATTAACATTCCATTTGACTGACCGGAATCCCTATCACAAGCTCTACGCGATTCGATTGATGACCTAAACTAAACTGTTAAAGGGGTTGGAGCTATATAGGGTGTATAGCTTCATCCCTCTTTCTCGCTCTTAAAGCTCACATTTCAACACGTTTGGGTAAGAGCCCAGTTCCAATCTCAATGTTTTTTTCTGCTGTTTACCCCTTGGGGAAGACCAGGTATTCGAACAGAATACCAACTTTGAACCAAAAGGACCAAGACCTAACCACCACCTTCTTTTACAGACATGCTACGAGATGGAGAGGTACCTCCGGGAGGAGCCTCGCAAGCGTCGCGAGCCCTCCCAGGAAGAGGAGTGGGCGAGGTCATCGCCCTGTACTGTGACCCCGTCACCTCCAGCCTCGCCGCCGTCACCACAGCCAACCACTACCTTCACGTTCATCACTACGGTCAAGTGCGAGCCGCCCAGCGATTCGGAGTACGAGCCCAGTCCTGGTATGTCGTCTCGTAGGTGCCTCTAGAGTGTCAGGAACTTGAGGCTTCATGGTTTCACTTATGGTTTTTTGGCTGATTCATTTTATTTATTACTTAAACTCATTTGGTATTGAAAGATGAAGCTTTTGCTCAGTTGTAGCTTGATACAGATTTACACTAATCTATAAGTTTTTGCCATCATTCACATTTCCGGGAATGTGTACTGGAATTGCACAACTTGATTCCGCCAAGCCCGTTCCATCATCGGACCACTAGAAGTACGACGTTGCAGCACCGGTACATGGTGGACATCCCACCCATACGTACAAAACGTTTTGGGAACACATTAATTGTACGTACAGCTAAGGAGCGGAATTCACTACCGGAGTCTGTATTTCCAGTTAACTACAACCTAGTGGTCTTTAAGTCAAGAGTGAATAGGTTACTTCTAGGCAAGCGTGCTCCATCGTAGACCACATCATCGCTTACCATCAGGTGAAATCGTCACCGGTCAAACGCTTGACTATCAACAATAAAAACAAAATTCACTTTACTGATCAACCATTAGCCATTAGAACATCATTGATCATCATAGCTTCACTATGACACTTGAGTGACATCTAATCCCTTAAACTAACAATAACCTCAAACCGATCTAGCTGCAACTGCAACTATATCAACTTCAAACATGAACAACGCAAAAAAAAAAACTTTACGCTTCTTCAGTTTTGTGCTCTCTCCTCCAGCTACACAGTCTGATGCCTTCACTAACTGTTACAGAGGAAACTACTCCAAGCCCGGTGCCAGTTCAGCACCTCGTGCCACGCAGGGCTCCGGTAGCACGCCACCATGCTCATCCGCACGCCAGCGATCCTCGCAGGCGCGTGCACCGCTGCGAATTTCCAGCCTGCGACAAGGTGTACACCAAGAGCTCTCACCTTAAAGCGCATAAGAGGACGCATACTGGTTAGTATCATGATATCCTTACTATATTGCGAAAATCCCGTAATACAAGGTGCTCGGTGGTAAACCTTAGTTCGAAGTCGTTTGAAGGACTTCCCTCGAAAAATGTCAGTAAGAATTTTGTGAATCGAGGTGGAGTCGAGTTGGAAGACATGATTTGAAATATAGGATTGACAATCTTATTCATAAAAATCTCTCAACTGTTTAGTTTCTGCTAAGTTATTGAATAGCAAAATTGTGTTTAGTCATAGTTGAGGGTTTTTTATGAATGAGAGCGTAGAAGTTGTGTTGCGTTGATATAGCAACATGGTTTAGTTTTAGTAAAGACTGCTCCAATAAAAACTGCATCAAATTGTGTCAGTTTTACCGGATAAGCAGCTTAACGATTGTGATGTCGAAAAAATTTCCTGCCTGGCAATGTTTATGAATTGTAATATTATTTGATTACTAGTAGGTCCTTATTTTATTATTTTTACTATTTTTATTTTTGTTTTTTATTGTATTCATTATTATCATCATGTCAGCCGAAAGATGTCCACTGTTGGATATAGGCCTCCCCCAAGTGTCGCTATAACGAGCGGTCCTGTGCGTCTCGCATCCATTGGATTTCTGCGACCCTCACTAGGTAATCGGTGCACCTTGTGGGAGGCCTTCCAAAGCTGCGTCTTCCGGTACGTGGTCGTAACTCCAGAACCTTTCGTCCGTCGACCATCTGTTTTGCGAGCAATGTGCCCTGCACATTGCCACTTAGTTAGGCCATTCTTCGGGCTTCATTGTATTGATTCACCATTATAATTTGACCTGGGTTTATTGAAAGTAAGACCATTGTAAAATGTAAAATCTATACTAATAGTGTGCATCACTTACAGGTAAACACTACGTGCAAACGAAGTAACAAAAATATTCCTAACGTACTTATTAGAAAAAAAAAAACTAAATAAATAGTTAAATTAAAAAAAAAAAAACTACCACGCACAGCACCGAGAGGTGACGGTGTACGTACATTTAAGCAGGGACGTCAATTTAAAATCTTACGGTAACTAAATAGCCAAAATTCTCCTGGCCTATATTATTACGAAACTGGCTTCATTCAGGCCACGGTGCGACACGGTACATATACTATGATAGTATCCGACAATCCTTTAATCCTGCCCGCGGTTCCCGGATCGATATAGGTACGTACCTCTACACTGTGTTCCAAACAATCGCCAAAGATTACATTGGGCCACTTTTCAACCTTATTACTTGTGCATAAGGTTCAAAGGCTGTCCTTCTCCAACTTTGTCGATTGTGCCAGCGGATATCGCTTGACCACGTGCCACGTGGAATCACAATGATTCTGATAGTTTAGACTAGATAGCGTATTTATATAGGAATTTATTTTCGGCCCATAATGACGTACGGAGGGGCAGATGCCCCGATATTACAGTGCTCCTGACGAGTAACAAAAATGTTTTACTCAACAACATTCTATAGTGCTAAAGTCATTGTCGAAGAGATCTAACTGTAGAATATTACGATTTAAGGAAATCGTTCGTATGACTCGGATTTTATGAATCAACGTCTGCTTTCCGAGATATAAAATTATGTTCGGGAAATGTGTTGTCATTTCTATTTAGAGTGATTCCGTCAGTCTGCGAATTTTGTCGATATTGAATCGTATGTACCGAAATTCTTCCGTTCACATTTTTATCTTGAAGTTTCAAGATATTGAATTTTTTTTAAAAAGTTTGTAGTTCAATTATCGAATCATGAATAAGTATTATTCAAACATAAAATATAAAGTACAATTACCTAACTATAAGTATACAATATTAAGCCAAGATTTGGCTATATTGGTTTTAAAATTTTTTGAATCACATAAATCGGTGAACAAGAAATGCTTGCTAAATGATTTATATATAATAGGTACCGTTCAAAATAATATTATATACAAAAGTCACCAGTTTAGGCACGATTCAGTATTGACAAACATGCTTACTGTCCGATGTAATCTCCCTAAATACATTGACATCACGTTTCATGATCGTCATTATTTATATAGATACCTACTTTTATCTTTGAAAGTACTCATAAAATCCGAGTTATTTAAACGATTTCCTATAATCATAAGATTCTAGCGTTAGATCTCTCTAACAATGCCCTACTATAACGCTTTACGGGAAGTCAAACAAAATGTAGGCCACTGGATTGTTATTGTAATTTCAAAGTGCAATACACTAGCACATGTGTAAACATTTGATTTTACGCCATCTACCGTTGTTGAATGAAATACATTTGTGTTACCCAAGCATAACTTAAAATAACACCATCTAGCGGATTATTACAAAAATCGGCGATTAGGTTAGTTTGCAAAAAATATTTGGCGCTGCGGATTGCTAGATGAACTTGAATGCAACCAATACAAGATTGTAAATAACACTATCTTGTGGAATTACCGGGAAAAGGGCAAAGAGCCCAATCCGTGCACCTTGTGTTTAAAAATCTCGCGAAACGTACTATTTTATTACTTGCAGTGCAACCTAAATGAAATTGAAAATAATACCATCTAGCGGAATATAACGGAAACTGTTCATTTTGCTCTTACAAATATTTTGCTCTGGGTGCCTGAATTAAGCTTGAACATGATTTAAAATAACGCTATCTATTGGAGTTTGAATAGGTGAAGAGCTAGGTTTACTAGACATTTAGCACTTTGGTTAGGTATTACTAGATGGCGTTAAAATTCAGCACGAGATAACGCGGAGAAATTTTCACAACAGAAAGGATACACCCTAGCGAATACAGAACGAACTACTAGAGTAGCGTGGCTCTGCGTTTCACAAATGTTTAACTCGGATGAAATCTAGATGGCGCTGATAGCATCACATTCAACATAGCCTGTGCAAACAAATATTCTCAACTTCAATTTGTAAAATTACAGTCGTCCATACAATTTAGTCGCCAACTTTATTTACCTACTCGACTTAGTAATCCAATATAGAAAGCAGTTGCATAAAAAATAAGGAAAAAGTTACATCGGTTTTTTTGTTGTTTTTTTTTTTTGGTCGATAAATAATCAAATAAT
The DNA here is from genome assembly GCA_949316375.1 of Mythimna vitellina. Taxonomy (NCBI): domain Eukaryota; kingdom Metazoa; phylum Arthropoda; class Insecta; order Lepidoptera; family Noctuidae; genus Mythimna; species Mythimna vitellina. The sequence goes on from OX438684.1 coordinate 38,231,808, forward strand.
GACATCTTCCGCCCTTGGCCAGAGCGCGAGGGCGTGTCAGACTTTTACTGACTAAAACCCACTCGTTTGTTCCTTCTTCAGTTTTTTGGTTTAGTAATAATAAATTGTGCGGTGTAGCAAAAGCCTGAAGTGAATTACACATACGAATAGTAAGTAGGTTAAGTAAATAGAAAATGAATTAGATATGCCTGGGTTTTCCACGCTTGCGCACTGTTTATAGGTCATACTTAATACTCTTTATAGCTGAGCGATTTTAATAAAAATGTAAACACGAAATATGGTCAATAATGTATAAATGTATCGTTCCAAAAACCATTGCACGCCTCCGAATCTATTGGTTTTTTATCGCTATGCAGAGAATAACACAACTTTATATCTCGAACTTGGGAGTCGCAGGACGATTTCAGGTTTGCGGACGGCGAGCAATAGGTGGTAAAAGAATAGCTAAACGAACACTATGGGTTTTAGTCAATATAAGTGTGATTCGGACCATGGCCTGTACCAAGGCCCGAGGCGATAGATAGCCGCCGCCGATCGCCCCCACGAGGACACGGCGGTGCTTTGCCTAGGCGGAGCAGACTACTATATGCTCCACCGTGTCCTCCGGGCGGTTCACACAATGGTGACACCCGGGCGTTTCTTCCACACGAATCCGGTGCAGGAACCTCCCGAACTTATCATGTCTGGTGAGGACCTGCGTCATGCGGAAGGGGAGGATGCCGTGAGGTCTTTCCAGCCACGCCTCAAAGAGGGGACTTACTACCATAATAATGGCGTGCCTAAACGGCTCGCTTTGAGTTATTGTTTTACTATAAAATTATATTTCTAAGCACCTGTTCTTGTGTATTTTAGAAATTGATCACTTCATGATGTGGCCAACTAAAACTAGCCAGATCGTTTTAAACGTTATAGTTTATGTAGATATGTCAACCCAAGTTTGACCTACTTTCTTTATAGACATTTTCTTTCAGGAACATCAATGCTATAGCCAAACGATGATTAATATATCAGTAAATATTAACGTTTAAACGATCTGGCCAGTTATAATTAGGCATATCATGAAGTGATGAATTCTAAGATCTGGCAACGACATATACAAAAGGAGAAACTGACTGACTGACATTTCAACGCACATCTGAAACTTCTGGGAAGGAATCCTTTCTGGAAAGGTTTCCTTTTATGACGTAGGCGAGCACTACGAGGATTTTCCAAAATTCTCCCCCTAAGGGGATAAAACGGGGGTCAAAAATTTGTATGGAGTAACCTAGTTTCACGCGGGTGAAGCCGCTACCAGAAGCTAGTTTAATATAATAGCAGAGACTGACTGTTTGAACACCGTTACAGGTAAGCCAGATGCTATTAAAACGACTGAAAACCTGATAAGGGGGCATTGTACACATAGCCGCATCGAACTGACTTCCTTCACTGTTCTTTTTTTGGTCAGGCTATTTCTTTTTTATTTGATATAAATTAGTGCTTGACTGCGATCCCACCTGATGGTAAGCAGTGATGCTATCGTTGATGCTGAGGCGCACTAGTTTATTAAGAGCCTATCACCGTCCGGCCGTCCGGTGACCGTTCGGACCGAACCCGAGTCGTTAACGGCTTGAAGTACTCCACACACGCCTCAAAAGATGTCAGCAAACTGTATGGTCCCAGTAGGACCGTAGGCTTCGGTCTTGGGCTATGTGTCGACTTCTAAAATGGTTTTGCGTGGTCCATAAAGGGCAACTGAACATAGGTGTGGTTTTAGTCAATGAAAGTCTGACAAGCCCTCCTGCTCCACCTAGCGCTGGGCAAGTTTTTCGATGATTTCCCTCATAAAAGGTATGGGACTGTTATACCTATACACATCCCCTGCTGACGAAATTCATTCAAGGTATTGGGATTCAGTGTGACCTACCCGTGTGCCTTCACTTGCCTTTTGCGTCCAGGGCCACAGTACCTCTTTTGAACATTTCTACAGCATCAGTCTTACCCCTTACTATTGTAGAGACATCAACATTTAACTGTGAAGTGTCTATTCAAGAAGTCTGTGGTTGTTCCAAAAACTTACTATTCATCTTATTTATTTTCCAATTCGTCCCTTAGCATACAACACCGTTCAAGTCGAAAATTGCTCAATTTGAATGCATTAAGATGAAGCTGCTCATTGCGCGTCTAACCATTAATCACATGATATAGATTTCAGCCAATCAGAAGCCATAATTCGAAAAGTAATGATAGCGTGCAAGGCGGCTGGCCTCTCAACACCGCACAGTTTTTTTCGTTTACTGTAAAGTTGGTAAAAATTACTTATGCGGTGTTGTCCATTTTTGTTTTTTTTTTTGTTTTAAGTGTTTGGGAGCATTAAGCAAATGATTTTTTTTATTATTGATAGAATAGCGTTTGACTATTTTCTAACCTGATGATAAGCAATGATGTGGGCGATGATGAGGCACGCTGCTTAAAGACCCCTAGGTTGTTGCTATCAGGAAACACAGACTCCGGCAGGAAATTTCAAACCTTAGCTATACGCTCAATGAATATAATAATATTCCGAAAATGTACCGGCGGCGCAACGCCATACGTCTGCTAGTCCGATGATAGAATTAACTGGGCGTAATTAAATTGTGCAATTCCAATGCTCACTCCACGAAATGTAAACGACAGAAAACCGACCGGCTAGCAACTCGGCATCGATAAACAAGACTTGGAGTTTTGACTTGATTTATTTATCATGGCCGATGATCTTCTTGGCTCGTTTTTCAATTGGCTCAAAGACATCAAGCTAATATTTGCCAGATCAATCCCAAATATGAGAGCAGTACTCAATATATGATCGAAATTACGCTTAAAAAAGATGGAGCAGCTGTTCCGGCGTGAAGTAACGTCTCGCTTTAGTCAAGATCACCAAGTTTTCGGCAGCCAGTTGAGCTAGCCTTGATATATGAGCCGAAATTGAGGGTTGAAGTCAACATATTACCCCCAAGAAGCCCAATTATCGGTACAGATACATCTCAAAAAGATACAGCTGGGTGGATTACGCTCCGTGACAAGCTTGAGTTTTAGCGGCATTGAACTTGAATAAATTGGCATTTAAAGACCGCTTTCACTGCTGAAATCGGAAATTTTCAGATACAAGATCCTAATTATTACAAAAAACACAACACCTAGAAAGTTTTAATAACTCGTACAGCTTTAAAATTCTAAACAGAACGTAAGTATCTGTTTTGATTTTCTTATTTAGGTTAGATGGTTATTTTTTAGTATCATCATAATAGTAGATTAGGCATTGCGGGGATAAAACAGTGTCTTATGTCATAGGTGTCATATTGAATCCCGATAGCCCCCTAGCCAAGTTACAACCGTTTCGTTTTGATTCTCTTTTCGTTGATCGCCTGAAGTCGGCCACGCCTCCTATTCCTTTGTTCTGACCACGTGACTGAGCGTTAAGATGACGACATAGGAAGAGAATCGAAATGAAACGGTTGTAACTTGGCTAGGGAGGCTGGTATGAAGAAATTCGGAGTTAAGCCCCGAACTGAGTGAGGCACTAGCGAATCGTGGGAGTATATACGTGATTACTGAAAATAGTGAAGGATACAAGCTAGCTCAAGGCAAACATAGCCTTATCTCTGAGGAGCATGCTCTACTTTTCACAGCTACTGAAAGAGTGATGGTAGCTGCTCATCATTAGAGGTGCTGTTCGGTCTCCACTGCTGAATGCAGGTCACACGATATAAGTTTTCGTACGAATTTTTGATTGAGGTTCCATATTTAAATCACGTAATTGAATAACAGGTTAGTATGGAATATAGTGCAATACAATTATATTGCCATAACTCCTGCTACAGTCGGCAGTCAGCACTAGTACACAGCCTAATGCGTCGTAATAATGACTTTTAAGTTAAGTTTAAGTAACTGATAATTCGATGTTTTCGAGTAGGTGGTGTGAAAATATTTTTTCTTTACACTTATTCGAAAATCTGCTCTTATCTTTGCCGCTTTTAGACACACAATTTAATTTTTTCTGCACTGGTGCGGAAAAGTGCGTAAACTCGCCACTGCCACAATTTATTAAATTTATTGAGTTGGGCACTAAGCGACCCCCACGAGTTGCCGGTCAACTCACATTTATGTATTTCTTTGTAAGTGTATTGAAAACATCGTTTTGATACACGTGGAAATTTTTCACTGCTGCACTTGGCTCCAGTTAGAATTCCGTCACGGTCGCAGAAACAAACCTTCTTCACTTGTATCAAAAAGTACTGTTTTCATGGGTCCTCTGTTGAAGAGGTAAAAATATGTTGTAAATATACGTTTTTGCGTTGCATGCTCATATCATTTGCGTTTCGATTTTGCTTTGCTTGCGAGGGTAACCTAACCCCATGTAGGTAACAAATATGTTTGCCTGAAGAAAGCGACTAGCGAATATGTTTCTTATGATTCATCTTGTCTCTTTTTGTATGACTAGAACAGTTTCTATTAGTGTATTACAAACACATTTATCTAATTAATTCCAGGCGAGAAACCGTACAAGTGTTCGTGGGAGGGCTGCGAGTGGCGATTCGCGCGTTCGGACGAGCTGACGCGCCACTACCGCAAGCACACCGGCGCGAAGCCGTTCCGCTGCCGCCACTGCGAGCGCTGCTTCTCGCGCTCCGACCACCTGGCGCTACACGCCAAGCGCCACGCGTAGCCCGCGGCCCCGCCCGCGACTACGCCCGCGCATGTCAGCCGCGCCACGCAGCGAAAACGCAAATAAATCGCGCGCGTACCCGTTTAGTTACACGTATGTTAATAATTCCGTTTATAGGTTGTTGTGAGTTGTGAACGCGGAATTGATTGTGATGAGCAGATACAGCGACAAGCCAAAGAATGCCGCTACGTCGTAGCCGAGTCAACACTCATTACACCTAATGCTTTAAAGTTTTGTTTTTAAGTTTAAACGAGTTTTTTATTCGGGAAAAATCTCTTGATGTTTCGGCAATTATCGTTACGGTTCTTTGTTGCTAAGAGTTCGATTTATAGCCGTTGTGTATTATATAATTTTGTGAGCTTTGTAATTGGCGCCGTCGCCTAGCGATGGCGCGAGTGTGCCATGAGTGGGAGGGGCAGACTTCTGCGCCCCCACATGCATTTCAATCGCGGTCATATTATTTATTGGGGAGGTCGGCTAATCATCCCACCGACGCCGAGCACGACCTTTATTATTTTAGGCTTAGTGCGTCGCGTTACCTGATGTTATGTCGGCGCTGCGGGCCAGTCGGAGCATCGCCGCGCTGTGAGTATCCCTGTCCTAAGTGACAGCGTGACATCAGAGTGCCTAGTGCGAATTTGTTTTACGTTAACGCGATCGACACGCTTATGACGTTCGGAGCTCTGATTGGCCCGCTCCAAGCTTTTGACCAATCAGAGAGCCAAAACAACTCGCGCTAAGGCCTCAGGATCACAGTAAGGTTATCACCGACTGGCCCGCGGTCTCGGCGCAGATTCGTGTTTATTTTTTGTATAATTGTATTTTATTCAGTAGTTTTAAGCTTCCTCTTTACTCTTTCATTCCGATATTTTGCGGTTAACTGGCCTTTATTTCGTTAGTTTTAAGGATTGTCTGCACTATTTATTTTATAGCATGCTTTTACACACATAGCGTGAAAACTTAATGTTAAGCCAACAGGGAGGGTAACATCTATAGTACATTTTTTTTTTGTATTTTTGTAATGTGAGTTGCGCTAAGTGTGTAGAAGCCTTGATTCTTAGGTCGGCGACGAAGGCCATCGATGTCGATGTACGCGTGTTCAGTCTTGATCTCAGTAACTATACAAGAACAGCACAATTTTTTACTCGCCATTTGTTGCCCCCGACGTCGCCTGCCTGACACAGTCGCTAATATTTGTTTATGGCCATCATTTTAAGACTACTTGGTCTCCATCACAATTGCATAACACACTGATTGCAATAATACTTATCATTTTGATAATTCAACATTACATTTTTAATATATAGTTAATTTTTGTTGGTGTTGAATTATCAAAATGGTGTGTTAAGCAATTACGATAATTACGTAACGCCACTAACTTTCGTATCGCTAACCGAATAATTTGGACAAGTATTTTTCTAGTGATAAGGGAAACGCAATTATTTAATTATTATTATCTTTATAAACATCACAATTACTTAAATTAAGTTACCATAAGCACTTGCTTACTACTATCGACGACGCTACCCTGCGTATGTAGCTCTGCAGGATTATATGAACAACTCAGCAGTATGAGATACGAACTACCCTGCATATGTATCTCAGCAGGATTAAGAATATATGAACAACTCTGCAGTATGATATAAGAACAACTCTGCAAAATGAAATACGCAAGTTGTGGCAGTTACGGAGTACCTAACTTTGTGACTAGATAATAAGAATGAACAACGGCTGTACGTAATGATGAACAGCTCTTATGAAAGTGTACAGTGTCGTTGAGTCGTCAGTAATTGTGCCGATTTATTAACATACCTCCCGGGGCCAATAATTTAGTCTTCCCTTTGATAAGTTCTACAAAATACAGAATAATGTGCTTTGTATCTACCATTGCAGAGTTGTCACACGCACTTTAAGCGGTAAAGAAAGCTAAATACAATAATATTAGTATTAAGGTACGACAAATTTTACTATAGCCAAATATTTTACATGAATTTTGACTGAATTTGAGTAATTATTATAAAATATTGACTGAGGACGAATGTATCGAAAAGATGGATCTGCTTTTTTGTGTTTCGATTGACTCATGATTAAAATTAATAAATGGTAGGGCATTAGTAGGGAAATGTAATTGATCACGCTTAATATTACGAACAAATATAGTTAAGTGTGTTTTGCGCATTGTTTTATTTCTTTGGATGGGAAAATTACGATGTAACATCGCGTGCGTGTGACATCTCTGCAGCCTAGTTAACACAAGAAGCAAGTCTGCATTTGCATTACGCTCAGTAAGTTATTATATTCTGTCGTCCCATGTACCTAGATTTGATTACATTTAAATTATTGAATCACCATTAACGTTACAATTAATTATGTTTACTCCATTTTATATTTCACTGTTATTTAGTGTTTGTGCATTATTGGCGTATTTTGGATATTTCATTTCGAAAATCTCAATTATGAACATATTTTCATTTTTGCATTGTTTGTCGACTGTCAAAATGTTTTTTTTTTATTTATTTATTGTAAAATACATTGATAACAGAGTTCATGTACATGTACAGGCGAGCTTAATTCAACTTTGAGTTTACTGCCTGCAGACTATTCAGTGATACAAAGAGATCATAATAGAGGGTAGTCTCCAGTGTACAATTTTAAAATTACAAACAATACGAAAAAAGAAATACAATTTAGAAACAAGGACAATGTGAATAAGATCTGAGTCGAAGGAAGATAACAAAACAGAGTAGTGAGCAGGATTGCTTTGAGCATTTATGTGCTCAGCACTAAAGAATTTGCGACAGTTTAAAAAGGTAGCAGAAAGATGGTCACGAAGAACATCAGTCTTAGAGCATTGCTATAAATAAAAGCACTAGAAAAACTTTGATGTAATGTACAAGATGATGAGCACGAACAGGAATTGTCGTCAATAAGGTCACATGACATAAAAAATATAAATATTAAAACATATAGAAAAAATAATGTTAAAACTCAAATTGATTTAAGTACTTAAACCTCGAAGCACTCGCATGTTTCATAAGTTTGATGACATAAAAACAAAACAAAAAAAAAGATAAAAAAACTATTGTTTAAAAAAAAATAACATAAAGACTAGTTTATGGACGCCTTCAATTTATACGTCTTTTGACGATCGACTGCGGTACCCTAGCGGTGCGTTAGTCGTACTGCGCACGGACGTTCATTTTTTTTTTTAATACAAAGCATGCGGTGCCGCATCAGTGCGGCGCCGGTACCGTGAACGCTCGACAACATGATGACTTTCAACAGTAATGTTTCTACGTCAGAGTCCATGTGTCCATGTGACGTGAAAGCGCCCTATGTGTTTCTGAACGTAACTTTGACAAACCTCTCAAATTAAAGTTTGAAATAATAGTGTTGTGCAGTGCTGATAGTGAACTGGTTTAGTGCAACATAAATTATCGTACAACTTCAGAATGTTGTATACATTTAAATTTTATGTTAACTTGTCCTGTGCGAAAACTGGCTATACGTCAGATAAAAAATCGCAGCACACCTACCGAATTTAATTGTATTTATAAACCAGGAACCAACTCAAATATACACAAATAGTTCAATCCAAATCAGCCAAGCCGTTTAGGAGGAGTTAGGTGATAAACACAAATGAAAAATAAAATTCAAAGAGATACATGAAAATACAAGAGCTGCAAAAATTTTGAGTGTTACATGGGACTACCCTCTTAAGTTGTTATTAAAAATATATTACTGATTTGTTTTGACAGTAGACAATAACTGAATTACGTGTTCAATAGCGATAATAATAAATATTAAATTATTAATAACGGATCATTTATTTAACAATCGCAAAGTACAAGAGAATTTGTTTAGATCAGTCACAAAGAACTTGCGGAGTTGTCTTTTTTCAACTTTGTCATTTTAAAAATATTTTTAATTTTAAACTTATAAGTTTGAGTTAGTGTACTTTGTGCTGGCTCAGTCACGTTTATATTTCAATTATACAAATATAATTTCGATTGGAATTTTTTTAATCATACTCTTGGTATGACAAAGTTGCAACAAAATTTGATAAGTTGTTTTTTTCGAAATATTTGGTCAAACCAAATAGACTTTTGAAGAAAAGATATATATACATATATATATTTGGATTGTCACTTGCTTTAATAAATTGCTATTGAGTACACGTAATAAAATACACGGGCATATACAGGGGGTTTTATACGCGTGTAAGTATAGCTCACGCTTATTTTCTGTGGCGTGACATATACAGGTTGATGCAAAAAAAAAACTTGCTTTTAAGAAAATATATGAAAGCGTGATGCATTTTGAGGAGCTTGGACCTGTATAAGCCCTTAGCTAGCTTCAAACCAGCTAGAAAGACTGTGTTTTTGAACAAAGAACACACGTTAAGGGTTAGGCTATATACGTAAAATCATGTGTTAGCTGTACGAATTTAGCTTTTAAAATCATGCATAACCACTCGTATAATTAAATCATTCTGCATTTCTTTTCTAGATCGATGTATAAGTGTAACAACCGTGAAATCATAGAATTAAGAAACAAAAAATTAAAAAAAAAAATTAATGTGATTCATAAATTTATTATACTTTAATAATAAAAATGATGACATGATAGAAATAAATGTTATTTGTATGGTATGAATACCGCTTAATGAATGGTCTATGTGTACTAGGGTTAAATATGCACGACGGCTGGTAACTGCATTGATGTAGTGTATTAGAATACCTACATTATTGATATAATTGTAATTACCCGCTAACTAAAACATCACTTTTGCTGATTGCCTAATCTATTGGTACGGGAGCATCATTTTCAAATCAATTATCATGGCCCCTAAATAATATTTTGACTAGCCTATAACGACCAACGGATAGGCCTTACTTATAATAACTTGAATTTTAGACCTTAATAAGGTATCGAGAAAAAAAAAATGGTGTAAATAGTACACCACGAACTACCTGCGTATCTTTTTTTTTTCTCCTTCTCTGTCAAATCCATCCAAAGGTTGTCTGTAAGATATCGCTTTTAGCGATAAGACTGCCCATTGTGACACCTTATTAATGTTAATTTCCTAATGTAAATTGTATTTTTGGTGTACAATAAAGATTATCTATCTATCGAGACAAAGGATTCGAAAATTTTGCTCCATTGGCGGGTAAAAAAAAGATCGATATGAATATTCCATATGAATGTCAAACTACGTCATAATTATTGTATTAGAAAACGTGAAATATAAACGAAATATACATTTATCTTATAATAATATATAAACTTACAATATACCACTATAAAAATAGATAAATTTTCGTCATTCAAGATACGCGGCTGTGTTAAAATCATCTCTTTGTATAAATTTTCGACTCCACCGACTCGGGAATGATTTACCTACATAATTATTAAAATAATAGTGTTTAAGATTCATTAGCTAAAAGTATCTAATTTAAGGCAGATATTTAATGATTTAGAAGTTGTTTAGTCACAGGTATGTGTGAAAGAATTATATTTACATAAATACCAAATCGACACCCGCAACGAACAAGGTTGTAACATTAATTCAGTCATTTTTCAAAATGAACTTTAAAGTGATAGAGCCATGTTTGAATTTTGTTTGGACTGTAATCCGAGATACTGCCTTGTTCGATGGGGGTGTCGAAATATCAAGTTAAGACATTTGTCAAAGTTTCATAATTCAACCAAAATAATTTGAAAAAGTCATCTAAAATGATTATCATCTTTCGGTCATTGAGAAAGTCATCCAAAAAATCATCAATTGGAATTTATAAAAAAAAAAAAATTAAAAGTGACTACAATTTTGGTATTCTAGAAGTAGATATTTGAAAAACAAACTTGAACTGATAGTCAGTTAAAGGGAACTGAATAAAAAATTTGGAAATTCACAAACAAAACCGCACAATTATATCTAAGTAACATCATGGCGTTTATGTAAAGATAATTTGGTGCCATTTTCTGTATATTTCATTAACTTTACACGCGGATATATTTTGAGAATAAGCATAATCAACCTTTTAATGTTCCCACTGCTGGGACTCAGGCCTCCTTTCTAGGAGTGGGAATGGGCCACGCGTGCCCAGAGCCGGTAGGTTTATATCACATGTCTTCGAATTTTTGGTTCTAGGACATACCGGTTTCCGCACGATGTTTTCCTTCACCGTTTTGAAAGCAGTGTTGATGAAATAAATTACAAAAAGTAATGCGCCTGGCTGGGTTTGAACCCGCGACCTACAACTCGAAAGTCGGGGCCGTTACCACTCAATTAAGACAAAAAACATTTTGGATTGAGTCGTGTACTCAAACCACTGTAAAAGTAACAAATCAATATTTCCAAAAAGCCTAAGCTACTAATGAAAAGCAAACTATTAAAGTTTCAAGTAAGCATTTACCGTATTTCTCTGCCCTGTATCCCACGGGTGTGAAATTCGCGAAAAAGAGGAAGCACAATGAACACTGCGAGATATGTCCTGCGCAGTGGCGCCAACTGGTGCGACTTTTCCGAACTAAAAGCGAAGTATGACGTAACAATGTTTTTCAAATTTTTAATCGTTTTTTTATTGTTTACGTTTTGTAATGAATTTCAGTGAAATTACAATTTACAACAAGATATTTCCGCGTGGTTTTGTAAGATAATTAATATAATTTGCTAACACGGTGCCTTACTTTGATGATTGTCATCGTTTTGTCAATATTTGAGCAACTATACCTAAGTTTAACTTTACTGCGTTAGTACATTCCATTGTGTTCCCGATTCGGATGGACATTTTGAATATCAATATTGTAAGGATGGATTTTGGAACTTATAACCGGCTGTGAGATGAAAAAATGTTGTTCTTTTTTTAAATATTTATGTTTTCCACTGTCAATGTTATTTGCATTATGCATATTTAAGTAACAGTTGCTTATATCAAATAATATTTCAGTTATTACATTGCCAAAACAGTTTCCATAAGCTTATTCAACAACAAAATGAATCACCAACAATTATTAGATAATAATAGCTTTTTTAACACTTAAAATAATTATATCCTAATAAATAAGTAATTAATACTATTTTTAAACTCCATGATGGTTGTTTGTATTTCAATAATATTAAAAAAAATAAAACTGAATAGTTAGGTTATTCAAAGGTTGTACTAGAGAATGAAATTCAAAATTAGGCTAAATACCTGTAAACAACGTTTTAGGAAACATTTTCAAATGTGTTGGATAAGCTTATGGATACAGAAATAACTTACTTTATATATCAGCTTACTTACCTGAAAGAAATGAATACATTCATTAGTCCTCAGTCGGTTATAAGAATTATTATTATAAAGACTTTCGTCATAGATAGATCACGCGGTGACGACACTATAATAGCGTCATCAAAATGCCAAAATGCGTCATTGATCTTCTGAAATCAGTCAGAAAAGTTGCGCCTTTTTATATCACCTGACTATCCAGCATAAATAGTTGTGATCTGGGCTAGTCCTGGCTAGAACTATAGTGTGGGCTCAAAATACATTTTAATTATTCTGTGCAAATAATACTACATCATTTTATTGTTACCTTCTTGGCATATAAATTTTAGCTTTAAAAAATATTTTTAGGACAAATTGCTGAATTTTTTTGTCTAAGCTTTGGACAGATAACGTGAACTGGTACGACTAGACCAGCTAGATATAGTTTAGACTAGTTCTTTGTTATCAGGTCCGATTCTTATCAATATTTCACGGATTGGTGAAAATCTTTAGTATTATTCAAAATAATAAATAAATGAAATTGTTTTTAAGAGACTTATCAAACGATGAATTGTTTTGCAAGCTTTAGAGCGTGATTATATTATGTATATTATTATTCTATGTCTTTTACGTAAGTTGTTATTATTAAGTGTACATTACAAATTCTATATTAATTGTTATGTATAATCTGAATCAAATTGCTTGTAGAGTTTTGTGAACTGGATAGTCACGTATGAGTTTGATAAGATGAACAGTGTTGTATCAAAAAGGGCGAAGCTTTGGAACATGCATGTTGTCTTCTAGTTTATTACTGTAAGGGCGTTTATATTTCCAATGAGCCGTTACTGTATATAAACACTAATTATAGTTACTAATCGTAAATATTTACATTACAAATAATAATAATAATAATTGTCATTGTTAACGATTAATTATTATTATTATTTATCTTCGTTTCCTTTCCGATGTATGTATGGTAGGTCTCATTGCGTGAGGCACATGAAGTAGCATACACGTTTTATATTATTAAATTTTTCTTATATGTGGAATTATGTCTGTTTTATTTAGTGAAAATATAGTTCCGCAATTGTTATTTTGTTGCACTAGATAAATGTTTTGTAACAAAACGCTTGATAAGTTTTGGTTCACAAGAGCGCTACTGTATTGCCTTCAGTAGCAAAATGCCATAACTTACATTGGTAGAGGGTAGAGGAAAGACTGCCTTCTTTGTCGAATCACAACAGTCGAACAAAAATTTCGTTTCATTCACTCACTAGTCCACAGAGTAACCTGCGCGAGCAAACCGCACTATATCATCAATAATAAAAAGCTCCGTACCCCAGCAGGATTCTATAAATAGGCTGACCTACACAATATCGATTTTATAGATGCACTTCCAATATTTGTAATTCGTAGAATTTTCTAATCATAATACCTGTTATTTTGTTTTGTACTCCTTTTATCTGGATCAGAAGCTCAAAGAGAATCTTCACTGAATATTATGTCCATCACTCGCGCACTAGATAATTTATTATTTTTTAACACAAACAAATTCGCGTCAACCTACTTGTTACATTCATTGACTTGAAGTCGGTGAACTATGTCCATTCAATGGCTTGAAGTTGCCAAATGTCACTGATTGAAATATGGACGTTTATTACCTCTGTGGATAGCCTAGAGAGAGTCTAGGTGACGTCTTGCGTATCGACGTCGATAAATCGGCGCGGGACAGCTTCCAGCTTAACGGGTAGCTTCCACTTTGTCGAAAGTTTATTGTTCGTTCATCTGGATATCTTTACTCAATATGAATGATGTATTCACCAAAATTTCCCTTAAAATGAGGTGAGAAAAACCAACTGAGCTTTTAAAAATGAACATACCAAGAAAAATAAACAGAAACACTGACTTTATCATTAAGTCAGTTTCGTAAATCACATCAATGAAAAATATTTTACTGATTAACTTTTTGAGGGTAGATAACTCGGCAACAAATAGCCGCAGCAGTTAATATTTCAGTAATCAAAACTGTTTTTACACAAAATCTAGACCCTAATCCTTGAGCAGCAAGAGTCAGCTTCCGACAGAGCAATTGATTTAAGGCTGAGCTTCGAGCAGTGCCAGGATCTGTGAAAAGTAAGTATATATAAAAATGGTGTAAGTATTGATACCACTGAAATATTTTAAAGCTATGAATAATACAACAAGTCCAATTGAAACGACTACAAGTACCTTAGGATACATGATAGCCAAAGATATATGATGTAGTAAAGTATTACTATAGTTTGAAATGCTAACTTCTTACTAGATGGAGAGAGACAGGAAGCCCAAAAATCATGTATGGATTGTGTGAGAAGTGATTTGAAAGAAAAGGGAGTTAGTGATAGCGTGACGGATGACAGGACAGAATTGAAGAAAAAACGTGTTTCGCCGATCCCAAGTAACATGAGACAAGGCCTGCTATAACTATTTTCTTGTTATTTTTAGGACAAATTGAGGCATAGGACATCTTGAGGCATGTAAAGTTCTTCAAAAAAATCTTTATTTTTTTGAACTACGTGACATGCCTCAAGGACATTTAAAAACCCAAAAAAAAACTACAAAACAAAGGAATCAGTTTCACCTACTTCTCAAGTGACTGCAATGTGTACAAACACCCCACATTATGTACAAACACTAAGGTCAACTAAGGGTACATTCCCCAAACAAAAGAGCAAAGTAATTAATCATTTTGAGTGCGCAATAAAACTCTGCTAAGCAGTAAATACTGTACAACTACCCCTTAAACTGCGACCACTTTTGTTAGTCAGATTTCATGACGAACTGATCTTTATTTTCACAGTAATAAAGGTGTTATTACTACTGAAATAAATTTTACGGTACGGTATGAAATCAGTTCCGCTAGGGGCGGAACCATCGATAAGGTTTCACTTTATTTTCGATTCGATTACATTTTCCTTGCTAAAAAAATCGACTTATTTCATAAATACTACTTTACTTACTAAAGAGCATGATTTAAATGCATTTATTTTTGTCAGTATTATGTGTATTACTAACACTGAATCCAAATAGTGTGATTGAAATGATTTTAGTCAATTCAAGGGTAAAAGTCGACTATAATGCCTCGGTGACAGAGCTTTCAAAGGTCGATAGATTACACCCTACGTCCTTGACAGAACGCCAAGGGTAAATTTGTATTGAGTACTGAGAACTTTCCTTGCTGAGGCAAAGTTGTAATTATTTGGTCAAAGATTCAGGAAAATAGGAAAAGTGAGTAAAATGTAAATAAGAACAACTTAAAGTCTGCCTAAGTTCACGTGAAAAATGAGTCCGAAGGTTATTAAAGTGTTTTTTTAGACAATAAATATTGTGCGTCGTAGCAGTGTGTCTTATGTCATCAGTCTCTTGTGAATCAAGTGTTTTTGGAGAAACAAAGGAATATACAGCAGAAACAGTTGAGTATGATGTGTTACATAATTTAGTCTAAAGCGAGCAACATTAGCGAATATTACGAGTATAATTGTTTTGCAAATTTTAAAATCTTATGCAAATTGCGGTGTGCCAAGCAACCTTTTTTCTGTTATTGTGTTTTTCTTGATTAATACATTGATAGTGCCACTCATTTTTGTATTATTTCCATTCCTGCGGTACGGGGCGTTTCAGACCTCGTTTGAAAACTATCATTATGACGGTCAAGGGATTATTAGACCCCGCGTAAGATTTAAGAAACTAAAATATTTTTAAGCTACGTGCGGTACGAGGTCTAAGTCACCCCGTATTAAAGTAGATACCCCACTGTATTCCATTTTAATAGGAGATCTTGAACAAGACTAAACTAAAGACGTAGTTACGGCCTCCAAACTGCAGCTAAGACTATGTTTTAGTTAGCCGCACGGCAAGGAAGACCATACCTCGATATATTAGACCTAGTTCCGCACTGAACTGAAGTGTTAATAATAATTTCGTTTGTTTTTGACCTAAATCTTCGTCTGTGTGAACTTTACAAGTACAAAAAAGTAATTTTTCTATTTTAAGAATGACTTTAGTAAATAAGTTTTGTAGCAGAAAAAGCGACTTTCCGTTTGTATAATTGTTTACATGGCATTTCTTTTTCAGATGATTTCCAACAAATCTAGTAAGATTCTAACTTATTTTCTCAGCTTATGCCTATCTTACATATTTAACATTCTTGCATATCTAATCGAAGTGTATGTTCTAAAAGCTTTTCGTAGGCGTTTGCTACGGGCTCGTAGCAAGCGTAGCATAGCTACGGCGTAGGCTTATTCAAAGTGCATTAACATTCAGAAGTCTTTTAAGACTAAGTTTTTTGTCTTATTTCAATAATTGATATTGACACTGCCAGAATTTAAGTTAACTGCATCTGATTTTGGAAGGTTCTAAATTTACAAGGTGTTTATAAAATTCATATCTGATATTAAAACGGCGCTTAATTTTAAAATTTTATTTGAGGGATGCAGTAATCATGTTTTATACAAAATAGGTAAAAGAAATTTACAAAAAAATCTTTCGATTTATTATTTTATAGCTTTGTTTAAAAAATATGAAGCTTAATTTAGGACATATTAATATGTTCTACTTGACAAGTAGTTTCAAAATTCATTTATATACATAATAATATATAAACGCAAATCGTTGATGCTCAAAAGACTGCTTAACTTAAATGGGTCTGGGGAGGACATGTCTGCCGCATGTCTAACGAGATGTGGGCCCGTATAACATAGGATTAGTCCCCGTACGTAGAAGACACGAGCCAACGGCAGACCACGAAGGAGATGTGGGACGACCTGCAAGTCTTGCTTAAGAATTGGAATGAGAAAGCGAGGAACCGTGGTCTTTGGAAGGAATGAAGGGATTTGCCCAGCAATGGGATACGGACTTGCTATAATAGTAATAATATTAGTAGGGAATATTATCAAACATATGGTGAGCAGTGGTGGCCGGGTGGTAACGGCCCTGACTTACGAGTCGTAGCTCGCGGGTTCAAACCCAGCCAGGCGCATTATTTTGTGTAATTTATTTCGTCACTACCACTCTCAAAACGATGAAGGAAAACATCGTGAGGAAACCGGCATGTCCTAGAACCAAAAATTCGAAGACATGTGACATCCACCAACCCGCGCTGGGCCCGCGTGGTGGATTACGGCCCATTCCCTCTCCTAGAGAGGAGTTCTGAGTCCCAACAGTGGGAACATTATAAGGTCGACTATGCTATTATCAAACATCAGCTGAGTATAAAGAGTAAGCGACTGATCCCTTCGGGTCTTCCTGTAAAGCCTCTATAAGGCCCTTTCTTTCTCTCATAAAGATAAACTTTTATAAAGGTTAGTCATAGTTTGGTAAGTACGGTAACCTCGACCTGGCTAACATCAGCCTGCAAGTCATCAGCTTTTAAAGCTACGAATATTTAAAAACTGGCGAAAACTGTACGAAGCAGCTTGTCGAGAAGCGTATTCACGTGGGTGAAGGTCAAGTCAAAGTCAAAGTCAAAGTTTTTTATTTCACATAGGCCTACATGGGTACTCATAAAACGTCAGAAGCTAGTGCTCGGTTCCAAATTGGTCGTTTCTTATGGAGAAGAACCGGCAAGAAACTCCATGGTTACTCTTTTAAAAAACAATATGTTGTTACAATATTTCCATATTACAGCATAATTAGATATTATGTAAGGATAGTGTAGACTGGTCAATATTGTACTATAAAGTACAATAAAAATAATCATAATAAAAAGGAACCTAAGAATTCGCGGAGTCTACAGTGTTCTCACATTCACATTATAAAAAAAGATGCTATATAAATAAAAGCAAGTAAAATAAATATAAATATTTTTTTATAAATAAAAAAATATTGCAAAAGCAATGTGTTTGAAAGAAAAAAAGTATATATTACAACAAATGTGGAGCAGTTAATGGATACATTTACAAAATATTATGAGCTACCAGGGGGCCACATGTGCAGAAGCAGTCATTGCCAAACAAGCGTGTCTTCGACATAGTCTTTAACCTTATAATACGCTTTTTTAGTTAGGACCCGCTTAATATGGGTTTCGAACTTTCCCTCGCTAAGTTCAGTCACCACCTTTGGCAGCTTGTTATAAAAGCGTTTACTAAAAATGACTTGCTGGTCTTAGCTAATCTCCATTTGGGTAACACAATTTCGTGTTTATTACGCGTATTTATTTTATGAAAATCGCTTCTTATTTTGAAGAGTCCTAGGTTTTACGAACATACATAATACTTTCTAAGATATAAAGAGAAGGCAGAGTCAGTATATCGATTTCTTCGAATTTATTTCTGAGGGACTCGCGAGGACCCATTTTATAAATAGCCCGGATTGCTCTCTTTTGCAATATGAAAATTGTGTGTACATCAGCTGCAGATCTCCACAGTAAAATGCCATAAAACATAATACTGTAGAAATAAGCATAGTAAACTAACATAGCTGTGGCTACATCGGTCAGTTGTCTTATTTTTCTTACTGCATATGTGGCCGAGCTTAGTCTACCTGAAAGAGCTCTAATATGAGCGCCCCACTGTTGTTCAAAATCGATAGTTAAACCTAAGAATACAGTTTCCGTAGTAACATCAAGTTTATTGCCGTCAAGAATTAAATTCACGCCAACTTGAGGGACATTCGGTAATGACAACTTTATACATTTAGTTTTATTCGCATTTAATAAGAGATTATTAGCAGCGAACCATTTCGAAAGAACAGCCAGACTATCATTGACATGCAAGACATCCGCATCTTTCCTATCTACTTTAAAAATAAGGGAAGTGTCATCAGCAAATATAATTATATTGGATAAATTAGCCAACATGTAAGGAAGGTCATTAATATAAACCAGGAAAAGGAAAGGACCAAGAATTGACCAAGTAAGGTACACCTTTGCCGTATGCTCCACCGTGTCCTTCAGGCGATCCACATGGAAGAATCGCCCAGGTGTTACCATTACACCCGGGCGATTCTTCCGCACGAATCCGGTGCAGGAACCTCCCGAGCTTACCGTGTTCGGTGAGAACCTGCATCATGCGGAAGGTGAGGACGCCATGAGGTCTTTCTAGCCACGCCTCACCGCCACCGCCATAATTAAAGCGTTCCCATTGTGTTTTGTGAGAATCGAACCAATTACCTCCAGCAACTATGCCGGAGGTAATGGTTGGTGACTACTAGTCATGGTCCACTAGACCAACAGCCCCATCCCAACCTTCCTGTTCAACCCGAGATGGTAATATTGTCGTTTCTTATAAACTCACAGAGTGTAAGACTGTTGCTAATTTATTGAGAGCATTACACAAGCGAGACAGTTTTTAGCGTCAGCAGCAAAGTTTGGCTTTGTAGAGAGAGCTGCATCTTTCACTTAAGAGAGCCTTTCACGAGCCAACACCAACGTGAGCATGGTTCAAAAGCTTGTTGTTTCATCTAATGCAATGTTTGATAAAGAGGCAACGAGAAAAAAAAAGAGATATCGCTTGGACGCTCTGTTGGCAACCAATATTCCGTCCTTAATTCAAATATTTCACAAATCTTGTTCCAGTAAATACGTGTTTTTTAAAAACCTTTAAAGTATTTTTTTTTCATTCTGTAAAAGGTGAAATATGTAAGAATTCTATAGTTATATTTTTCATACTTTTTTAATTTTGAGTATGTTATGAAGGGTTTTTGAAACCTATGAAAACAATGTGTTGTTGAACAATTTAAAATGTTATTTAAAGTGAACATTTCACGTTAAATAACAGATTTTCAAAAGTTTTGACTTCAAAAATCAAACACTAAAAAGTGTATAGTAACTTTAATTACGGAAGTCGGTGTTTCTATAACAGTTACGTGTATTCGTTATTTAATACCGACTTCCGAAATTAAAGTTATTTGCACTTTTTGGTGTTTTTAGGGTTTCGTACCTCAAAAGGAGAAAACGGAACACTTTGTTGTCCGTCCGTCTGTCTGTCTGTCTGTCAAGACCCTTTATCTCGGAAACGCGTTGAGGTATCGAGTTGAAATTATAATAAAACCATATACTCAGGTCTGCGGTCCCTAGAAGCTGTAAAAAAATCAAACTTCTAAGTTATCGAAAAAAGTTACGCCCGTTTATGTCGCAAAAAACGTACATTTCGACAATCTCAAAGGAATCAAAATTCATAGGTTACTTCCCGTTGATCCTGGAATTTGGCTTACAGCAAGGTCTTATAGTATAGATATAGGAATAAATCTGAAAACAGAAAATTTATGGTTAAGTCAAAAAAATAAAATTGCGATTCGGAAAAATCTTCGAGACTCCATTCGGGAATTGAACTATTTACATACGTAAGTTTGTACGGAACCCTCAGTGTGCGAGTCCGACTCGAACTTGCCCGGTTTATTACATTGAAGTTGACTGTATTTATTTTTCAAAGTTTTTTACACTTTTTAGTTTTGGTACCACAACTAAAAAGTACCGTTCAGTCAAAATTAAATAGTATGCGAGTTCTATAGTAAGATATCTATAGATTTTAATCATTATATATACTCCCTCCTCTTCTTTCAGTCACTCATCGATGATATGTAGGTATTTACTTGTTACCAAAGCAATTTTACTTGTTACGACAGTTCTACTGTGATCCTATGAGGAGTTCCATTCCATATCTTTGAAGTTCATCATCAGATCATAAAAATGTTTCTATGGGACCAACTTGGAAGCATAATCTTTCAATCAAAAAATAATTTTCAAAATCGGTTCACAATTGACCGAGAAATCGGTGAACATACATAAAAAAAAAAATACATTCACGCGAACAGCTTTTTTTTGAAGTCGGTTAAAAAGAACAAATGAAATTTATATTTAATTTGACTTATTTGACATACGACTGATGATTGTGCATAGATTTTAAGCAAGAAATATGTTTTTTCATTACCCTTACTTGCCCTCAAAGTGTTGCTAAAATCAATTTACATAAAAAAAATCGCACCAAATTTTTCGTTATATACGTTTTAAATACATATGCAACAGCATAACACATAAGTGCCGATGACTAAATCGATGCAGTTATCGAAAATAACCCTTAACTACAATATTATATTGCTGTCTCCCTCTGACGCCCCGAGTAGATGCGAGCAACAGCGGTACAGTCAGCTTGAAAATTAAATGTGACATAGTGCATAAATATTTATACGAGTAATAAAAAGCTTTTAATGATCACATATCGACGCTTGAAAGGCAAAAATTACTAAGCGACATTGAGTAAACTTTACAGGAGAGAGATTTAAAGTTATAATATTTGGAAAAAATGTTAATTTAAAGAAAGTCGGATTTAGATATTATTAACATGATGGCAATAGTATCTAAATCCACTATTTCGTCATTTTTAACAAAAAAATTTTTTTTCTAAAAATTTTAACTTTAAATCACTCTCCTGTAAAGTTTACTTAATGGCGTTTAGTAATGTTTGCCTTTCAAGCGTCGATATACATATATTTTAGGTATATTGAATACTAGCCGCAGCCAGCAGCTTTGCTTGCGTGAAAGTAGAAATATTTTCTAAGGGAACTTACTCTTAGAGTAAAAAGAATCCTATCTGATATTCCAGGATATAGTCTACCCGTCTGTTAAATATCATCCGAATCTGTTCAGACGTTTGAGCGTGAAGAAGTAATAGACTGACACGCTCATATACTTGCGCATTTATAATAAAAGTGTGATGTAAGAATTTTTTCGAGAAAACACCCTGCGCCTCGAAAACCACGTAATCTGTTGGTCCCGGTCGATATTCGTAGTTGTTTGACAATCGTTACAGATGGCGAGCAATGTATAGCTCGCTGTCCGACCGTTCGGTAACCGTCCGAACCGTACCGTCGACTGCGCGTACTATTGCCACGCGCGCCTCAGAGAGATATCAGCAAACAGTAGAGGACCAGTAGGGTCGAAGCCTCCTGGGGCCAAGAGTTTGTTTCTGAAACGAAAACTTGGCCCTGGGATGAAGGCAAAGAAGAATAGGAGTGGTTTTTAGTTAGTAAAAGTCTGATACGCCCCCCGCTCCGCCCCAGAGCGCGGGACGTCATTGGATGATGCACAGGCTCGTGTATATATATTTGTCGCGTACTTGACTAATTAAGTTGTGATTTTCCACCGTGATTGAAATTCTTTCAGGAGGGTTATTAATAAATAACTCAAAAAACATTTTGTACACTGTTTTATGATTAACAGCAAAAAAAAAAATTTTTTGAGAACAAAGCTCACATCGCAGTTTACCTAGATACAAAACACCAACGCCAAGATTATACGCATTGATCAAATGAGGACAAAGTGGATACGCATTCTCATGATAATGCATTAAAAATCCAACATATTATACCATACTAGCTGACTCAGCGAACTTCGTATCGCCGAATAATGTGATAAATGAAGAACCGCTTAACCGATTTTGTGCAAACTTCACATAAACCATCTACTAAATAGGCCGTACAAAGCCTAAACACTTGGTTTGGAAAGGTGAGCTCGTTCTTGAGTTATAAAATTACAACGAAAAGTGGCATTGACTTTTATTTATATAGATAGATAGATATCCACCAAAATGGAATAATAATAGTTTACTATTAAAGGACAAGCATGCTCATTTGGAATCTCTTTTATGTTTCTGACAGCAGTCGAAATAACCGTTATTTATTTCCACTAACACCGTACGACTGTTGAAGATATCCCGGTCTACACCTTTATTAATCCTTTACTGATTGGCAGCTTATGATACCGTTCCTACAGTCCTATTCTCTATGAAAACAGCCTTGAACGCAGCACTGGCCGCAGCAACGAAATCCAAATAGGTATATTTTAATCACATACAAATCCAATGTCCCTATTTGGATTTCGTCGCTGCAGCCAGAGCTTCGCTCAAGGCTGTTTTCTTAGAACAGCACTACTATTCGTCCTTCATTGTGTGTAATTAAACAAAATCTGGATTCATGGGAAAACATAACCCTGGACCAATCTTCATCTGTCCACCGTTTGAGTTCCCGGGCAAACCGCGACCTGGCAACCCGATGTTATCTGAACAGTTTAGCACCGTTTGCTGGCCTATTGGATGTTATATCAACTTCATAAGTCTTCGCAAGATCGTATCATTGTTGTTAATTTTTTTTTTTACAATTTTCTCACATCTCCGTCTAGACCCAAGCTAAGCAGAGCTTGTGTTATGAGGACTAGACAACTGATAAACATATCTACTATATATTTCTAAATACATACATATTAGAGATAAATTACACCCAGACACAGAACAAATAATCGTGCTCATCACACAAACATTTGTCATGGGTGGGAATCGAACCCACGACCTCCGGCATAGCAGTCAGGGCCACTAGAACAACGAACCAGTCGAAATTTTTAAAGTCAGTCTTTGGTCTGAACAGAGCCGTGAGATATCGATGTCGACATTTCAACTTTGAAGATCAGTGGCAGCCGCCGTGTGTGTCAAGTGTCAGTATAGGTCGACGGCTGGAGTCATATCTGTCGTTGGCAACATTCCGCTTATTTTTATGAGCACACTGCTTACAATTAATTTTTCTGAAATAAAATTGAACATAAATAATTATTAGCTTTCTTGATACTCTCACAATTATTTATCACAATTTTGTTCTTTTTTCAGATAAACTCATTACGACATTTTACAACATTAGGGGACTTAAACTGAAAATTAAGGGAAAATCAATGTTCTACACAATATTTGACACAAAATGCCAGATGATCTTGTTTTATTGATTATTGTTTTACCTCACGAGTACAAAGATATATTTGTACTTATATTTTGACAGCACTTAATAACGCCGCGAGCGCTTATTATCTCCTCGAATATTCTGGACATCGAATACAATTATGCAGAGAGTATAGAGATAGGGGGGTAAATTGAAACAGAGGGGTAAATAGAAATAGAGGGGTAAATAGAGATAGAAGAATTAATAGAGATGGGGCTAAATAGAGGTAGAGTACCAAGGGGTACTCTTATTCAAAGGAATGGAATCAAAATTTTAATGATTCCTATTTATTAATGAATTAGCTGCTGCCGGTGGCTTCACTTCAAAATTATCTCAACCAAACAAACTCCTGGGATAAAAGGTCCAATTCCAGGACACTAGAAGTTCGTCCAGCCCGCCGAGCATGAAGAAGTAACGTACGCGCAAACATTATTATAATCTGTCAAATTTTTACAAAAATCTATACTTTATTAGAAATCTAAAAATGTAACTAAATTTATACCAAAGTAACAATCCTAATCAAAGTGTTCTTTCTATATACTTGCCTCTTCTCTGAAATGTAAAGTGAATAGAGATTTATGAGCGCGACAGTACATTAATATCGATCAGCGCAGGCGCGGAGTCTACCGGCTGGCAGTCCCTTCCAGCCAGAGTGACCGCACAGTAGCTAACTCTAGTTTTAAACCTCAAAACCGGTGACAGAGTACCTACATTAACACACACACTCACAAAATGTCGTGCATGGATCCTGAGCAGAAAGAAATGCTGAAAACTGAAATCAAGAAAGTGAGACTTGACGCTAAGAATCAAGCGTATCTGGAAAATGTTCCGCTTGAACGTCTAGTGGGTGAGTTTACTCAAAATAAATATATGATTTTCAATATTTTATTTTTGTTTCTTTCCATTACTAAACGTAGAAAGTTTTTTTTTTGTTTATTTTATTGCCTTTGATACTAAGTCCTTTCAGCCATGTCTTCGATGAGTAGTTTATTTGTTTACCATTAGAATATGGATGTACACATTCTAATGTTTTTGTAGTATTTGGCAGCAAATGTATCAAGCCAACCTTCTCGGCAAACTTCACTAGGTAGTCAACACTACAATAAATTTCTCAGTTCCATTTTACCGAGAAGATTGACAATCATTGAAACTTGAGATACAAAACTACGTAAATTTTACATCACAATATTCACTAGGAATCAATTTTCGAATAATTAAAACAGGCACTAAACTTCACTTGAAGAAATCCCGCCAAAAACTCCACGTAGAAAGTTTGGGTACGAGGATAAAAACGTTGTTTCGTCTTAAAAAAATCAATTTTCAATAACCCCTTCATAGTACTCGCCTACATTAAAAGGGAAACCTTGTACAACATTTTACGTTATTAGATCTAATAGTTTCGGCTGCGCGTTGATATGTCAGTCAGTTTCTCTTACTGTGTACCTACGAGTATGCTATTAATTTTTAAAAAACTTACTGCTAATATATTACAGTAAAACATATTATATGCAGAACAAGGCCAATTACAAGTTTCCCTTTATATAAACTTATAAATAAAATTAACAAAACGCCATAAATAGCGTGAGCGTTAAACAAAGAAATATCAGAAGAAAGGAAACAAAAATACGATACATTACAAAACAAAATCAAGCTTCTTTTTCTTAAAGAAAAAGTTACTTTACATTTTCTTAAGTTTCTAGCCACTATTTGCAAGTAAATCAAGCTCAACATCCCGACATGTTGAACATTCGACTTAGTCTTTGAATGTATGAGATGTGACTGTAAACAGTTTTCACGATAGATACGTGCAGGAGATCAGTCCCCGTGATCACGTGACTGAGCGTTGAGATGACGTCAGAACAAAGAATCGGAGGCGTGGCCTAATCGAGGCGTTCGACGCAAACGAAACGATCGTAACTTGGCTAGGGGTTCAAGTCTCCGAAGAAACACAGACAGCACACGCAGTCCATTTTGGCCATCAACTCAGGCACGTCATTAGACCAACCTGTTCGTATATGTAGAAAGACTAGGTTGTGCTAGCGGCTTTGCCCCATGAAAGTAGGTTTCTCCATAAAAACTTTGGACTCCGTCCCGTTTCATCCCTTTAGGAAGTGAATTTTGGAGAACCCCCTCTTAGTGCTCGCCTGCGTCATAAAAGGAAGCTTTGTGCAAAATTTCAGTTTCTAGTCCCAGTAGTTTAGGCTGAGCATTGATATGTCAGTCAGTAAGTTTCTCCTTTTATATATGAAAATATAGAATATAGATATTGTTTTCTGTAACATAACTCAATTGTGGGTTAAGCTCGCCTAATTACAACAGCTGTCTTATTTTTCATTACTCATAAAAGTCATGTACAAATAATAATATACAAGCGCTGTAAAGACAATTAACAGAAAAGTATGGTTGAAGTAAATATATTGCATTCAAATATTGGCCCCAAAAAAAGTTAAGAAACGAGTAAGCAACTTACAACTGACGATATCAGACTAAAAACAGGTCAATAAATTATGTGTTTGACTCGCATCTGACCCCAATTCAATCGGTCGACCGGCGTCATTTTTCAATAATTAACAATAGCGCTATCGATCGAAAAAATTACATTGCATCTCAATTTATAATGCAACGCGTTCGATTCGCCTCGTCGTTTATATCGCGTATATTGAAGGACTAGAACAATATGCCTGCTGCGGCCTTCCCGTCCGATTATAATTTAGGTGTTTTCAAGGCTAAAGTGAATAGGTTCTTAAACTATAAACTAGTGCGCTTCTCGCAATTGTATCACTGCTTACCATCTGGTTTTTGAAGTTATGCACTTCTTTATATAATTAAAAATATTACCGAATGACGTATGCAGGTAAAATCTGCAAAATCCTACCGATCACTTTAAAACATAAATATCTTTTATTAGTTAACCACCACAGTACCCAAGAGCATAGCTTAACTCACGTATACAATAATCATAATACACGATCTATGGCTGCTGGTAGATTCACTGTACCCAAAGTCACCAATTACTTTGGTGACAGAACACTAAAAAAGAGAATACCATACCTACTGAACAGTTTGCCGGCAGACATAAGGAGTGAAACAAACACAAATAGCTTTAGACGCAAATTAAAATCATATTATTTAGAAATGTTTTAAGTACGTTTAAGTATGTCTAGAAACTCACCGACCTCACAGTCAAACCATTGCATCGGTTTTGTGGGGCTTATCTTATAAATTACCTACCTTTTGGAATAAAGATAAATAAATAAATAATAAAGGTATGAAAAAAAATCGATTGTCAGCAAATAGACTGCTAGCCTCTTCATCATCATTGGCAGCCTTAGTTTCTCTTGCGTTAATACTTACAAAAGAGGTCTCTTTTGTGAGTATTAAACACACACAACAAGAGCCACACACAAAAAGAGACCAGTCTCTTTTGTGCTATGCGTTCCTGGTATGAGCGAGGTTCACTCGGGTTTTTCGTGTTATTCTCTTGATTTTATCAACCTAACTAGCTAATAGTCTACCAATACTAACATTGGTTGATTTCTACGCTGCGTGTCGCAGATTCGATTTCAGCACGGAACAAATATTTGTATGGCCTATAGAAAGGTGTTTCGTGTGTGAATGTCGTGTGTATGTGAGTTAACATGTCAGTGAACGCACCCACGATACAGGAGTACCTAATTCCTTCGTGAGGTAAAGTTTTTGTGAAAAAAAAAATCTTTTGTCATCTCTCGATAACCGAAGGGCTCTGCTCTGTTTGCCGTCATCACGTCTTTAGTCAAAACACAATATTTTAATTCACATAGGCCTACATTGACACATAAAAACCTTGAAGCTAGCGCACGGTTCCAGTTGGTCATCGCCATCTAGTCCCAAACTAAGCAGAGCTTTTACTATGAGTACTAGACAACTGATAAACATAATGTAATATATAATTTTCAAAATACATGCATATTATAGATAAATTACACCCAGACACAGAACAAATGAACGTACTCATCACACATTGTGAACCGAACCGACCTCCGGCATAGCAGTCAGGGCCACTAACCACTAGATCAATAGGCCAGACATTATAATAACATAATTGAAATTAACTCGAATAGATTAATTAAAGCATAAATACTATTATACCTACTTTAATAACGTTAATGTATTTTATTTTTTCAGAGACCTACATCGAAATGAGCGTAGAAGTTATAAAGGAGATGGAGAAACGCCGCGACCCCGTGTTCGTGGAGGTACTGCAGTACGCTCAGGCGCATTTAACTCATGAAGGTATTTTGTTTGAATACTAGCTCTTCTCGCTCGCGTGAAAGTATGTTTCTCTGTACAAACTTTGAACCCCCGTTTTACCCCCTTAAAAGGTGAATTTTCGAAAATCGCTCGCCTACGTCATTCACGTTCCTAGTCCCAATAGTTTCGTCTGTGCGCTGATATATCAGTCAATTTTTCCTTTTATATATATAGATATCAGGCGCTAGATAACGTGCCTGTCACATTTTTATGCTACCCAGTATCTACGATAGGGTTTTGAGTTGTGCACATAAAAAAACGTCGATAGATCGTTGTCGAATCGACCTCAACCATCATAAGCCGTGTTTGGTGTTTGGCACACTGGATGTACCCGGTGTGTCAAGTGTACGCAAAATATATTTAAATTGAGATCTCTCTTCTATTGTATATTTTACTAACGTGGTATAATATGGATGTCACTGTCTGAAATAAAGTTTTTTATTTTATTTATCTAAACCTACTCCTGTTCTTACAGGAGTGGGAAGTGAGAAGTCATCGGATGATTTCCCAGCTAAAAAAAAACCCTGAGTCTTATTGTTTGCCGTAGCCTAATCTCAGGTTATATTCTATAATAATGTTGAATGAACTCTGAGTTTGTTTCGGCTTTCCTTCTCAGGGTAGTCAGCTAGAAAACACTGGCCTTATCTAGTTTAATTTGATGTGTAAAAGTGTTTGAAAGACTAATTTGCAAAATAAATTAAAGTCTCAGCATACTTTAATTTACACATATAAGAAAAAGATAAAACGTGCCATTTCTTTGCAGAGTTTATGTCGATTCAAATTGAAGTCTACGCGGCTTGCAACAAGATTGCAATGCAACAATGCACACGTGAGTACTCCTTACACAATATTCTTTTTTAACTTAAGTGGCAGTGGGCAGGACACATTGCTCGCAGAACAGTTGAGCTAATGAAAAAAAAAGATACGGCCGTTTATGTCGTAAAAAACATGTATTTCGACACTCTCAAGTAAATCAAAATTCATAGGGTACTTGCCATTGACCTAGAATCCTGAAATTTGGCACGAAGCAAGGTCTCATAGCAAAAATATAGGGAAAAATCTGAAAACTGTAAATTTGTAGTAACGTCACGAAAAAAAACATCGTTTTGCGATTCGGAAAAATCTTCGTAATTTAATTCGGGAATTGAACTGTTTTCATAGGTAAGTTACGGAACCCTCAATGCGCGAGTCCGACTCGCACTTGCCCAGTTTTTTTTTTAATAATTTATATAACAAAATTAACCGAGTAAATTAATTATTTTATAATAAGAAGAATTATTTCTGTATTTCAGCAGTGGACAAGATCGCTCATCTCGTTGTCCTGCATGAATCTTACTCGTAAGAAGTTCTTCATACACTTTCAAAAGGTATGTTACGTTCACTTTGCAGTTTTTTTGAGTTTTGTTGGTTTTACCGCAATAAAAAACAAAAATTGTAATTCATAGAATTATAGAAACTGTTTTTTTTAGTAATTCACTAACATATTTCAACTGATCGTAATTTTAATGAAAACTGATTATTTTTTACATGTATTTGTCACTTTGTTAATAATATAAAACTCTAATACCTAAAATAAAATAAAAAAAAAACAAAGTTATCCAATTTGGAAAGTGGTCCGTAGCTTTTGTATCTATATTTATTTTTGTTTAGAAGTGCTTAACGTAAGCAAATCTTATTTTTCAGTTGTCTGAGACACAGTAAAAACTTTTTTTTTTTTTGCTCGGTTTGCGATTAATGATAAATAATATTTATTTTGTAAACAGTTTTTTTAAAAACACTTTTACACGTCAATTTTTTGTATCAATTTAAACTAGATAAACCCCACTATCTCAAATGCCCCCCTAGCCAAGTTACGATCATTTCGTTTACATTGAACGCCTCGAGTAGGCGTAGCGTTGAGGTGACGTCAGAACAAAGGTGTCGGAAGCGTGGCCTACTCGAGACGTTCGACGCAAACGAAACGATCGTAACTTGGCTAGGGGGGCTGATGGTAAACTATGACGTGCACAAGCACACTTACCTAGAAATAACCTATTCACTCTTGATTTGGTTTTTACCAGGTTTTTTTTTTAACGTGAACAATTTTTCTTTTCAGTGAGCCGAGGTCACCGTAGTCACCATTGTCAGTTCACGTTTATACCTACCTACAATTTGAAGCCGCGGCCATTTGGTCTACAATACGACGGCGCGACGCCATCTTGTCGTTGTGCGATGGCAGAAGCATTTTATTACACACCAAAATACCAACGCACCGTCTTATAAAGGCTCAGATATATTAGGGGACATAATGTCCCCTAACATGTCGCGCAACGCTCAATCTACTCTGGTAGTCACCGCTGCAAGGTTGCAGCGTAGGTACTCTACGAGACTTTTTGTTCCGTAATGTATTTGAACCTTTAGTGTTTCCTTTACTAACACACCATTGACAACTACCTTTAACTAACAAGCAACTAAACAGGACAGACGTACTGATGGTTTAATGTATGTAGATTCGGGTAACTTCATCAGATCATATTTAACTGTTGCGAATACTACACTATGATACAAGTGGAGAAAGTTTGTCACTGCGAACGAGGTGTAAATCGCCCGAGCCGCAGGTGAAGGTGTTATGGATCCGTGCTCTGCAGTGACAAACACATTTCCACCTGGTCAAATGACCGTTTTTTAATACACTTACGAATAAAATAAGTAAACGAAGTTTGACTGGCGACTCGTGTGGGTCAGTTAGCACCTAGCCTGATCCGGTTGTTGCGGGAACGAAATCGCGCACTTTTCCACACTAGTGCGGAAAACAGTTAATTGCGTGCCTAAAAAGGGTACATATAATACCGGGTTTTCGAGTAAGTGTATTGAAAATAAATTAAACAATGATGAAAGTCTAGGTACCAGTTTAAATGGATTCTTCTACTACGTATGTATAATAAATACTCAAGGAAGCAACCGATAGTCCAATTGTTTAAAAGCTTTGCACTTTGTAATTCTTTCTTCATCTTCAATACAGTTATAGTTTTATGGCTGTCTCGTGTACAGACCCGGCTCACGAAAATTTTGTATCACGAATTAACACTCTATTACTGTCAGTGTGTAGTAGTTTGTATCCAGACATTATGCTGTCTGATTTGAACTTGTTCTGAAATCAGGTTATGTAGTAATTTATCGGTGTTCAGTGTCCTAAATATGCATAAATATATGTCGTAAACTTACTTACTAGATATACGCAAAATAATAACTCACTCAAGCAACTTTATTAAAAAATATAATCATTTGTTTAAAAATAAGTTGTTTTTCAGTTGTATCATTTGGAGTGTATTCAAGTACATCGTAATTTTAAAGTAAAAAAAGAAGTATGGATAAGGAAAAGTAATGTAACACGCTCAACTAAAGCCTCAGATATATTAGGGGACAAAATGTCTCCTAACATGACACGCAACGCTTAATTTGCGCTGCAACGTTGTCCAGTGTCTGTAATTTGTCCCCCAACATACATTTAAAACGCATTTACGTGACTTGGGACATGGACAAATACTTAAAATTGAAAAGAATAAATACAAAGTGCATAAAGGTGCTACTTATTTCAAACGATATTCCTTCCAGCAGAACTGCTGATAATTTGACAGCTTTGCGTTCGCGCAACATGTCAATGTTGGGGGACATTGTGTCCGCTGATGTATTTGAGGCTTAAAGGAGAACGCAGACGATGTTTAAAAAAATGGTGGGCATAGAATGTAATGTATTTTAAATTTAATACCATTTAGGACCGAAACTGCGTAAACAACATCTGTCGCGGTAAGCTGGACCCCGCTACGATTTGCTACGTTATAATATATTAAGTTCTCCATCGATACAGTTTCGGGCCTTACTGCTCATCGAGAAACAAACCTCTCGTCTGCGATCTCATTTTATTTAAATTGGGGTAATGTTAAGAAACGTATAATAATATTTGTAAAAATCTATCAATTAAATATTTGAGCCTGTGTTCGTTCTAGAACGCGGGCTTAACAAGCTCAGTTAATCTCGAGTTTATAACTCAATCTCAGTTGCATAATAAATTCGAAATTTTAGATAAGATTTTACAACTGAGTATCACTGAGAATACAGGCATTAGAGACATAAAAGATATCAACGATAAAATAAAATAAATTATTAGATCTATTTAGGTAAGTTAATGAAAAAGACTGTTTGTTCTCAAGAACACAGCTGGAATATTAAAACACAGGTATTAAAAATTT
The DNA here is from genome assembly GCA_949316375.1 of Mythimna vitellina. Taxonomy (NCBI): domain Eukaryota; kingdom Metazoa; phylum Arthropoda; class Insecta; order Lepidoptera; family Noctuidae; genus Mythimna; species Mythimna vitellina. Next base: position 38,263,994 of record OX438684.1, read on the forward strand.
GTGAGTAAAATTTGAATTTGAGTATACTGTCGATCGCGGCTCTGATGAGCCCTAATTAAATGCTGAGACTGTTATAAACAGCTTTTACGATCAATCTAAATATTGCAAGGCATTATTGTTTTGTCAAGCAGTGAAACTGTTTATCAGCTACTTGGGTAATTTCTTACCAATAGAGATGGTTTATTCCTAGGGTTTATATCCGGTTAAAAGTGTTAAAACCCAATAATTCCTTGCCCTACCCTGAGCGACGGCACAAATAAGTGAAATAACAGACTGTTTATATTAATGCGTTTTGTTTTATTACATTTGTTATATTTTATCATATTTTATGCTGACTTTACTGCTATATTATGAGAGTTCTTATTTGATCACTTATTGTAGGTACTTAATGAAAATGTATGTTCTTCTATTTATAATATATATATAATTAACATGGTTTTAGTATTAGTCAGTGTTATTGAATTAATGAAGGTGAAAAGCAGATTGCTTTATCAGAAATATAAATGTCAGTAGTCTAAGAATCAGAATTGTCAGATTAAGAACACGTTATTTATTTCACTCAATAAATATTAATGTCAAACAACAATGTTATTTTATTTTTAATATTTGATGGATTTCCTTGGATTTGAAAAAAGAATCGGGACGTCTAAAATGTTCCGCCTCACAAGGGTTTCTTAACATTTCGAATGCCGTAGTTAGATACACAATAGAAAGACAATTAGAGCGAACGCCGGCGTTCGCTTGGGGTTTAATGAATTTAAAAACCCGTATCTTAGGAATATATAATAGGAAGGTTTAAAAAAAAAATCAATCTTTATTTAGTAATATTATAAAATAATGTGAAAGTAACGAAATGAAAGTAATGTATGTGAGAGTGAGTGAGTGTGTTTTCACGCCTAAGCCGTTGAAGAGATCTTAATAAAGTTTAAAAGGATTTGAAAAATTCTTTATCAACATACCATACAAGCGGTTGAAGCTGCGGGCCGAAGCTTTTATTTACTACTAGCTGACCCTGCGAATTCCGTGCCGCCTAATAGTCAATAAATGTAGAATAAGTCAAAGACGTCCACCCTTGGACATAGGTCTAACCCAATAGTCGCCACAACGGTCCTGTGCGTCTCACATCCAGCGGATTCCCAACTCCATGCATCCAAGTCTGATTGTCGAGGCCAGAATAGTATGACACGATATTTAAGAAAACAGCCACTATTGGGTAAGGCCGTCGACAAGTTTCGGCAGAAAATTCGGTAAGTAGATATAGGTGATAAGACAAATCTAATGAAAAGGATCTATAAAGAATACAATAAAGACACATTCAGATCATTTATTCAGAAAAATGTATGTTTGAAATATTATTAGACAATCGTCATGGTTTAAACAATTCTGATATTAACAACACTACTGAAATTGACATAATCATTTAGATTTTACAACCATCACAGTCAGTGAATTAAAATTTCAACAACAATAAATGTAGCCGAAAATATTCAATCATTTCAAACGAGTAATTCCAAATACATAAGTTTCTAAGAAACTAGATAATCTATTATATATATATATATGTTGAACTACTAGAGAGCAGTGATGGCCGAGTGGTAACGGCCCCGACTTACGAGTTTAAACCCAGCCAGGCGCATTACTTTGTGTAATTTATTTCATCACCACTGCTCTCAAAACGGTGAAGGAAAATATCGCGAGGAAACCGGCATGTCCTAGAACCAGAAATTCGAAGTTCACCAACCCGCACTGGACCCGCGTGGTGGATTACGGTCCATTCCCTCTCCTAGGGAGAGAAGGCCTGAGTCCCAGCAGTGGGAACATTAAAAAAAAGGCTGATGTTAAGTTGACCTACTACATCCCTAAAAAAAAACCTCTTTCCGAAGACACAATTGCTCCTTTTCCCAGTTTTTCCAGTTTAGTCTCTCCCTCTCCAGCTTTAGCTATTACTTCATACAATCATTTCATAGTCTATTTCATCTTCCACCTAACTATTGCGACTCCACTTTCAGCCTTCCTCTAACACACATTTACAAAGACTAATATTTTATAATATTATTGTGTAACAGCAATGTTATTTTTTTTTTAAATATTTGGTGGATTTCCTTAGATTTGAAAAAAAGAAACGAAACGTCTAAAACGTTCCGCCTCCCACGGGCTTCTTAACTTTTCGAGTACCGTAATTAGAGACATAATAGAAAGACAATACATAATAATTTTATAATATCAATCGATTATATTATAAATGATTTGCACAGTAGGTAAATTGCTAGCTTGTTGTAAATGAAGGTGGTTAGTAGACACATAATATAATATACATAAAAAAACACTACATTTCCTTTCCCTTTGATAAAATTGATAAAAGAGGTTTTTTTAAAAAAAAATTACCTCCCAAACATAAATCTATGTAGTGTTAGTTTTTATGGCAATATCTATTTTATGTATCTAATAACCACCACAGATTCACTGTACTTTTACTTGTATAATCCAAAATTTATTTATGAACGAGGCTTGGTTTCTGGAACTCAATAGAGGCATTGAATGATTTTGATCAATAATAAGTATTTATGCACAATAATAATTATAAATTCCTTGATATTAATAATATTTTTACCCATCGTGAATTTTTTATTATTTTTTAGTGAAAGATAATATTTTTTTAAAATCCATTTTTGAAAAATAATAATAATAATCTTATCTAATCAAGTATATTTTTAGTGAATATCAATAAAAATAAAGTATTTAGTCCGTGTTCTAGAACGAATACGAGTCTAAATATAAATATTTTTTGGGACTAAAAATAAATATATTTTTTGTAAATGTCACCAAATAATTGTAAAACATCGTAAGATTGTAATAAATCTTGCGAGAGTGTAAACTCTCCATATATTATATACTTAATAAAAAGTTTATTTGAAATACAATAAATCTCATCTAAATTTGATAATTTACAATGTATCCGAATTTAATTTAAAAAAGTATGTTTACTTTTTTACGCGACTTATCATAAACTGACGGTATTTACAATTATCTAGTGACACATAAGTATATAATTACATTATGTAATTTCTTCAAACATATAATACTCGTATTATATAAAGATTTCTGATTAACACCACAATTTTAAAGTCGAAAATACATCATTAATTTATTGACAATGGAAAGGTAAAATCGCTTAACCGCCACTTTGGTCGAAAAAATAAGTTATTCAAATCACGAGATTCAGCAAATGTTTTTACATCGATCTGTTTAGATATCATGTAACTCAAAGGACTTTTTGGCACAAGCGAATCTAATTTTTTACAATTAAAAAATTAATATTAATATTATATATATATATATTATAATATTATATTTAATTTTTTATAATATTAAATTAAAATTAATATTAATATTATATATATATATATATTATAATATTATATTTAATTTTTTACATTTCGAGACTTTCTCAAGGGAATCAAAATTCATAGAGACTTCCCGTTGACAAAAAAAAAAAAAATCCAGAAATTTGCCAAGAAGCAAGGTCTCATAGCACAGGTATAAGAAAATGTCTGAAAACTGTAAATCGGTTGTTACGTCACAAAAAAGATTTTTTTTTGTGATTCGTAAAAATCTTCGTAACTCAATTTGGGAATTGAATTGTTTTTTTAGGTAAGGTGTTTTTAGGTGTACGGAGCCCTCAGTGCGCTAGTCCGACTCGCACTTTCCCAATTTTTTTTTTACGTTTCATATCGCTGAACCGACGCAAATTTTCCGGTTGTTGGAACCAGTGTCACTGTCACTGAATTGGAAGTCAAATTCATTATCAGCTGTATATACCTTTATCATCCCAGTGATATTCGCTTAACCGAAACCAAATTGGGTATATAAAGGCTACATAAATTTTGAATTTTAGGTTTATAAACGAGATTTAATTTTAATTGTAAAAATCAAAACTTAAATCGTCTTTTTTGTAAAGTAATCAAAATGGCGGTTCAGCGATTTTACCTTTCCACTGTCAATTTAATTCTGATAGGTGCTGCTAGAACACTAAAGTATAAAATAAATTCGATGTTTTAACGTGAATATTTGTTGTTTTATTTTAAAAATGAAATGAAAAACGAGGAAGATTAAATACTTTGAAGTCTAAATTCTAGTCTTATTTGTGTATAAAATTATTATAAAACTTTAAAAAACACAGCACCTCATTCATTTGAACATATCGCTTCTGTAGTCTAAATGCGTAACAAGCTAGCATGCGTGGTATTCAACAACATTCATTGTGTTATTTTAAATATGACACTAATATTTTAATAAAAAGGAATATATGTATGTTTATTTATATGTATGTTGGTAGGTCCTCCACACTCAAAAGACCCGGAACACGTATATGTAGGCCATATAAAGATTTGGTCCGTGCGCCAACCGTGCCGCCTGATTGGATGCAATTTGGTACGTGAGTAGACCGTGTCTTGGAATAGCATATCTCGTTTTATACTTGTAAAGCGGCTGACAAAACCTAGTATCTGATATACGAAGCAACGGACCATAAATTTCCTTTTACTGATAGTGATTTTAAGGATGTTGATGACGCAACGGAGGTGCTGTTTACTGTTTGTGGTTTCAGGAGTCTAGAAAAAGGTTTAATACTAGACCATCCTTGAGTAACAGGCTCTAAATCTAGCCTTTAAACCAGCTGCCTAAAGAAAATCTCCTCGAGTTGAGACTCTTTCTTACTAGTCTACTAATATATTAAATGGGTAATTTTGTAAAGATAAATTACACACATAAACTGTTAAACAATGAAATAAACTTGGCACATCAATATGCTCCTTAATTAACGCCTAGGTTATATTCTATAGGATAAATAATTTTTGAAATATTGTCGTAAGTTTCCTGACATTCATGCTGATGGTACCGCAAGCAGGAGCTAATTAGTTCTTGTCCTAATACTGACACAATGACCGTTGAATTAAAGGCTGATATATATTAGGGGACATAATGTCCCCAACATAACGCGATGCGGGACACAGCAATGTTGCAGCGTCACGTAGATTGAGCGTTGCGTGACATGTTGGGGGACAGTTTGTTCCTTAATGTATATGGACAATTGGTGTAGCTGTTGACAATTCTGTCAATGCCAAACATGTGTTATGGAAAATAATGTAAGACGAAAGACTAACGCTATATCTAGATGTCCATAAATTAACATTTAGGACAAATTTCGACAAACGGCATAATAATGATAAAACTATCGATCATTGTGCCATTATTTGGATAAAACTACCTCGTAATTGAACAGTTTTGAATATTATTTGATTTGAAGACGTAACCTTCGATGTATTAGATTCAGGTCAATAATATGCGTTGTTCTGTAGTTGTAACTGCTCACTGAAAAATAAAAGTACTATAAGTTTTCATTCCGGATATCATTACTTAAACTTTAGATATGTTAGGGGACAAATTGTCCCCCTATACGACACGCAATGCTGTCAAATTATCTAACAACATGCCTCGCGTCACTTAAATGTGTCGAAAAATGTTAGGGTCAAGTTGCAAGACACTGAGCAACGTTGCGTGTCATCCTTAGAGCTTCATGCATATAAGGATGTTTTATAAATTTTGACTACCCTAGAACCCTTGTAAGTTTTCCATAAAATATGTACGATAGTGTGATGATGAACGAATTTACTATCCATAAATCCACACTTAATTTTCCTAGCTTGTGTTGTAGCTGGTTTGGTAAAAAAGGGCTAGCATCCAAGCAAGCGATACATGTGTGCGAGGAATGTAGAAACTTATAATGTAAGAAAAGAGACAGCAACGTATTCTGGGGCTGTTACGCCTTCTCACGCCTCGCCATCTCGCATAACATTGGTGAAGACGCAGTTTAATCATCGTCTGTTTAATCTTTAAGCTTTTTCAAACACTGCTTATACAACATATATATTATGTATATGATACACAATATGCAACTTGAATAATGTACACCCTTGTACACCCCAAAGAGAAAATTTAATCACAATATAAACTCTGACATTTTAATTAAACGCACTTGGGTAGTTTTTAGGGTTTCGTACCTCAAAAGGTAAAACAGAACCCTTGTAGGATCACTTTGTTGTCCGCCTGTCTGTCTGTCTGTCAAGACACTTTATCTTGGAAACGCGTGGAGGTATCGAGTTGAAATTAAAACTCAGGTCTGCGGTCGATTGAAGGTATGTAAAACCGTATATAATACACTTATTTTTTTATAAACGTCTGTCCTGTGTGTAATAAGTTAAGGTGTGCAATAAAGAAATAAATAAAAAGCGTGTATTCCGTCCGACACTCTCAAGTGAATCAAAATTCATAGGGTACTTCCCGTTGATCTAGAATCTTGAAATTTGGTTTGAAGCAAGGCCTCATAACACAAGTATAGAAAAAAAATCTGAAAACTGTATATTTGTAGCTCCGTCACAAAAAAAAATGTTTTTTGTGATTCGGAAAAAAAATCTTGATACCTTCACGCGTTCCCAAGATAAAGGGTCTTGGCAGACAGACAGATATACAGACAGACAGACGGACGGACAACCAAGTGATCCTATAAGGGTTCTGTTTTTTCCTTGGGCTCGATCCGGGCGGTTACCAAGCGGTTGGATGGCGAGCTACCCATTGCTCGCCGTCCGCAAGCCCTCGCCTACGGTAGTTTAGCCGGATGCAGACGCCACACTATGTTGTTAACTAAAAAAAACAATAAATACCTACTGTTTCAATATTTATACGGCCCATTTGCAAGTGTTGAGAGGTTGGACGAGAAGTGCGAGGTCAGCAATGTGATGAATGGCTGAAATACACCAATAATTACAATTATTAATCTGTCAATATATCGCTTTTTGCTTAATTAATAAGGATAATTACACTTACAGAGGGCTTGGCGACTTTCCAGCCGAATGCGCTCATCTGTAATCATAGTTAATAATACCATTAACAAATAAGTATTAACAATGAAAGTTCAATTATATATTATCATTCATTATGAAAATACGTACCTTCCGGAGTTAATGCATCTTGTTTGGGATAACCCACGACAGCGATAATGTTTTCTACATCTTGCAGTACCTCGGCGCGTAACTTCTCGTCCTTTTCTGAAAAAAATTAAGAATACCATCACTAAACAAAACTGCTCATCATTTTCCTGCCCTGTTTTCGATGAATATTGTCAATAAATAAATCATTTTAAATCTTTCTACGCCTTTTTATCTTAAAGAACACTTTCAGTTCCTTTGTGACACACTTCTAGGTACTTGAGATCATCGCAGAGTCTGAAATTAAATATTCGTATGCATTTCACATCCTTTTAAGACAAATTGTTTATTGTTCAAGCAGCTCGTCTGTGGAATGCATTACCCATAGAAGTAAGGCGTGCTCAAACGCTAAAGACCTCTAAAACAGTGGCGAACGAGCATTATCTTTCACTGTAATACTTTAAACATATAAATTATATTTGTAAATATTTCAATTAAAAAAAAAAAATAGTGTCCCACCGGTATCGGAAACAGGGTCCAAGTTACCGGCGTCAGGGCTCCAGAGAAAGGAACCTCCTAACAATACGTGTCCAGGAGTACCGCTTTCTGGACCAAGCCCTTGATCCAGCCGCCTAACGCAAGCCTCCTAAGGTGTAGGTCGAGGCTCTTGGCTATTAAGCCATTGGCTGACACGACTATCGGTACAATGATCGCCGAGTCTACATCCCACATGTCGACAACCTCGCGAGCCAAATCAATATTTTAGTATCTTTATTGATATTGTATATATATTTATGTGTTTTGATTATTATATGTAATTAATATTATTTATATTTTTTGTACACTGACCTATCTCATTTCGTTCAGTCCATCCTAAGGTTGAGTAAGAGATTGCCCTGTGCGATAAGACCGCCCTTTGTACACTTTGTTTTCGTATATGTTTATCCTGTCCACTTAATGATGTGTACAATAAAGTATATAATAAGTAAATAATATGGCAACGCAGAACGTCTTAATATGCCTTTTCTATTATCCGGCCACAGTATTTTCAATCACGACAACTACTAAAATCGGACGAAATCCACAGTAACGACCTACATAAAATTGTTGTTGATAGTCTATTATGTTCCACTGCTGGGCCTCCCTCTCCCTTTTCAACATACGTCTGTCCTCGGCCATTGCAGGCCAGTCCCTCCGTTAGTTGTAAAGCTCATCTCTACATCTTCGCCTGGGTCTACTGCGATTTCACTTTGCGTTAATGGGACTCAATAAGACTCCGTAAAACCGCAAAATCAAAGATGAAGCAATTATTTATTTTATATTATTCCACAAAAAAAGAAAAGCGGGGTTGAGATAAGAATAATTAATATTTTAAATTTTCAAGAAGACAGAACAAATGTGGAATGCCCAGTTGACAAACATTAAGTATGCAAAAAAAATTGTGGTTCCTAAGTTGTTATTTTTTTTTTATTATGATTATTTTTATTGTACTTTATAGTACAATATTGACCATTATACACTGTCTTTACATAATATCTACATAAGCTGTAATATGAAAATATTGTAACAACAAATTCTTTTTTAAAAGAGTAACCATGAAGTTTCTTGCCGGTTCTTCTCCTTAGGAAACGACCAATTTGGAACCGTGCACTAGCTTCAGACGTTTTATAAGTGCCCATGTAGGCTATGTGAAATAAAAAACTTTGACTTTGACTTTTTGAAATATGTAATCATTAATTTACTTCTTCCATTCTCGTATCAGACTTTTACTGACTAAACACCTATGTTCCTTCAGTTGCCCTTCGCGTTTTAGGACTACAGGTTACCTTGTACAGTAGTAACAGATGTGAGAAAAAAGTGTTTCGCTTCGTCGTTTAAACCGAGTACATCGAAGGACCGGAACAATATGTCTGCTGCGGTCTTCTCGTCCAACTATAATTTAGTTGTCTCCAAGGTTAGGCTCTCAATAAACTAGTGCGCCTCACAATCATGATTGCATCACTGCTTGCCATCATGTGAGATCGCAGTCAAGCACTGGTTTAAAACCGTTAAAAAATAAATACTTGGACGCATCTAACATAATATCATGACCAGCTTGCCAAAGATTAAATCTCGATCACCAGTGTGATATCATCATAATAACGACTGGTGATTAAATAAAAGAAAAATGAAATAGTAAATAAAATATATTAATGAATGAAACAGATTCTGCTAGCAGCTTTGTCTGCGTAAATCCGGAAGGGTTGAATTTCAATATAATTTTTTAAATTATTTGCATAGATCATAAAAGATACCTCTCTGCTAAATTACAGTCTAGGTTCAATAGTTTGAGCTGATCGTTGATGAGTCAGCGAATGAATGAGGACTTTGCCTTTTATATCATCATCTTCCTGCCCTTGTCCCGTGTTATTTGGGGTCGGCGCAACACGTTTTTTTCTTCCACTCTGCCCTGTCACTCGTCATGCTATCACTAACTTCCTTTTCTTTTATATCACTCTTCACACAATCCATCCATCTTTTCTTTGGCCTCCCTCTCCCTCTCCATCCATCCACATGTAAACTCATAACTCTTTTAGTAACATGCGTTTCATCCCTCCTCTTCACATGACCATACCAAGACCTTTGCCTTTTATATATACAGAAAAATATCTTTTCTCCTTCTTATTTGACTTCTCAAATTCAATTCCTTTGCTCTGGCTATAGTAAAAATCTCTGATCTATGAATAATCGTTTACTACGGTGTCCCTCACATCGCTCTGGGTTTATGTAGTCCTCCTTCTTTGAAATGCGCTTCCGTTGAAGTTCAGGATGGCATCGAGTCGGTTCTCCGTTAAGGTAATGCACGTGAACACATTCACAAGAAGATTCGTTGTAGATTGGATTCGTTTCTCAAAATAATTTTGATTATTTTTATGATGTATTTATATAAGAAAATATCCGCAGGAATCAAGAACCAAGGTCGCAGATATAGCCGAAGAATCGCCAAACTTAAGTGGTAGTAGGCAGGGCACATTGTTCGTAGAACGGATGGTCGAAGGGGCCGAAAGGTTATAGAGTAGCGACCGCGCATCGAAAAACGCAGCGTTGGAAGGCCTCTCACAAAGTGGTCCGATGATCTGGTGAAAGTCGCGGGAATACGATGGATACGAGATGCACATGATTGTGGTGACACTTGGGGGAGGCCAATGTCCAAAAGTGAAATGATGATGATGATGATCTATATAAGTATGTATTTATTACTGTATTAGTTTTTTATTTGTTTGGTTGCACCTACTAAGCTATGTTTCTGCCCCACCCTAAGGTCGACTGGTAGAAAATTCTTAAAGCATTGAGTCCGCCTTTGTACAATGTTTAACCTTTTGAGTAGCGTAATTAGAGACACAATAGAAAGACAATGGCCGAGCGAATGCCGGCGTTTGCTCGGGGTTTAATAAACTAATAGTGCATAAGGCTTCAATAAATAAATAGTATAGTAGTACAATTATTATTATCTCGTGATTGCCTGCGATTGTAAAATATATCCGCTGCGGGACAAAGGATTCAGTAACCAGCCGTAGCGCCTCTCGCATTCTATAAATTCCCAATTTCCCGGTACTCCCAGGTCATCGATTTACCTAGTTGGGGGTTAAAACCTTTTGGCCCAATTTCGTACGAATTCTGCGAAATACCCGAATGTGCCCCGCCCAATGCAATCTGATTTCGGATATTCGTCAGTATTTTCATATTAACATACATGACTAGTACAGGGCTTGGCAGGGGAGATGAGAATGTTAAGATGGATGTGTGGTGTGACGAGAATGGACAAAGTGAGAAATGAATATATTAGGGGAAGTTTGAAAGTAGCGCCAGTGACTGAAAAGTTGAAAGGGAATCGTTTGTCTTGGTATGGTCATGTAAAGACGAGGGATAAGACGCATGTTACTAAAAGAATTATGAATTTACATGTGGATGGATGGAGAGGGAGAGGGAGACCAAAGAAAAGGTGGATGGATTGTTGAAGAGTGATATGAAAGAAAAGGAAGTTAGTGATAGCATGACAAGTAACAGGGCAGAGTGGAAGAAAAAAACGTGTTGCGCCGATCCCAAATAACACGGGACAAGGGCAGGAAGATGATGACTAGTACAGGGCAGCGTTTCTACTTTAGTTTAGTGGGGAGCCTTTATCAACGTAAACTAGGGAGATTACGGCTTATGGCTCCGAATTGGTAGCATTATGGGCTAGCAGTGTGTCTAGGCGTAAGTCTATTCCTTGCACCCCGACCCAAGTCATTGCCTTGCAAACAAAAGATATAAGTGGCCAAGAAACCAAAGGGCCTGTACCCATTAGAGAAAGTCATCACATAGGTTCTTTTCTTTGTTAAAGTAGACAATGATTAGTCCGGTATTTTCAGTAAATAATGAAGGATATCAGCTATCAAGTGACTTGATGAGAACATTAGATTCCAAATGAATCGTACTGATTAACTATCACTAACAATCGTGTAATAAAAATAGTTTTCATACAGTTTTGTGTGAGTGCTAATGCTAATTTATAATAATAATTAACTAAAAATCTAAAAATATAATATAGTAAATTAACTAATGAATTAATATATTTTTGCTAGAATATGTTACACAAGGTCTTACAGTAAATTTCTTTTAGCATATTCTGTCATACCATGGCGTGCAAATATATTCACAATCAGTGATGTCAATTATTCTAACTTACAAATTATAGATTCTATTGAGTTGTCTTCTAAATAGCCAGTTGGTTAGTCCTTACACCTGATGTACAGGTCTATCCTAGTTCAAGAAGAATCAAATTATTCATTGTCGTCATCATAATTTCCACTGTTGGCTTCCTCCAAGTGACGGCATAAAGAATGGTCCTGTGCGTCTAATATTTATCAGGTTCCCGGGTTCTTCACCAGGTCATCGGTTCACCTTGTGAGAGGCCTTCCAACGCTCGTGGTCTAACTGCAGAACCTTTGTTCCCATCAACCATCAGTTCTGCAATATACTCTGCCCACTGCCACTTTAAGTTTGGCGGTTCTTGATCTAATTATTATTTAATACCATTTCTGTTCTAGTTTAAGGCCGCATTTATTGTAAACTTGCACGTTATTTCTCTTAATAAATAATCTAATATTATAGCCAAATAATTTGTTTATTGCACATCTCTTGCTAGTATATACTAATTGAAAACTAATGATTGATTTACCCTTTAATCGAAACGAAGTGGGGGCGGTGTTTGCTGTCTGTTGCTATTTTGATTTGTCTTTGTTTATCTTGTTGCGCTGTCGATTTGCAAATGTATTATGTATTTAGACGCTATAGCGTTGACTGGCCTCACCTTAAGTTCTAATTAAGTTATCTCTAAATTATGAAAAACATATAAAACAATATTTTAAACTTACCGATAGCCAGTTTAAGTTGCAGCCACTTGCCACACTGAGTGGTAACATCTCGTGTACGCTTTCCCTTCCTATTATGCTTCCTCCTGCTTTTCTGTTTTCCGGCAGTTGGTCCTGACATGATTATATCGCAATACTTTGATAACGGGATAAAAGCGGGATCGAGAGGGAACCGGCTGCGAGAGCTTAATTTTAGGGACTGCCGGCCGGCACGGCTGACGCGGGTCGATACTATAAAGTACAATCATGCTCATAATCATTTCTTAATTCTTTCTCTTCTTATTCGTCAAAAACGCGGTACATTTTTTTTTTATAGGCTCTGTTAGCATAGCATAGCATAGTCAGCCTTATAATGTTCCCACTATTGGGACTCAGGCCTCCTCTCTAGGAGAGGGAATGGTCCGTAATCCACCACGCGGGCCCAGTGCGGGTTGGTGGATGTCACATGTCTTCAAATTTTAGGCTCAGTTAAGGGTCACTAATATACCTGTAGGTAGGTACTCTGATTCTTAAACTAGGAGTCAGTGATTCTCCGTAACAAACAAAGCCATATTTATAATATAAAAAAGGTCCCCATTTTAATTCAACTTTTAGCAAAGAAAACAGAAACTTCTTTATTTAAGAAACAAATAAAATGAGTAAAGCTAAACTATATGGTGAGTGTGTGTATGCTACACACTACTTTATTGTAGAATGTGTGTGAGTTTGTAGTGAGTAAACGTAGGTGTATAACTACGGTATACCTTGAATAATTAACACCTTGAGATATCCAGCAGAAGATCCTCAGTCTTTTAATAATTTAATGTTTGAAGATAGTCTTTAAGTAAGGTTATGCACTAATGTTTAACTTTGCACTTGAATCCGAAATAGAAACCTCCCGAACTTACCATACCCGGTGAAGATATGTGTCTTGCGTAAGGTGCAATTTAATTCAATTTATTGCAAATCACATGCATTTTTTAAGGTCTTCAAAAATGTATACCACCTGGGCCCACAGTCCGGGCACAGCAATTTTATACAAATCGAGTTTAAAATAATAATAAACAAAATATCAAATAAATTAATCATTTAATTTAGCCGAACATAGGACCTCCTCCTTTTTGAAGTCGGTTAAAAAGAAGGGGTTTCTCGGAATTGTTTTTTTCTTATTTAACACTGACTTCCAAAATTAAAGTTAGTGTTTTTTAGTGAAGTCGGTTTTTTTTAAGTTTTTTATTTCACTTTTTTTAGTTGCGATACACTTATATATAACCAGAGTGCCTATTTCTCATGACAATTCCAATTAACCCAAACACTCCTAGATTACATTGTTTTATTATGAAGTTCCAGTGTCTACCTCCCACCTTCCGGCTCCTCATCAGATCAGTTCGATAGTACTTTATAGTCAAACTACATTTCATGACAGTTCAAATAAGCCCAAACACGGCTAGGATATATTGATTAATTACAGAGTTCCGGCTCCTATCTTTTGGCTTCATCATTATCATCAGGTCACTTCGATGATACCATTTGCAACATTAATTCAGAACATCATCTTCCTGCCCTTATCCCGTGTTATTTGGGGTCGGCGCAACACGTTTTTTTCTTCCACTCTGCCCTGTTACTCGTCATGCTATCACTAATTCAGAACAATTTATCTATTTGTATTGTCATAGTCATAGTATCTTCATTGTGACATCTATGAGTATGAAGTTCCGTTGGCGATTTCTGGTCTTCTAAATCAGTTATTTTTTTACTGTAAGTGCTTAAGTTCTCGATGAAAATATCAATATCTCTATATGGTTGCCTATAATATTTGAGGAGTACCCTCGATTCTTCATGGATCCAATCATCAGAACAAGATTCTAAAAAAAATAGCACCAATCGGAATAACAAATTTGCAAACCGGTCCATAAACAACGGAGTTCTGAGGTAACAAACATAAAAAAAAAACATACAACCGAATTGATAACCTCCTCCATTTTTTTGAGGTCAGTTAAAACATAAAATTGTAAAATATAATAAATGTCAAAAAAATATACCGTTAAATGTCAAAATAAATTCGGATGTCAATAAAAAAATAAGGTCAAAAGAAATTTTAAAATTGGAAAGATGTAAAAAACGCAGTTGTGGCATGCGTCGCCATATCGCCAGGATTTTATTTTTAATTCTTATAAACTAGTGCTTGCAATTAGTGATGCAAACGTTCATGGTGAGGCGCACTAGTTTATTAAGAGCCTATTCACACAAAATTATTTTAAATCATCCTTTTTGGGTTTAAAGGAATTCAATTTTGGTATCTTTGGCATCATCTGAAAATAGAATTTATTAATGTAACATAGGAATAAAAACAAAAAGAGTTCGTTTAGTTTATAAACGAACTTTGATGCACTACACCCTCAGATTTGTGATTCGTTAATAAATAGGTAAAAATCTATACAAGAATCAGAACAAAAATCTATTCATCTTAAAGATACACAGGTCACAATTCTCAAGGTTTTAGGCTATTGTGGACGTCATCTCTATGCTCAGTCACGTGGTCAGAACAAAGGAATCGGAGAAGGGCCTACTCGAGACGTTCGACGCAAGAAAATCGAAACGAAATGGTCGTAACTTGACTAGAGGGCAGTTCTTTCGATAGGCGTTAACCTTCATAATCATCATCATCATAATTTCAGCCGAAAGACATTCACATACATCATCGGTCTGCTTTATGGCATAAAAAACAACCAGTGTGTTGCTCGTTCCTAACTTGGCCCACATACCTACTGCCGTGTAAGACGCTTAACTTAATCTATAAATAAATTACACAAAGTAATGCGCCTGGTTGGGTTTGAACCCACGACCTACAACTCGTAAGTCGGGGCCGTTACCACTCGGCTACTACTGCTCTACCTATATATATTATTTGTCTATTTCAGTTTTATGATTGACTGTACTCCTTTCAGCTGTTCGGAGGATTAGAGTAAGACAGCATATAGCACTCACCGCACACAGAAGAGAGAAGCCAACAAAACACTCATTTAACATTCGTAAAGAGGGGTTGGGTCTGGATTCAATAGCCTTTGTTGACACCCCTTCAAAACATTGTGTTCCCGCAATTTTTCAAAAGATAAAAACCTAACAAGAGTGAGACTGACTTGCGCACTAATGATTCTGTTGTACAAATGCTTTGATGCTTGAAATTAATCCTTTATTATCTCAAATATGGACCCTAGCAACAAGTTCTTGATGAATTGAATAAAATAAAAAACAGTAACACTCCAATGACGGTTGGAATGGGTTTACGTGTGGATATATAGCTTAAAACTGATAGTAAATGGGTGGAGAGGGAGAAGGAGGCCAAAGAAAAGATGGATGGATTGTGTGAACAGTGATATGAAAGAAAAGGAAGTTAGTGATAGCATGACGGTTGACAGGATAGAATAAAAGAAAAAAACGTGTTGCACCGACCCCAAATAAGATGGGACAAGGCAGGAAGATGATGATGATGATACAGCTTAAAACTATGGAATGTTTGTGGGCCACTGCCTGATCACTGTTACACTACACGTCTAAAAAATGACAGGCAATGATTTGTATACTCAACTAACAAACCCGGCGAACTCCGTTTCGCCACCAGATGGCTTCGTTTTATGTAACATTTCGTTTGGTGATTAAAAGAAGAAGATTTTTTTTTTGTTATAAACCTCACGGAGCCCGAGACCTTTCCAACGAATGCAAAACCGTGGAAATCGGTTCGTGCGTTCTGGAGTTATAGCATCAGGAAGGAAAACTCGACTTATTTTTATATAGTAAATAAACTCAATTTATTGTCGAGCTATTCTTCTGAATTGACAAAACATGACAAATGTGATCTGCTGTAGTTTGTTGAGGCCATGATTTGCCTGACATCATCTTGCATAATAAATATCATCAATCAATGAACATCATTTCAGCCGAAAGCCCCCCTACAAGGTGGATCGATGACTTGGAATTCGGAACACTTGAGGGAAACCTATGTCCAATATAATACTTCATATTATAGAGTATATAGGATTCAAGTACAATAATCATACTGAAGGGTAAGTGCCCTTCAGTATGATTGTCGTGGTTGACTACCATCTTACCTGCTAGTAAGTGATCATGTGGTAGAATTCCAATTTCGCTGATTTCCGATCCTTAACTGTACTGACTTTTAAAATCGTGTTGGCCTATGTGTAGTAAAATATTTTGAATTGAATGAAAATATTCTGTTTTAGGGTTCCATACCTCAAAAGGAAAAAATTGAACCCTTATAGGATCACTTTGTTGTCCGTCTATCTGTTAAGACCCTTTATCTTGAGAACGCGTGGAAGTATCGAGTTGAAATTAAAACCGTATACTCAAGTCTGCGGTGGCTTGAAGCTGTAAAAAAATCTAATTTCTAAGTTAACGAAAAAAAAGATACGGCCGTTTATGTTTCAAAAACTCTCGACACTCTCGAGGTAACCAAAATTCATCGGATACTTCCCGTTGACCCAGAATCCTGGAATTTTGCATAAAGAAAGTTCTTATAGCACAAGTATAGGAATAAATCTGAAAACTGTAAATTTGTCGCTACGTCACAACAAAAAAAAAAATGCGATTCGGAAAAATCATCAAAACTCCCGCGTGCACCGAGACGCGCTTACCGACGGCGCGTCGCCGGTCTTTTTTACTTTCCTTCAAAATACTTTCTTACAGTATTAGATAAGACTAAGGACGCTTTCCATCACTTCCATCAACTTAGCTAGGCCTCCGACAAGTGATAATTAATAATAATACTTTTTATAATACTTTTTCGGCTGTTAATCATCAAAGGATCTCTTTCGCTCTGAGTGGAGGGCGAAAGAGTGACAGACTTTTACTGACTAAAGAACCTGTGTTTCTTCAGTTGCCCTCTGCGTGTCAAGGCCGCAATAACTCTTTCGTACAATCTCAAAAACTGACTTGAATACTGCTTGAGGTATAAAGACGATTATTTAATTAATAATCAATACTCAATACTTTATTGCGTTTCCATGATATTACATAATTATGTTGTTAAGCATAATCAGCCTTTTAATGTTTTCGATATGACTAAACACAAACTTGTCTCGGCAACAGTTAATGTGAAATATGAAAGCATAATTCTTAAATTTATATTGAGGGTGGTAAATCATCAAAAACATCTTTCCTTTGGTCTCCTTCTCCTTGTTCATCCATCTAAATATCTACACATAACTGTTTTAGTAACATGCCTTTCATCCCTCTGATCATCATACCACGATAAACAATTACCTTCCAACTTTTCAGTTACTGGCGCTATGTTCAAACTTCCTCTAATGTACTCATTTCTCTCTTTACGCGTTCTCGTCACACCACACATCCATTTACAACATTTTCATCATTGCTACATGCAATCTTTTGTCATCCGGCTTTTTCACAGTCCAACATTTTGATCTATAAACTTATCAATGATATTAATTTCAAAATACATAATTATCTAGTTTGAGTTTATGTTGGTTCTACCACTCACAACAAATATAAGCTCAAACTGTTGCGCCACCTTTCCCTAGTGGTTTAACGTTATCTCACTTACCTCCTGACCTGTCTAAATACCCTTAACCTACCTCACCGATGTGTACATTACCCTTCTCCATGCATCGTTTGCCCTTAATGTTACTAGGGTGTGACGTCGACGGAAAACCTTCTCGTGGATTATATTAAAATGACGGTTATATCAATCTTTGTTGATATGAATGGTATTATTGCGATACCATTATCCATTAGGTCGGATTTTTGTTACTTTTTATTATTAGCCCTTTTACTGCTGAACAAAGTCTCTCTTTTCTCCATCTAAACCTCTTTGTCTAACGCGATCTATGGCCAAGTTTGCCGCACAAACATGATCTGCCACCCTAGCCAAGTTACAACCGTTTCGTTTGGCTGAGGATCATCACTCGCTGGAAGCCTGAAAGAAGTCGATCCAAGGTAAACTGGTCCCCGCTGTCTCAGGTTCTATTCAACGGTACTGCTATTCCAATATGCGAAAAGGTTAAGAACTTAGGGGTTTGGATAGACAACCATCTTTCTTGGGGTCCTCAATTACAAGAGGTAAGTCGCAAAATATTTGCTTCTTCCCTGAGACGGTTGCGTAACTTTCTGCTAACTGCCACTAAAGTTGAACTTGCTCAGTCCCTCTTACTTCCTATCCTTGACTACGCTGATGTCAGTTACCTTGATGTCACTGAGGCACAACTTGTTAAACTTGAGCCATTTCGAAATATTTGCGTAAGATTTATATTTGGCTTGTATGATCACATATCCGATTTTCGTACGAAACTTCCAATACGTCTTCGCCGGAACGAACGATCCATCTTGTCTTTACTCTACAGTGTTCTGTTCAATCCTAAAACACCCGCTTATCTTAAAGAACGTTTCAAGTTCCTTCATGACATGCTAACTAGAGATGCCAAGCTACTCTACCAATTTTCATGACAAGTCGTTTGCAATTCAAGCCGTGCGGCTGTGGAATGCTTTGCCCATGTCAGTAAGGCAAACTCAAACACAATTTAAAATAATATGGTGAAGAATCACTACCTTTCCTCTAGAACGTCAATTTATTAGTTTATGTATTGTATACATGTAAATAGTACTCCACAAACTACCTGCATATGTTTTTTCTCCTTCTCTGTCAAATCCATCTAAAGGTTGTCTGTAAAAAATCGCTTACCTTATAAATTTTAAGTTCCTAATATATTTTTTTATTTTTCGTGTACCATAAAGAATATATCTATCTATCTATCTAGATAGATATATTCTGCAACCTAAACCCCTATATTACTCCCTATATTTGTTGTCACTCTTGTTTATTATTTCATTCAATATCAATGCACGTATTGCTGTTGGTGTACCTAGTCATGAAGAAATAAAAAATTCCATCTCTTACTACAAAACAAAGAAAGATTTGTCAGAAGTGTTTCTTACACTTGATTTAAAATTATAAAAAACTTAGCGTACTACATAGACACTTTCAAATGAGACCATCGTAAGTGATCATTTGTATTATTTTAAAAATAAATGACTTTATTCATACAACCAATAATCTATTAGAATAGTTCATAGTATCATCTTATCATAGATACTTTTTAACTATGAAAGGAACCCCCTTTTTGCAAAGAAGCGCTATATATCTCATACGATGTTCCTCGGTGACTCGATATATTCATGATATAATTATGGTAATATATATAATCAACCGTTCTTTACAATGCCAAATGTCCAGCTGTCTATGTAGTGACGACACTCCTCTCTCTTATCTCCATTTGCAGGGTTCTAAGAAACCTTACACGAAGAGGACGACGAGGCTCGTTCGTCATTTTACTTGGCTTAGGTTGATGCTAGATTATAGGAATATTTGAGTTTTATTAAACGAGTCTTCAGGCCACCGAAGGCTTAGTGATGCACGCCAAATCAAAGCAAATAGTAAGAAAGCTAGGTTATTCATGATTCATGTTTCAGGGCCATAAAACAAGGATATAAAATCAAATAATCTAATGCAAGTAATATTGAGGATACCGAGGTCTCCTATATTTGTGGAAAGGATAGTTTTTTTTATATTTTACCTCAACAAAATCAAGTATTGTTAAATTTCCTATTTTGTCCTATCTGTTGGAGTTTAATAAGAAAATGTAGGTAATCTAAAACATCCCTTACATTATCAACAATGGTTCCATAATAAAGATAGCCAACCTTCATTTACCGTATTTTTGGAGAACATTCTCAGTTCGCCAGTTACACACAGCAATCCCAGTTATTTTAATGTGAAACTTTCGCAGATACAATGGTGTCTTAAAGCACAGATAAATCGTGTTTGTTCTGTGTCTGCAGGTCGTATCTGAGTCCTACACGGTAGAGGTGTGCCCCGCTTGGGCAGAGCATGATCGGTGGCAATGTTCTCTCGTGCCGCGCCTTGATTACAGGCCATGGTCAGAAGCCAGGCGGAGTGGCAAGCGGTCGCCTCCTTCTGCGAAGCCGTAATGTTAGCAAAGGAGGCCGCTGCACGTCCACGCGTGAGGGAGCGGCCCTCACCTTCAAGCCGCCGGGATCCTGATTCCAACCATCCGGTAACCGTCTGGACCGAGCCCAAGTCGCCGACGACGCGTGTTGTTCCACGCGCGCCTTAAGGAGTAGGGTCAAAGGTATGCTTCTGCCAAGTCTCCCACTCGGCCTTGGTATGAAAGGCAACGAAGGAACAGAAGTGGTTTAGACGGAAAACAAAGTAATCCTATAAGGGTTCCATTTTTTCCTGTTGAGGTACGAAACCCTAAAAAAAGGTCGTATCTGAGTAGTTGGCATGCAGGATTTTTAGAAACAGAGAAATTGTGGCTCCTTCCATCAGGCTCATGGTTTGGCAGCCAATGGTTTTTCAGTTTAACTAGGTACTTTAAATATATGATATTTTGTGAATTCTTGTGAATGCTATTATTTATAAATAGATACCAGAATTATCTATAAAAATATCTTGTGTTGTGAATGAGTGGTTTAGAAGCTACGTAGTAGAGTTTTCATTCTCTGTAGAGAATTTAAATTTAATCCTTCAAATCAGTTGCTAAGCAATGCAACTTTTTTATAAACAGGGGTGAATAAGTGTTACAAGTTAGTGCATGAACAGAGAATATAATTGAAAATACGAATACTGTTTTATTGATTTTAATAACTTGAAGAAAACTTAGAGCTTAGTACATTTAAGTATGGAGTGAATACATTATGTAGAATATCAATTAAGACTGCGGTTTACCCATCATAGACATAAACACTTACTACAATTGATTTGAATTATTTGCTACTGCTAAACAAAGGAAATTTGACATCAACACACTATATTAATACGACACATTGATCAGACAAACAATTAAATTTGTGAACTTGTTTATAGCTCATACGACAGAATACAATAATTTTAGTTAGACCAATTTCTATAGTTAAAGAGTAGATATTTGAGCGATACTGGTTTTTAAGCTTCCTCATTCATTTCATCATGATCATTTGTTTGAGTACGCGGTGCAGCTCGCCGTGCAGCTCGCGGTGCAGCTCGCGGTGCAGCTCGCGGTGCAGCTCGCGGTGCAGCTCGCGGATTGGACATTATGCATGCCACTGGATTCTGGTGTCCATGGCGGCACAAAAGATTGACCCGCTGTGGTAGCCACCCGTAACGCACTTGCCATCTTGACGACACAGCTTCTTGTCCGATCTTTGAAATGTAAGTTTTGACTTTACCACGGTGCTGCTCCAACTTAGCTGCAAGCTTTGCTTTTTCCCTTTTAAGGACATTGAGTCTTCGTACCCATAGATCAAGTTTATCCATACGAATCTTGAATATTTTAGCTTCACTTTTTGGAATAGCGTACCCTCGGCGTAAGCGAATGAGTAGTCTGTTCTTGTTTTGTTTAGCCAGGTTGTCCACTTTAAATACTATTCTCTGGACGACAGTTTTCACGCGACCAATTTCTTCCATCTTATTGATGTTATCAACTATATCGTGTGCCAGCTGGTGGTCGAATTTTTCGACGTCAAACAAATCTTCATCTTCCATATCACTGTCTTCTTCATCTTCTTGTTCCGTAGTATCTGGTTCTAATTGCTCTTCTTTTTTTTTGGTTACTGGAACTGATTCCTCCATTGTTTATTTCACTCTCTGCGTTGTTTTTGTTTCTCCAAGCGAACTGATTTTCAATACAACGATGCTAGGTATGTCTGAGACTATTCACAGATACAACCAAACAAGTTTGTCAACACGACCGAACACGAGCACGGAGATGTTCTCAGTGCCGTAAATTTGAGAGTCGAGCGAGGCAGGGCGTGGGCGGAGCACTGCATCCTTGTCTCACAAAACGGGCGCCATATTTGCATCGCCCACCTTGTTAAACTAGCTGACCAATCATTGCAACGCAGCATTCAATCGTCTGTTACCTGCGCCGATCAATAAAATGCGGGACGTCTGTCAGATGACCTGGACGACCTAATTAATTAGCCATATCTGTTCGATTCTATAATTAGAAAATACACTTCTCAGTACCTTGAGTTTCCTCAACTAATCATTTGAAGAGGTAATTATGTGTTTTGAGAATAACTTATGGTTAACAAGCAAGGGTAATATGTCACTGTTGATACAAAAATAAATTATTTTAAATTTCATCATCATCATTTCAGCCGAAGGACGTCCACTGTTGGACATAGGCCTCCCCCAAGCGACGCCACAACGACCGATCCTGTGCGTCTCGCATCCACCGCACTCCCGTGACCCTCACCAGGTCGTCGGTCCACCTTGTGGGAGGCCTTCCAACGCTGCGTCGGATTTTATATTAATAAATATAAAATTAAACTAAATACAAACTTCTTGAGAATATAGGTGACACTGCCTAGTCCTTGAAAAGTTATTAGGTTCATAATATATGTTTGAGTACAATAAAAATATATTCCAAAATTAGATCTTTATTCAGTATTGAGTTGTTACATTCATTTTGTAAAAGTATTCTATTTAAATTAAAACTACGTCATGAACGTCACGGATAAGTAAAATACATGATTTTTTTAATTTCGTCAGATTTTTTTTCTTTTTGCCCAATATTTTGTATGTAAAGGGTATCGTGAATTTGGACAACTTTTATAATCAACACAGCAGTATCGAAAAACAATGCCACTTTATACAAAAAAAAAACAATTTCTACATACCGAAACAATTAATTATCGAAACAGATGTACTATAATAAAACATCTAATGAATATAAGGTAGAAGTACGTATTCCCGTTAATGTCCCAGTCCCCGTTAACTAGTCAGTATTTTATTTTTTGCGTCTTTCTGCCAAAATCAAATTAAAGTTTGTTAAAGGCAATTTATTCTTAGTATTATTTCATACAATTTTAATATCAACACTCATCAAAAAGTTTAATGGCGTCAAAACTGTACAAACTTAAAAATACGTTATAATAAAATTGTCTGTAAGTTCAAAGTTCTGTCAGTGAACTACGAGACCACCCCGTCGCAGAGATCATCTAGCCATACTTCGACGGATAAAATTAAGGTAAGAGTGTTAATCTTTATAAAAAATTGTGTGTATTATTTAACGATTAAACCTATAAATTAAGGTAAATCTCATCGAAAAGTAAATGTTTTTGCATGTTACATCTATTGGTACTCACAAACCCCTACTTGACCTAGTACCCGGTAAATTCGTATTTTTTTTACCGGATACTGGTACACTATCATCCCGGTAACATACATTGCACCGAAACCCGTTATTGTATCCTTATTACTTTGAAATAGGTCTCATTTTCCTTTGAAACTGTAGTTTATATCAAATATTTTCTGCCGGATACTGGGATGTGCATTAATAGTTGCCTTTAAATCCGTCACGGTTCTTATTGCCTGGAGTTAAGAATTATTTTCCGTTGACTCAATAGATTGTAGTTACTAGGCATCTTATTTGTTTTCTTACCACGTGAATTTGGTTGCTTTTGCGTTTTTCTGTATGATTTCCCAATTTTTGTACAGTTTTCGTTACAGCTCTACTGCTCTAAAACCAGATTTTGTTTAAAACCAGTTTAATTTTGGGCCAACCTTTGGCCTACTTCTGGGTGTTGCTTTATGATTACTTCAAACCAGTGACAACCTGGTCTATCATTTATAAATGGGTTTTCTTGCTCTATTTTTTAATACTATACAACATCTGCGCTTTAGTTACAGGAAATGACTACTGCTTGGCATCAGCTGAAATTAAGAAAAGGGAGAAAAACTTGGTGCTGTTTGTTTTTAAATAATTGAATTACCACAAAATTTTTACTAAATATGTTTTAAAAGTTTGTATTTTTACTTTTTTATACCTATTGATTAGAAATCAGAAATTAGCAAATAACGTGTTAATGTACTTTCAGCCAGCCATGACTGACAAACAGAAGGCCATATTAAAGGCCATGGAGGCTCCTATATCCCATGGTCAACATTGTACGACAAAATACGCGGCCTTCATAAAGCGGCACCCTGAAGTAGGCCAGCAAGTTTCCCAAAATCTGACGAAAACCCGTGCTTTAGTTCAGGAAAGCAGTTTAAGAGCGTGGTTTAAAGAAGTGGAAGACTATTTTATTATGACAAACCTTGAAAAAGCAATTACAGATCCACGAAGGATATTTAACTGTGATGAAAGCGATGTAAGACCTGGTATCATTCAATTTGCGCCGAAGTTTCGCCAAATGAAATAACGTTTACTTGTATTTATTGTAATGTGTCGTTTGATGAATAAGGGATGTAAAGCTATGGGTTTAATTGCATTGTCAAATTATACATGAATGTGGAATATGCTGCTATGAAGCAAGGTAACTATAATAGAGTCTATACGGAAAGAGAACCGCCGTGGTGTAAAATGGAACTAACAACATAGCTAGTGTATTATCTGAATTTAGACGAATTAGAAGGCACGAGGCAGAAGTTAGTCTAACATAGTTTCAAAATATCAAGATGTTACAGTCCTATAATGACGTAACAGTGTTCTCAACATAACAAAAACGTTAACTATGACGATTTTCTTTCCGCACAGACTATAAAATTTTACCAAATTTTCTAGTTGCAATTTATTTAGCATTTAGTGCATACATTGTAAATTGTGATAATTGAAAACCTTATATAAGTAAAGGTTCCTGGTTTTACCTATTTATAATTGACTAGTTACCTAGTTCTATTTTTAATATTGAAGCTAAAACAAAAACTTATGTTTGTTTTTTCTATTTTAAATATGTTTTTACTATTTTGCAAAGGTTACTCAAGATGAAATTAAAATATTCCTAGTGTTAACCTATAATTTGTTTAACATACATTAAATTTTTTTAAAACGAATCATGTTTTTTTGTTAAATACAGACCCTAATTGTTTACATTACTCTTTTTATTTGAAAATATTTTATTTCTGTGAACTTTAACGTAAAGCAATAGAGTTCAAATTCGCGATTAAAATTACCGGATTCCGGGACAATTTAACGTTAACTAGTACAACTCTACCGGGTACTGGTACAATTAGCCCTTTTTGTACTTTTTTTGTTTTATTGTTAATTAATATTTACACTAATTTAATAGAAGTATAATATACTAAAAGTATATTAAATTATCTAACTAGTCACATAAAATTTATTTTTATAAGTCTACTAGTTTTAGCCTAGCGCGCATGCAAAGTCAGGGAAGTTCATAACTTCACGGTTACTGGGCCGTTTACCTTACACACTACAACCACATTATTATTTGACATCAAGATAAAAATTTGACTACATATTATTCCGCCATCCGACAAAGACACGTAATATTTTTAACAATCTTGTAAAAAGACAGTGCCTCAATAAGACCCGCCTGCAGTCAAATCGTCCTCTAGAAACTGTATCACGTTTGCCTAAATTAAGGATAAGCTCTATATTCTAAGTTCTTTATAAGAAAACACCTCCCACTCCAATCAATTCAGTTGCCATGACAACGGACATAATTAACCAGCTATCATTTAATTCAATCGAGAAGAGGAAACGGCTTAGAAGTTAGAAGTATCGTATGTCTTTAAAACCCTTCTTTCTCGTTCAGACTTTTGATCACACACAACTCCCCTTAGAGGGAAAATTTTAAAAATACTAGTACCTTTTAAATTTCTTCCTAATAATACAGTTCAAACAATTTCATGTCTTTACCGTGTCTTGTAAAGTTTACACAGTCAATAGTCAGACACCCTGTATACCTATTTTTACACTATTTGTGCACAGTTTTAACACAGTACCTTCATAAATATAGGATTACCACCTCATACTTTCAACCACTTAATACACTTTTTTATTTGAAAAATTTTCTTTTCATATTACATTTCAAAATACTGATACTATGTATACCATTGTTCCAAGATGACTTACATACATATATGTTTATTAAATTCAATTTGACGATGATTTTAATTTAGTATATTGCAAGGATCATAGGGGGCACCAAGACAGACAATATGTTGAAGAGATAAATTAATATTGTAAAACATGTAGTATATTTAGTATAATGGTTATTATATTGGCTCTACAAACATTTATACAATCTAACATCAAATTGATATTTCATCATTGATCAAAACGAAATTGCAGCTTATAAAAACTATAGAATTAATAACAACAAGAACTGTATTTTTAAATATTTTGAATACCAAACGTTACCGTTCAGCTTCCTAAGAAACTCATTGTAAAATAAAACTTAAGTGGTACCAAGATATTTTCTTTTTTTGAGCTTTTAAAATGTAAATTCGTTTTTAATTGACACAGTTCTTTACTAAAAACCCAAAAAAAATATGTTTTTGCTGCCACATTAGCGGCGGAGGATCTCATGGTTGTATGGTTCCTCCGGCTCGCTTTCGTAGGTTCCATTCACAGCGCAGCGTAGTAGTTTGTGGGGTAGCCTCCCTTGGTAAAGCCTGAATTTACCATTAGGCAGCTTAGTCCATCAAAGGGTTTTTTTTTTATTGGGTTGGAAAATCATCTTATGACATCCCCCGCTCTTGGGCGGAACGGGAGATAGTGTCAGACTTTTACTGACTAAAAAGCCTTTTGGGGATGGCGCATGCTTGCAGCAGTTATCTGTATTTCGCATGTCTCGTACTCTGTAACGTACAATCGGATAACATTACCTAAAATGCTTTATAGCTAAGTTAAAAGGCTCAAAGTCAAAGGTTTTTTATTCCACATATGCCTACATGGGCACTTATAAAACGTCAGAAGCTAGTGCACGGTTCTAAATTGGTCGTTTCCGAGAAGAACCGGCAAGAAACTCTGTGGTTACTCTTTAAAAAAAAAAATTGTTCTAATAATATTTCTATATTGCAGTAGAAGGAGATATTATGTAAGGACAGTGTAGACTGGTCAATATTGTACTAAAAAGTGCAATAAAAATAATCA
Organism: Mythimna vitellina; assembly: GCA_949316375.1. Taxonomy (NCBI): domain Eukaryota; kingdom Metazoa; phylum Arthropoda; class Insecta; order Lepidoptera; family Noctuidae; genus Mythimna; species Mythimna vitellina. Next base: position 38,291,288 of record OX438684.1, read on the forward strand.
TAATAAAAAATTAAGTCGTAATAGTAACCTAAGAATACGCGGAGTCTACAGTGTTCTCACATTCACATTGTAAAAAAAGAGGAGCTATATAGATATAAACAAAAAAAAAAATATATATTTATTAATAAATGATACGTTAACTAAATAAATTACTTACGAATTTGTGGTGGTTGGGGTCTAATAATATAAAAAAATATTGCAAAAGCAATGTGTTAGAAAGAAAAAAGTATATATTACAACAAATGTGGAGCAGTTAATAGATACATTTACACAATATTATGAGTTACCAGGGGGCCACATATGCAGAAGCAGTCATTGCCAAACAAGCGTGTCTTCGACATAGTCTTTAACATTATAATACGCTTTTAGTTAGGACACCCTTAATATGGGTATTGAACTTTTCCTCGCTAAGTTCATTCACCACCTTTGGCAGCTTGTTATAAAAGCGTATGCTGTTTACTAAAAATGACTTGCTGGTCTCAGCTAATCTCCATTTGGGTAATAGAATTTCGTGTTTACTACGCGTATTTATGTTATGAAAATTGCTTCTAATTTTTTAATTTGGCTGATACTACACACTTATTTAACACTTATTTCGTCGGTAGATATTTTTTGTGATTTTTAATGTAAACAACGAAACGTTACTGTCGATTCTGGAATAGTCAACAGCTTTCTATGTCCTTATTAAAATAAAATGTTAAGTTTTATATTACGGACCTAAACTGAAATGGTAAAGGTATATACTTTAATAGAGTGTATAGTTTCATTCCTCTGTCTCGCTTGCACGCTAGACATTTTAACATGTCATAGTAAGGCCCCAAATCTAAATATGATAATACATATTATCAGATAACAACAATTTGATTGACTTGTTCGTCTAGTAGCTCTGACTGCTAAGCCAGAGGACGTGTGTTCTATTCCCACACAGAAGAAATGTCTGTGTGATGAGTACAATCATTTGTTATGTGTCTGAGTGTAATTTATCTATGATATGTATGTATTTAGAAATATTTAAGTATGTTTATCAGTTGTCTAGTTCTCATAATACAAAGTCTGCTTAGCTTGGGACTAGACGGCGTTGTGTGATAGTTATGTGAATAAATTCTTATTCTTATATTCCTTATCGTACATAATTTCAAAATAAATTAAAAATAATGTAGCTGATGTACAAAGGCATATGCATAGGCATATGAAGAAAAATGCATATGCATATTATTATTGTCATTCGTTTATTTATCTCAGGACCCTGAGGTCCTTGACTTTTGGGAGGTATACAAGGAGCCGAAGTTGACTCGCAGAGGCCCTTTAGATAATTATAATGGAACATGATACCAACCGACGATTATCCCTGTACGCGCTATGCTAAGTACCCATTTTTTTTATTTTTGTTGCGGGGTTGGAAAATCCTCATGGATGTCCTTCGCCTGGGGCAGGCGAAGGGTTCTGTCAGACTCTTACTGACTAAAAACCACCCCGGTGTTCCCTCCCACACTTGGACCGGGGATCGTGGGAGCTGATACGCCATCCATGATCCCCAGCTAGTGCCGTCCTGCATATGCGGGCCACCTCAGGCCCGCGGGGATGTGTCCTCCCCCGCGACATCAGTTGAGCGCGGCTTCGTATGTTGTTGTGTCCAGTGTTTGTCAAATATAATAATGGATGAAGAAGACTTATTTTTATTGGAAAATTGTAATTTTAAATGGCAAATGCTGAAAGTGAAAATAGAATAAATAAAATTAATTTATCTAGAGAAAATGAAGGAGAATTTTACACCTTATATGAAAAATTGCGAGAACAACCTAAAATGTTTTTTGATTATACGAGAATGTCAACGTCAACGTTTGACTACATATTACAAAATATAGAAAATTGTCTTGTAAAAAAAAATACCAACTTTCGCCGAAGCATTCCACCCATCGAAAAGTTATTCATAACGTTTCGGTAAGTACTGTACGATTTTTGAGGGGTTATTAAATAATATTATGTGTGTGTAGTACGCGGCACATAAGTTGGACCATTTGCTATGGTTTGGTACGCACAGCCGAAATCGGTTATAATTCTCGTCACACAAGTCCATCATGGCGGTCGACCTTGAATGATTTTCGGGTCTCATTCAAAGTGGGGACTGCGCCTAACCAATTGCGGAGCAATGGGTAGCTCACAGTCCAACCATCCGGTAACCGTCTGGACTAAGCCCACGTCGTCAACGGCGCGTACTGTTCCACGCTCGCCTCAAGGAGTTGTCAGCAAACCGTAGGAACCCAGCTTGGTCGAAGCCTGCTGAGGCCAAGGGTCAGCTTCTGAAAGGAAGACGCGGCCCTGGTACGAAAGGCAATGAAGGAACAGAAGTGGGTTTTTAGTCAGTAAAAGTCTGACACTATCTCACGCTCCGCCCAAGGGCGAGGGATGTCATTGGATGATTTACCCACCAAAAAAAAATCCATAGTCATTTGCTACTCAACAATTGCAGTCAACTTATTTGCAGGCTTACTACTGACTACTACTACTACTTTAGATGATGTGATGAACTCGGCGCGTGGCTGGAGACGTTCTTAGTTTAATGTTGTCAGCCTAACTAATGGATTTTCCTCATACAATCATATAATTAAAAACATTTTTTGGTAACTTTAATTGAAATTTAATGTATTTAGTAGCTATAATACATTTGCTTGGATACTTAGAGGAAAGTAAACTAATGGATTGGATTATAGTTTACTTTCATTCGATATTGAATCATTCGTTTTAACAAGTACGTTTGACTTTCAATATAATATCACTGCCAGCACTTTTAATCAGTTTCCTTATAATGATGACAATTATTTACTTTGGAAACAATTAAAAATACAGAACACAACACATTCTCCCGAAATCTGACAAAAACGTCAAGGTGGCGGCAAACAGTTCCAATTTCAGCCGCGCACAGATTTAATGTGCCCAGTCTCTACCGTGCGAGTTGTTGTTGGGAAAAAACAGATTGAAAAAAATTGGATTGTGTCAGTATTTTTTTATTAAAACCTTTTTAATACTGAAACAAAGTCAAAGTTTTATTTCACATAGGCCTACATGGGCACTTGTAAAACGTCAGAAGCTAGTGCACGGTTCCAAATTGGTCGTTTCCTATGGAGAAGAACCGGCAAGAAACTCTGTGGTTACTCTTTAAAAAAGAAAATTATCACCTTCATCGTCGTTATCAACTTTATCATCATTATGACCTTCATCGTCATTAAGACCCTCATCGTCATTATAACCTTCATCTTCATTATCACCTCCGTCGTAATTATCACCTTTATCGTCATTAACACCTTCATCGTCATTATCACCTTCATTGTCATTATCACTTTCATCGTCATTATCACCTTCATCGTCATTATCACCTTCATCTTCATTATCACCTTCATCGTCATTATCACCTTCATCGTTATTATCACCTTCGTCGTCATTATCACCTTCATCGTCATTAACACCTTCATCGTTATTATCACCTTCATCGTCATTATCACCTTCATCGTTATTAACACCTTCATCGTCACAGCGATATAAATTTCCTCTCGTTGGTTCTGGCATCACATCATCGTTTAAGGACGTCATGTATTCGGAGTGTTGCCGAGAAGATGTCACAGACTCGCCTCCTATTCCAGATCTAATAGCGAAATCCTTTTTAATTCTTTTTTATAATGGTCTTTAAGGGTTTTCCATTTTGTTTTTAATTTAGAAACTGAAAATAACAAATTTATTTGACATGAGTACAGATAAATACAGTACGCCAACTTGAGAGACATTCGGTAATGAGAACTTTATTGAATATGTACCTTCATCGTCATTATCACCTTTATCGTCATTATCACCTTCATCGTTATTATCACCTTCATCGTCATTATCACCTTCATCGTCATTATCACCTTCATCGTCATTATCACCTTCATCGTCATTATCAACATCATCGTCATTATCACCTTCATCGTCATTATCACCTTCATCGTTATTATCACCATCATCGTCATTATCACCTTCATCGTCATTATCACCTTCATCGTTATTATCACCATCATCGTCATTATCACCTTCATCATCATAGTGATTATCACTATCTAAATTTCCTCTCGTTGGTTCTGGCATTACATCATCGTTTAAGGACGTCATGTATTCGGAGTGTTGTCGAGAAGATGTCACAGACTCGCCTCCCGTTCCAGATCTAATATCGGAATCCTTTTTTAATTCTTTTTTAGTCTTATAGTTTAGTCTTTAAGGGTTTTCCATTTTGTTTTTAATTGAGAAACTGAAAATAACAAATTTATTTGACATGAGTACAGATAAATACAGTACGCCAACTTGAGAGACATTCGGTAATGAGAACTTTAATGAATATGTACCTGCTATGGGAAAAAGCTTAAAAATTGTATTCCAGTTCATTAGTATCGTAATTATAAATATTTGGAGCCGATTGATTTATGGACTCATCGGGTGAGTCACTAGAAATATTTATATTTATATATTTTTTTGTTTTTTTGTTATTTTTTTTACACTTTTCTGCTTCATGTAAAATAATTTTCGATATTTTATTGCGTATTCTTATTTTTTTAATATTGTTAAAGTTTTTCATTTTTGGAATAAGGCTCATAAAAAACTGGTGATCGTCGTCTTTTTCTATGTTACCAGTTCTTTTATAATGATTATATTTGATTTCCACCATTTTAAGGAATTTATTTTTCAATTCAAGCAACTCTTCTCTCGTTTTTGTCGCCGACTTACTCGTATATTGTCGTATAGATGAAGATGATGTATTGGCGCTTTCGTGTGACATCATGTCCATATCTTCAGATACATTATCATTGTCGTTACCTTCATCGTTATTATCAACTTCATCGTCATTATCGTCTTCATCGTTATCATCACCTTCATCGTCATTATCACATTCATAGTTATTATAACCTTCGTTTTCATTATCACCTTCATCGTTATTATCGCCTTCATCGTGATTATCACCTTCATCGTCGTTTGAGGACGTCATGTATTCGTAGTGTTGCCGAGATGTCACAGACTCCTTTATTAATTCTTTTTTATAGTGGTCTTTAAGGGTTCGCCACTTTGTTTTTAATTGAGAAACTGAAAATAACAAATTTATTTGACATGAGTACAGATAAATACTTTACTAATATTACCTACTTATTTGTTTCAGATTTCTATCGACTGGTATGGGATTCAGATCGCTAGCCATTTGTTTTCGAGTGGGAAAAAGTACCATAGCTAAAATTGTTTATGATACTTGTGATGCCATATGGAAAAGGCTTTTAAGTCAACATATGCCAAAACCTACTGAACAAAAACTAAACTGTAACATACACGATTATGAAAACATGTGGCTATTTCCTAATTGTTTTGACTGTATAGATGGAAAACACATTAGTGTAAAATGCCCCAGAAAAACTGGATCTACTTACTACGACTACAAAAAAATTTATTGTGTAGTTTTACAAGCTGTAGCCGATGCTAAAAAACGATTTCTTGTTGTAGAAATTGGTGGCAAAGGCAAACAGAGTGATGGTGGAACCTATCACTTTTCAAAACTCAATCGATTATTACAAAATCGATAGTTGAATGTACCCCCTCCGTCGTGTCTTCCTGGTTCCAATATTATTCTGCCGAATGTTATACTAGGTGACGAGGCCTATCCACTAAAAGCTTTTTTATGCCGTCCATATCCTCAGCGTAGTTTAACGCCTGAAAGAGATTATTTTAATAAAAGACTATCTTCAGCAAGAATGATAGTTGAATGCACATTTGGTATTTTGGCGTCAAAATGGCGAATATTCCAAAAACCAATGCAAACACAAAAAATGCCTGTTGTATTATTAAAGCATGTTGTCTGCTTCATAACGTTATTAGAGACTTAGACGGTAACGAGGATGTGGATTATAATAATATAATTTTGCGTCACTACCAAACCACCAAAGTACAAGACGAATCAGAAGTCGCTCCAATGCTGTTTACAGTATAAGAGCTAAAATAATACGAGATAAATTTTATACGTATCTATGGGTAAATAAAAATTAAGTCGGCGCACGGCTGAAATTAAAACTAATTGTTTGCCACCGTCTTGATTTTTATGTCATGTGTCAGGATAATGTGTCGTGTTCTTTGTTTTTAATCGTTTCCAAAGTAAATAATTGTCCTCATTATACCGAAAGTGATTAAAAGCACTAGCAGGGATATTATCTTGAACGTTAAACGTGCTTGTTAAGAGGAATGAGACAATTTCGGGCCTACGGTGCCATTATCCAAAGTTAGACCCAATTGTCAAATAATTTTTTACATTTGACAAATGGGTCTACCATTTGTCAAATAATTTTTCGCGTAATCGTGACAATAAAATTCCCTTACAAATTTGTACCCGAGGGGTACCTGACAGGAAAACAGAGTTTGTTGAAAATGGACATTTAAAAGATCTGAGCAGTTAAAAAGAGGCATTACATAGCATTGCAGAAAATAATGTTAGCCAATCTTCTACAGAAATAGGCTCATTTATGATGAAATAAATTCTGCAAACTACATGCGATGGATGAAAGAAAAAATAGTGCCAAATCTACAACCGAATCGTATAGTAGTAATGGATACTGCATCATATCACTGCACATAAATTAACAAAGCTTAAATAGACAATGAACTCATTCGATTCTTCTGATAAAGACTAGCATGGATTCTGATGCTGAAAGTGCATAGCATAGTCAGCATTATAATGTTCCCACTGATGGAACTCAGGCCTTCTCATTATTAACATTTAAGAAAATTAACCATACAAAAAATATATAAAAAATATTGTGGCATATAGTTCTTAGTATCATCATCATCATTACAGCCGATAGACGTCCACTGCTGGACATAGACCTCCCCAAATGTCACCACAAAGAACGGTCCTGGGCGTCTTGCATCCATCGGGTGCCCGCAACCTTCACCAGGTCATCGGTCCACCTTGTAGGGGGCCTTCCAACACTGCGTCTTCCGGTACGCGGTCGCCACACCAGAACCTTTTGGCCCCAATGGCCATCTGTTCTGCGAGCAATGTGCCCTGCTCATTGCCACTTAAGTTTGGCGATTCTTCGTGGTATGTCGGCAACCTTGGTTCTCCTGCGGATATCTTCATTTCTGATTCGATCACGCAAGGAAACTCCGAGCATAGCCCTTTCCATTGCCCTTGTAGTGACTTTGTGCCTTCTGATGAGGCCTATTGTGAGCGATCAGGTTTCGGAACCATATGTCATCACAGGCAACACGCACCGGTCATAGACTTTCGTCTTGAGACACTGTGCTATAGTATGTACAATAGGAATACTTAATAAAATACATTTCGTCTTCCTTTTCGATACGGTCTTGTTCTTGGGATCCGTCGTAATAAATTCTATAAATTAAAATTTGACTTATGAAAGATTGTTTTTAGTTATATGAGGGGAAATAGATTAGCTAAGCTGGCAACATTAAGCGCGCCCCCAGCGACGTGCCAGGTTAACTTGCACGGGCTCTACATGTAGTTGTTACAATATATTAAATACATACCTTCATGTCCAGGAAACAGTGATTTTATTTCCACAATCGTAAAATAACTTTTTTGTTTTTGTGTTGACGATGTTTCGAAATCCACAGTGCAGGTCGCGCTTGAAAAGCACTTATTAATTCTTCAACATTTAATTGTGAAGACGCCATTACAAAAATGAATCAAAGTCTACAATATATATTGTGACAATAAAGAGACATGGGAAATCAAAGTTTTTTTTTAATATTAGAAAATAGTCAAACGTAGCGCCATCTAGGTTTTTCGTTAGGGGAACTAAAAAATGTACGTACATATTTACGTCGGTAAATGTAGGTACGTCGCTGTCAGTCAGTTATTTAACATGACTGGCCTGTTGGTTTAGTTGACAGAGGCCCTGACTGCTACGCCGGGGGTCGTGGGTTTGATTCCCACCCAGGACAAATATTTGTGTGATGAGCATGATCATTTGTTCTGTGTCTGGGTGTAATTTATCTCTAATATGTATGTATTTAGAAATATATAAGTATGTTTATCAGTTGTCTAGTACTCATAACACAAATGCATAAATCAAGGTCTTATAGCCCAGATATAAATAGAATAAATCTGAAAACTTTTGTTGTTACGTCAAAAAAAAAATACGATTCGGAAAAATCTTCGAGACTCCATTAAGAAATTGAACTATTTTGTTTTTGTTGTGCGTACGGAACCCTCAGCGCGCTAGTTCGACTTACAGTTGCCCACTTTTTTTTTATAAAAACTAAAATCGGTGTAGACCCCGGCTAGTACGTACAAAATACTATGTGACTATAACCGGCACTTAAGTTCTTTAGTAGTCTTGAAATGACCAATACTGACACAATACTGACAAATGCTTGCTCTGACTGAAAAGGTCCACTAAAATCTGTGTCTTTCTTTCCTCTAAAGATCATCTTGGACACTAAACCTCATGGTTCATAAATGATTTAATCATTATAATATGTTTACTGTATGGACTAAAGTCCAGTCCAAAAAGAATTTGACTTTTGAGTTTGTTTCGGTGTTTCTTCTCAGGGTAGTCAGCTAGGAAACACCGGCCTCGTATAGTTTATATTGGCAAATAAAATGACATGTAAAAATGTTTTTTAAAAACCTATTTGAATTTTTTTTTATTAAATATGTTAAAAGTTCTTTATTCAAATATATAAAAGTCTCGTGTCATTGTATTTGTTGTCGATCTACTCCGACACGGTTTGATTGATTTTTATGAAATTATTCTCTGATCTGAGAAAAAGTTGTAGGCTATTTTTTACCCTCCTGCCCCCGCCCATTTTATCTTCGACAATTTATATGGCAGAACAACGTTTTGCCGAGTCAGCTCGTATTATTATATATACTAGCTTTTGCCAGAACCGTGCCGGAAGACGTAGCGTTGGGAGGCCTCTCACAAGGTGGACCGATGACCTGGTGAGGGTCGTGGGAATCCGATGTTTGCGAGACGTACAGGACCGGTTTTTGTGGTGACACTTGGGGGAGGCCTATGTCCAACAGTGGACGTCTTTTGGCTGATGATGATGATGAGCTTTTCCCGACTTCACCCACGTGAAAATAAAAAAAATATACAGGTCTGTATATCTATATAAATATAATATACTCAGTGATAAATTAGTTTTCTATTGGTAAAAGAATTTTGAAGATCGGTCCAGTAGTTTTTAAGTTATATCGTAACATACAAATAAACAAACCAAAAATCGAATCTTTCCTCTTTATAAAATTAGTTTTGATGAAACAATAAACATTGACTTTGAAAAGTGATCAGTTCTTATATATTCATATTTAAGTCGAACTGTTGCTATCATTAAATTTTATTTCAAATTGTTGATTAAATTAGTAATAGAGAAAATGCATTGCAATAATTTTAATTTCCAAGAAATTGAAATAGCTGACATGTTGGACGATATTTAAACTATTCTGTATTGGCAGTGGTGGCCGAGTCGCAATGGCAGGGACTTAAGAGTTATATATATCGTGAGTTCAATCCCAGCCAGGCGCATTACTTTGTGTAATTTATTTCATCACCACTGCACTCAAAACGGTGAAGGAAAACCTCTTGCGGAAACCGGCATGTCCTAGAAGCAAAAATTCGAAGACATGACGTGACATCTGGGCTCGTGTGGTGAATGACGACCATTCCCTCTCCTAGAAAGAAGGTCTGTATTCTAGCAGCGGGAAAATTATATAACTGATTATAGTATGCTAGCAAGGCAACGGACTAGAACATTCGCATTCAATCATTAGCTTTCTGCTAATTTGCATACCATATAGTATATAATGTAAGCAATAATATTTAGGCTTCGATCGCGTTTTCATATATTACACTGAAGACTAAAGGGCTAATGTTTTATGTACATTTGATAATTTTATTCCGTTTTATTAATAACTTCTCTCTTATTCACATAGACAGGAAACTAGTAAGTGTCTGATCAATTAGTAGGGAATCACTGTAACTGGTCATACAAAAAAAATCACCAAATTAATCGCTTACATGATAGTATATAATCATCAGTTTTTAATTATGTAACTCAAGAGAGCGGGTACAGAATTGAAGAAAAAATTCATTAGATAAACATTCAAAACCAGTGAGGCTTCAAGAATTGACGTACGTACCTATATTATGCACAAGAAAATTAAAAAAAAAGAATCGCTTAAAGAAAAGTTACAGCAGGTCATGGGATGTTAAGAATGCTTTGAGCACGCCGTGGGGTCCACTGTGACCCCCTGAAACTAATGATCATACTGAGGATCAATTTGCATAGCAATGAATAATGGGAATATAAGTAAGTAGGTATTAGCTCTTCGGATTTCTTACTTTTTCTAGTTAATTAGAAATTCGCAAGATAGCTGCTAAAAAAGTGCAATCTGATCATATTTTGGGCTCGCCATAATTATGGCGGTAAGTCGGCGGCCTTACCTTCCACACGATGCAGGTCCTCACCAGACATAGTAAGTTCGGGAGGTTCCTGCACCGAATTCGTGCGGAAGAAACGCCCGGATGCCACTATTGTGCGGACCGACCGGAGGACACGGTGGAGCATACGGTAGAGGTGTGCCCCGCCTAGGCAGAGCACCGCCGTGTCCTTGTGGGGGCAATCGGCGGCAGCGATCTCTCACGCCAGGCCTTGGTACAGAAGGAACAGGACTAGGTTTTTAGTCAGTAAAATTTGACACTATCTCCCACCCCACCCAAGAGGAGAATTTCATTAGATTTTCCCATCTGAAAAAAAAGCCTGATCTTATTTACTCATATAATTTTTACTTATGGAGTGTCTTGCTGGTCTTTCTTCATACAAAAAGACTATTTGGAACCGTGCAATAGCTTCTGACGTTTTATAAGTGCTCATGTAGGCCTATGAGAAATAAAAAGATTTTGAAATAGAAGATCCTGTGAAAAACCATAATATATTTTATGTTTTTTTTTTACAAGATCTTTTATTTGAATGTAAAGTCACCAAGTAACTAAAATATTATTTAAGATGAATAGATTACCTTCTGCAGTCATTTCAGTCATGAAAAACGTTAAAAACTGCTTCACCAAATATTCGCTGAAGTGTTTCTTTACATCCTTCATGACCATTTCACGCATTTTCTCGTTCAATGCTAAAAAATAAACAAAACCATACCATTATTATGAAGTGATCCAAATTACTAAATATAACTTGGAATTGTATAATGATTGTGATTCATTAAAACTAAACACATAAACAGGTTTTGATGAGATTTAAACAGTAGATGCAATCGCTTAAAATGTGAGAAAATAGCATATGCGTCTTATCACCTGAGCAAAGATTACTAAGTAATCGCTTCATCTTTATCGTAAGCAACAATCGCAATTGCAAAAATTTACAGAGAAAATGAGCTTAGAAAATAATTTGGCGTCAGCGTTTACAGTGAGTGGCATTAAATGCAGTGTTAATTTTTACGAAACATTTGTTTGCAATTTGTATTTTCGCTAAACTGCAAGGACATTCATTTGCTAGGTAGCTGTTGTGTTCCTTGAAATAATTTTGCTTATTTTTATTTTTTCAAATAATTCTTTGCATTCAAACTCGCTTACAGTCGCTACAGCTAGTGTCTTTTTGTATTGAAAATAATTTTGACTCGGTATGATCATGTTATTTGTTTGTGCGATAGGAAGAACAAACCAGATATGATGAATGCTACCATATAAATTGAGTATCTATAATATACGCTTACCAATTTCCAATTCAAGGTCCTCAACTTCCAGATGGGTGTCATCAAATGGCTCTGGAACTTCTTCGAAAATAGAATATTCTCGTTCTCTCTCTAACATTCTTCTTGCTTTTACTTCTCTTTTATTTGCATCATTTGTAATTTTTCTTTTCCTTTCACTGTCCATGGTTGTGCTTTGGTTTTCATTGGTTTCTTGGTTTTCTGTAGGTGTTTCGGTATTTTCTTCTAAGTCAGGTGTTTTTGTGTTTGGGCCTGCTTTGTTTTCTTGTTCAACAACCGAAGTTGGCTCAGCGCTAGGGCCTGTTATATTCTTATGTTGATAAATCAATGCTGGACCTGTATTAAGGCTGGCGGCATTCTCAAGTCTAGGAGGAATAATTAGCTGTATGTTAATATGAGTTAGCTCTCTGCTAGGGAATGCTGTATTCTCACGTTCAAAAACCTGTGTTGGCCTTGTGCTAGGGCCTGCTGTGTTATGGCACTCATAAGCCAGAGTTGGCTGTGTGCTAGGGCCTGCTGTGTTATGGTAAACCAGAGTTGGCTGTGTGCTAGGGCCTGCTGTGTTATGGTAAACCAGAGTTGGCTGTGTGCTAGGGCCTGCTGTGTTATGGTAAACTAGAGTTGGCTGTGTGCTAGGGCCTGCTGTGTTATGGTAAACTAGAGTTGGCTGTGTGCTAGGGCCTGCTGTGTTATGGTAAACTAGAGTTGGCTGTGTGCTAGGGCCTGCTGTGTTATGGTAAACCAGAGTTGGCTGTGTGCTAGGGCCTGCTGTGTTATGGTAAACCAGAGTTGGCTGTGTGCTAGGGCCTGCTGTGTTATGGTAAACTAGAGTTGGCTGTGTGCTAGGGCCTGCTGTGTTATGGTAAACTAGAGTTGGCTGTGTGCTAGGGCCTGCTGTGTTATGGTAAACCAGAGTTGGCTGTGTGCTAGGGCCTGCTGTGTTATGGTAAACCAGAGTTGGCTGTGTGCTAGGGCCTGCTGTATTCTCACGTTCAAAAACCTGTGTAGGCCTTGTGCTAGGGCCTGCTGTATTCTCACTTTCAAAAACCTGTGTTGGCCTTGTGCTAGGGCCTGCTGTGTTATGGCACTCATAAACCAGAGGTGACTCTCTGTTAGGGCCTACTGTCTCCTCATATTCACTAAACAAAGCTGATTCATTGCTTGAATCCTCGTTATTTTCTTGTTTATTTAACACTGTTGATTGGGAAAAATCCATGATTTGGTTGGGGCGAACTATATTCTCATATTCATTAATCAAAGGTGACTCTCTGCTAGGGCCTGCTGTCTCCTCATGTTCACTAAACAAAGCTGATTCATTGCTTGAATCCTCATTATTTTCTTGTTTATTTAACACTGTTGATTGGGAAAAATCCATGATTTGGCTGGGGCGAACTGTATTCTCATATTCATTAATCAAAGGTGACTCTCTGCTAGGGCCTGCTGTCTCCTCATGTTCACTAAACAAAGCTGATTCATTGCTTGAATCCTCGTTATTTTCTTGTTTATTTAACACTGTTGATTGGGAAAAATCCATGATTTGGCTGGGGCGAACTATATTCTCATATTCATTAATCAAAGGTGACTCTTTGCTAGGGCCTGCTGTCTCCTCATGTTCACTAAACAAAGCTGATTCATTGCTTGAATCCTCGTTATTTTCTTGTTCAATTAACACTGTTGATTGGGAAAAATCCATGATTTGGCTGGGGCGAACTATATTCTCATATTCATTAATCAAAGGTGACTCTTTGCCAGGGCCTGCTGTCTCCTCATGTTCACTAAACAAAGCTGATTCATTGCTTGAATCCTCGTTATTTTCTTGTTTAACTAACACTGTTGATTGGGAAAAATCCATGATTTGGCTGGGGCGAACTATATTCTCATATTCATTAATCAAAGGTGACTCTTTGCTAGGGCCTGCTGTCTCCTCATGTTCACTAAACAAAGCTGATTCATTGCTTGAATCCTCGTTATTTTCTTGTTCAATTAACACTGTTGATTGGGAAAAATCCATGATTTGGCTGGGGCGAACTATATTCTCATATTCATTAATCAAAGGTGACTCTCTGCTAGGGCCTGCTAGACAGCAGGCCCTAGCTAGACAGGAGACCCTGCTAGACAGGAGACCCTCATGTTCACTAAACAAAGCTGATTCATTGCTTGAATCCTCGTTATTTTCTTGTTTATTTAACACTGTTGATTGGGAAAAATCCATGATTTGGCTGGGGCGAACTATATTCTCATATTCATTAATCAAAGGTGACTCTCTGCTAGGGCCTGCTGTCTCCTCATGTTCACTAAACAAAGCTGATTCATTGCTTGAATCCTCGTTATTTTCTTGTTTAATTAACACTGTTGATTGGGAAAAATCCATGATTTGGCTGGGGCGAACTATATTCTCATATTCATTAATCAAAGGTGACTCTCTGCTAGGGCCTGCTGTCTCCTCATGTTCACTAAACAAAGCTGATTCATTGCTTGAATCCTCGTTATTTTCTTGTTTAATTAACACTGTTGATTGGAAAAAATTCATGATTTGGTAATTGTTTAGGACCGACCGCGCGCCCCCCTCGAGTGTAACTGGTGGGCGACGGATACTTTCATCGCAAACACATGTAGTGGTTTCGAGCAACAGAGAGTGATGGAGCTATACCCACAGTCTAGCGTTGGAAAAAGACGTGCGATGCTAGCC